>CM067308.1:39261328-39861328 GCA_034231615.1 Meghimatium bilineatum | reverse complement strand
GTGAGTGTACGGTCTTTTGCCCTCCTATTTGCCTCCTCTGCTGTTATATTTCCGAGTGTCTCTAATACACTATCTATCCACCTTTTACGAGGGCGTCCAATAGGTCTCCTGTTTTCGTATCGTTTGTTAAGTATTTTTTGGATAATAATTATTATTATTATTAATATTATTATTATTATTATCAATATTGTTATTATTTCTTTCATTGATATTATTATCACAGAATGGCAGATAATATTTCAATATTACAATAAATTATGACTTCTGACAACAATATTTGAAAGATTCATTTCCCTGGCATGTCATAATATTACGTCCAAATAGACAAAAAAGGCAAAAAGCCAGGTCTATCGATTGCATGAAACCAGGATTTTAAATAATCTTATGCCTGCCGCTGCTGCTGGCTGTGAATTGTTCCCTCTTCGTTGACCGCTTTTTCAGTGCAGTGTTGAATGACACAAAAAGACGACTTGTTGATGTCATCAAATGTATGCCATTTCTGCATCTGTTACTTTAGTTTGTGTTATTCAATATCTGTGTGTAACTCGGTCTCTGACTCTCTGTATCAATATATGCATCTTTTGTGTCTCTGTATCCGTATGTGTCTCTGTCTTTATGTCTCTCTCTTTCTATCTTTGTAAGTCTATATATCTTGTTGTGTCTGTATCTTGACAGTTTTCTCTGTGTATATTCTGCTGCATCTCTAAATATTTTCCTGTGTGCATCTTTCCCTATCTTATAATAATTTATTTGCCTGTTTTTCCAAATTCAACTCCACTAAGAAATATGTTCTAGTTCCTAATGTTGACCTAAAAGTACTATATTTCACCGAGAGTAGAGCTAAGAGTATACTACTTGCAGCTCAAAGGGACAAGGAAACACTACTTGCAGCTCAAAGGGACAAGGAAACACTGCTTGCAGCTCAAAGGGACTAGGAAACACTACTTGTAGCTCAAAGGGACTAGGAAACACTACTTGCAGCTCAAAGGGACAAGGAAACACTACGTGCAGCTCAAAGGGACTAGGAAACACTACTTGCAGCTCAAAGGGACTAGGAAACACTACTTGCAGCTCAAAGGGACTAGGAAACACTACTTGCAGCTCAAAGGGACTAATACAAATACTATTTTGGATCCATAGCACACTCAAAACTCAAACCGACTCGCCGATCCTTAAAGGTTGTCCATGTAACCTAACCTCAAGAAATATTACCAAAACCAATATACTGCATGAAATAATACCTTGTACAGATTACATAGAGAAAGAACAGATCAAGTGGTTTGGAGACATTATGAGAATGCATCACGAAATGTTGCTCTTACAGGTTTACAGGATATAACCAAATGAGATCAGGGTACAAAGCCAGAGGAAGACCACGGAAAAGATGGATAGAAAACGTCAGGGACACCCTGAAGAGACACGGTCATAGCACAGCCGAGGCCACACATCTGGCTTTAGAACGCAAGCTCGAGCTCCACTGACCCCTACGCTTAACGGCAAGAGTGAATGACAAACCACATGGGGAAAGACAATAGACTAATATACTAAATTGCCTTAATTTACTTTATTTCTCATTGCCTTTTTTTTTGGTTAACTTTAAAGTTAGCAGCTATACCTAACACGTTATACTGGTACTACTTACCGTAACGACTCTGTTACATCACTCTGTCATTACTCACCACATTTGTTCACATATTACAAATATATCACCATGTTCATAAATTGCATATGGTGTTATTCAGACCACATAGGAACACATGTTACGCATGACGAATATATTTAGTCTAATTGGGAGATAGAGACATTATTGAATCTAATTGGGAGATAGAGACATTATTGAATCTAATTGGTAGATATAGACATTATTGAATCTAATTGGGAGATATAGATATTCCACAACATAAGATGTGTGTACGGAGATTTATAAAAAGGTGTGGGAGATCGAAACAAGTCGATTTGTGGAAGTTAATAGCGAGATAGTCAGCTATCTATTGCTTTTTTCGGTTTTTGCTTTAAGCCATCGTATGATTAAATGCCGATCGGTTTTCGGATTATGGAAAGTTTGGTCACTTGAAATGCAGTAATATTGTGACATCTCAGAATGTATGTAACTCCTTAATTCCACATTCTTGTTCTTTCTCTGCCTGGTGATTTTCCATTCTCGTTTGCTTTTGCTGCTTGCCATAAGGGTTAATTCTCACTAAGTGTCTGAGCCATTTCAATGTCTGTTTTCAATTGATTTGATCACAGGCGCTATTCCAACAGTTCATGTAATCTCTTCATGCTTCACATAATCTCATCTTGTTTAGTGAACAAGGAGATGTGTGATATCTAAACAATGTGATGGATGTACAGGAACTACTGGGAGATGTGTGATATCTAAACAATGTGATGGATGTACAGGAACTACTGGGGAGATGTGTGATATCTAAACAATGTGATGGATGTACAGGAACTACTGGGGAGATTTGTGATATCTAAACAATGTGATATAATTATATATGGAAGCTACTGGGGAGACATGAGCTAATTAATTAAACAAGCTGGATGTATGGAAGCTACTGGGGAGATATGAGCTAAGTTAATAAAACAAGCTGGGTGTATGGAAGCTACTGTGGAGATACGCAATAACTAAACAAGCTGGATGTATGCACGCTAACGGGGAGATACATGATATATAAACAAGTTAGATGTTTGGAAGCTAATAGGGATGTTTATATATGCATAATCTGGAAGCATGGGTATAAGGCAAGATGTGTAGATGTTAATTTTGATATTTAGAACATATGGGTATAAAGAGTTTCACATTGCTCTTATGTGATTCCCAGGTTTGGCAACTAACTAAGAGTGTAAAAGTACCTTCTAGTGGTGCATCCTTAAACAGATACCAAGTGGCTTTGACATGTTTCTGACTAACAGTTTTAGGGATCGTATCCGTGACTGTGGAAGGTATAGATGGAATAAGAATTGATTGAAATAGAAAACTAATATCTTCGCTACCTGTCAGCAGACACAGCGAGTGACACTGTCTTACTCACTAAAAAGAAGCGTTGTGTAACGGAAACGCTTAGCTGAATTCTCCATCATGAGACCAGTCGGCAACGAAGACAATAAGGGTAGGAATCCAAATTTGAACGATGAGTTCACGATATCGGTGAACGAAACCTGGGCTAAGAGGATGGCTCCAACCCTAGTTCAGCGGGCGCTACTGTTTGTGTAATTTCCTAATACTGGAGATGGTTCCAAATCGAGAAAATTGTTTTTTATCCGAGAGCACGCGAGAAAATGGCGTCTAATTATATTAGACAAGTCCACTAACAGCGAATTAACATAATACGAAATAGACGTACTCGACCGTCTAAATTCCTGCTCCTTATCTCCTTGGAAAAGGGCAACTCAGGTGTACGTTTTTGCCGCAAGGTCCAATGGCTCAAAGGGTAATAAACCGTCACGGGGTAAATAAGATATTCACTCTTTGTTGCCGAAATAAAAGCATGCAGGAAAGGGATGTGTTGGGCCGGAAGGTACAAAATAATGCAAATCTGCTTTGAAACCAGCAGAACACCATACTTTACGCTCGCCGGCATCATCATTCGAATGCTGGTGTTGGTTATCAGATAGCGAACACATAAGAAGAAGACGACGAAGCAGGATATATAACAAGATGAAAGACGAACATGATAATCTAAAAAAAAGATCAATTGGGGATATAAAAATACTGCACTGATGAAAGCTATGGGAGATGAGAACGAACTAAACGTGGGAATGAAGGATATGTAACATTCTATGAAGAAATACTATTACAGACAATATTACGAAACATAACAAATCTAGAACAAGTAAATTTTTAAGTAGGAAGCCAGAGGATAATATTTTAAAAATTCTTGAGACTTGAGACTAAAAGTATCAAATCTAGAACACAAGTATATGTGCATGTCTCCTGTGTGTACCGTGGTGACGCACAAGGAGAGCAAGACTAACAACAATATAACCTGCTATTCAAGACGGAATAGTGGACTAAGTACATTTAGGGACATGATTACTATCCTATCCCATATAATGTTAAAGGTGCACAAAAACCATGCTGATATCGGCTGTGTCGTGTCTAAAATCTAGAACATTGCAGCCATGCTGTAAAACATGACACAATCCATTCGGGTCTCTAGATTACATCCTGCTATTCTGCAACTGGTTTAGAATGAATGTGGAAGAAATAGTGAAATTGGTAAATATTCTAGCGCACAGGTTTCTAAACGTATGGGAATCGATGTATTTTAGTAAAGCAACGTGAATAGTGACTCCATTAAACGGAAGTAAAGTAGCCAGTCTTCCTATTTTACAGAACTAAAGTGACACGCTTTCCCGTTTTACAGATGTGAAGTGACACGTCTTCCCATTGTGAAGATGTAAATTGCAACGTCTTTCCATTTTACCGAAGTAAAGTGACATGTCTTCCCATGTACAGAAGTGAAGTGACTCGCGACTATATTTTATGAAAGAAGCTTGTCATGCAAACATGATATGTTTAAAATAAATAATTAATATGATAAAAGAAAACACCGGAATGAGATTTTCAGTAACAAAAAAATGCAATATAATTTTAACTGACGAAACATTGCAAAGTGCTAGTAAACTTGAACAGTTGTGGCTGAAATTTTGTTAATGCCAACCTCTTTATATTTATATTCAATTTATTCATTTATTAATTAATTTTCCTTTTGCGATGAAGTTAGCGCATAGGGCAGAGGTCAGATCTCTCCAATTCTGTCTGTTCAAATTTATTCTCTGCAGATTTATATTCAATATATCAATGATATTTGACATTTTTTAAACATAGTTGAAAACCAATTTATCTCAAAATGTTTTGTAGTTTACTGTTTTGCTTTGCGACCCCACATATAAATCTTTAGGACCCATTTGGCGTTGCGTCAGAACCCATGTTTTATCAGATATCGCTTGAGTATATCACTTGATTATATCGCTTGAGTATATCACTTAATTATATCACTTGATTATATCGCTTGAGTATATCACTTAATTATATCGCTTGAGTATATCACTTAATTATATCACTTAATTATATCGCTTGAGTATATCACTTAATTATATCACTTGATTATATCGCTTGAGTATATCACTTAATTATATCACTTGATTATATCGCTTGAGTATATCACTTGAGTATATCACTTGAGTATATCACTTGTACATATCAAATAATTATAAATTATATTTTTTCAAATAATAACATAAAAACGACATATTTTTTCAAGATTTACTCATAATATTTTCAAATTCACATACTTTATTTGGTGAATTAAAAGCCGTTTTATTGACGTCAACTTTAGTCAACAAATTTAACCGTCCATATCACTTCCTTGTAAATAACTGTCAAACTTTTTCAGACTCCCTCTCCTCACTTGTTGACTGGTTGTGATAAATTTCTACTGATAACCTATGACAAAAATAGTCTCCTTTAAGAAAATATGTAAAAATGTACAAATGTTATACCATACTTTATGTGTCGTCATCATCTCGTGTGGGATTCGAAACAAGACTTCACTGTTGAGATTAAAAATAAATGCACTCTTTGAAAACGAGCAAGTTATAAGCTGGCCAGGCTCTCACGCTGGAGTTACTATTTGATGTGGTGAATTTACTACGGTCTATCGATCAGTCTATACTTTTCATCAACAGATCGATCTGTTTTGTTGCTTTCGGAGATTTCAGTTCAAATTGCCGACATTTAATAGACAGTGATCAGTTTGTTATCAGGTAAGACAATACGTTTCTATAAATCTAATCTTGTTTTTCCTATAGATAAACGTTGATTAAAAATATCGAACTGTTTTTATTAGCTTTTTTTATTCTGTGAGTTTAATTTCTTGTTATTAAAGCGAGGCAAATGTATAGATAAGCGTAGCTAGAAGTTAGTGAATCAGGGCATAGAGTCATATTGTTCAAGCATGACCAGGATCAGGGCATAGAGTCATATTGTTCAAGACTGACAAGGATCAGGGCATAGAGTCATATTGTTCAAGACTGACCAGGATCAGGGCATAGAGTCATATTGTTCAAGACTGACCAGAATCAAGGCATAGAGTCATATTGTTCAAGACTGACCAGGATCAGGGCATAGAGTCATATTGTTCAGGATTCACCAGGATCAGGGCATAAAGTCATATTGTTCAGGACTGACCAGGACATAGTGGGTAGTACTTTGTTTAATAACTCCATGAGGTGTCCTTTCATAATGTATTTTGGTAGCGAAGCAAGCGTCAAGATAACCTCTGCTGTGATAAAGTCAGTTGAAAATCTAGTATCCTGAGAGGAAATCTGCCATATTTTGCAGTATGATTTCAGGATTTCTAGGAGACTCATGATAAAAACAATGTCTAAACCGTCCACCAACTATTGGGAAATAGAAGAGACCCATGATAAAAAAGTTCCAGCAACTATGGGGAGTAAAAGAAACCCGTGATAAAAACAATGTCTAAAACTCACAGCCAATATTGTGAAGCTGAAGAGACATGTACTGGGCCATAAGTACTGCGCAATCCTGTAATCCTTTTTCTTCTTAAGTTTTCAATCTTTTGCAGATTAGCAAGATGTAGTTCGGATAATGACATGCATTGAGTCATTACTTACAATTTAGTTGCGATATCTGCGCCTTTAGGTCTGACATGTCAAATATTATCGTAATGTCTAGGTCTATTGACCCTATTTTGATAGGACAGCGAAATCCTCTTAAAAATTCCGTTGTCACATCTTAGGACATATTTGACATATTATGGTGTCGCAATTTTTTGGTTCCCTTTGTCACCCCTGCACCACAAGACGATCTGGTGACCGGAGATTCAATTTATTTAGCTGGAAAAATTTCACAATTCTCTTCGGTCATTCATTCCAATGTAAGGAAATGGGTACCAGGTATTTCGGTAAAATGAAAGCGGCGGGCGTAATTCTAAATAACATAACATACCTATTTATACCGGTGCTCAATTAAAAACTACAGGCCTAGCATCGATTTTCCTAAGTTGCCTCAAAGACATGGAGAAAAAAAAAGAACTTGGTAGAGATTCCGCAGCCCAAAATACACCCAAACCTTACCCGATTTGGCGACACACAGCAGTATTGCTTTTCTCTCGTGTTCCAGCTATCTAATTTACTCCTTTCCCCCAGGCTCAGTACTGAGTATAAGACCCTGTTCGTAAGTCCCTATTCCTAGCATTGTACACATCTTCCTCAATGAGATCGAACCAAGTCCTTCTTCATAAAAGTCCGCGCGCTGATTTAAAAAATAACTTCATTTATTTTCCTGAAAACGATAAACCATTTGTCACTGTATGTACACTTTGTGCCGTCAGACAATGAACAATATCGAAAACGTTGAATCTGTTAAGAATAAAATGAAATAAGTCAAATGAAATAAGTCAAATGAAATAAGTAAAATGAAATAAGTAAAATGAAATAAGTAAAATGCGTGTAAGACGAATGTCGTTATTGATGATATTGATGATGATTAAATTATCTCTGTAGCTGTCAGCAGATAGCTCTTGACACATGATGATGATGGAGTAATACCTTTAGCTGTCAGCAGATATCTCTTGACACATGATGATGATGGAGTAATACCTTTAGCTGTCAGCAGATAGCTCTTGACACATGATGATGATGGAGTAATACCTTTATCTGTCAGCAGATAGCTTGCTAACTCATAGCCTTTCTGACAATAGCGCAGGCTCTTCCCAGTACTGTAACTGATGCTGACAATAAAGCAGGCTCTTCCCAGTACTGTAACTGATGCTGACAATAGCGCAGACTCTTCCCAGTACTGTAACTGATGCTGACAATAGTGCAGACTCTTCCCAGTACTGTAACTGATGCTGACAATAGCGCAGACTCTTCCCAGTACTGTAACTGATGCTGACAATAGTGCAGACTCTTCCCAGTACTGTAACTGATGCTGACAATAGTGCAGACTCTTCCCAGTACTGTAACTGATGCGACACTCAGACTTATTTTAGTTTGTCTAAAAGAAAACATTGCGTTAGGTAGATTTATAGATATATGTTAAGTCCCAGATGGAGTCATTCCAGGGCACCAGTATCCCATGAATGCAAGTTTGCCAGGAGCAAGTTATATAGTTATTCGTCAGTCAGATTTGTTGACACATTCGCGGTGATGACTATTTAGCATTCCTTGTTGTTACATTGAATCTACCACAAAAGGACAAAAGTGCAATATTCGATAGCTTGCATATCTTCGTCATCGTCTATCTATCTATTCGCTAAACCCTTTGTTGCCTTTCAGCGTCAGGGTAGAATAGTTTTCTGGAGTTGGCTCTCGTGTGTGCTGAGTATAATGTGGAGTTTTTCGCCTCTTTTGTTTCGGTGGTCCATCGTGTTCCTGGTCGGCCTCAAGGTCTGCCTTCACTTCTTGATTCTTGATTAGAAAACTGGCCTCACAGCACGTGGGGCATTCTCATAAGTGCTCCGCCCTCTGTTCCAGCAGCCATCCGACTCGATGTTGTTTCGAGTCTAATTCCACCGAAATAGACGTCGACATCAGGGCACACCTCTGGCCCTTGCAACAGGTTTCTTTGTTTTTCTGCCCACCCACGCCGTGCTCGTAACTAGTTCAAACACAACGTCGGTCTGTCGGAACAACATGGTAACTGTTATCAAAGGTTACGGGTACGGTATCTGCTTTCAATGTATCTTTGTAGCATAGCTTGCTGTGGTATGTGGACATCTTCGACATCCATAGTTTATTTGTTTGTTTGTTTGTTTTGCGTTCGCTCCATTGTAACCATCACGGATATCCGTGCGATTTCCGCCGGGAGCGTGATTACGTTGTGCCACCGTTATGTGCCTTGTAGGCCTAGCACATCCGATTTCGGCATGCTTTGACAATTCGGGTGGGCTACCCTTAGCCTGTGACAGCCTCTATATCTGTCTCCAGGAACGCGTAGTGGAGACTCTTCGCCCAGACGATTTTTTGCTCTCGTCTGACTCGAACAAGGTGTTCCACTGTCTATGAACTTGCCTCGTGTAATTGGACGTGCTGTGCCCATTGGGTACTGAACCGTTTCTCATCCGTGAGCCTGGTTCCTTAAGGAGAAGAACTCAACAGAGGAGTTGGACCCTGGCTCTTTCGCCCTCTTAGCCGAGGTGTCATTCACCGACATCGTGTACCCCTTGTCCAGGTTCGAGTCTCACGCCACGCGTTTGGGAGCAAGGCATTCTCGAGCTGAGCGTCCTTGTCCCAATAGCGCCTGAGCCCATCAGGTACTGAACACTTTCTCTCTTCGGGTGTATTTCCGGTGTAGGAAAACCTGACAGTAGAGTTGGGCCAGGGCTAAATCGTTGTCCCTTTTGTGCCTGAGCGCATCGAGTACGGAACCCTTTCTCTTCGCGAGCATATTTCCGGTTTAGGAAGGCTCGACATTAGAGTTGGATTATGTCTTCTTGCTTTACCAAACGCCAATGAATGGGTCTGAGTCTCTGCCTGTAAGGGACACAGGTAACTAGAAGCTCGACTCGAGCTGACGGAGCTTGTAGTTCCCCTTTCCTAGGAACTTTTCATTTTCTATTTGCAGTTCGCGCTGCCCTCTAGCGCTGTTCTGCCATTTCATTGTTTCATTGTACGCGGTATGAAATCTATTTGTCTCTCGCCATGCATCTACCTTTACGTGCATTTTACATTGGCCGCCCCTCCAATGTTCGGACTGGACTGACTAGCTTCACTGTATGTCGACAGTGTCGCTATATGTGGTACTGCTGGTGGTATCGGAGACATTGTCTGTCTCTTGTGCAGTCAAATCTCTTTCCATCTGCTACCTCCACATTCTCGGACACGATCCCCAAATATTTGGCCAGAATCAGCACGAGCTGCTGTATTTCTGTTTCCAGGGTGCACCGCGTGGAGGTACATTTGGGATCTTGGTTATCTGCTAACCCTGGGTCCGCCTAGAGCATTGCGTTCCCTTTGCACCCCGACATCCATAGTGATTATTTGATAGAAGACACAATTTAAGAAATTAAGACAAGATCTGACAGTGATAATTTTTTTTCACAGTTGACAGGTTGTCACCCCAACTTTTATTAGTCGCCTCCTACGACATGCCTGAATAAAAGGCAGTGTCTATATTATGTACACACTGAACTACAAGTCCACGTCTCCCTTGCGACACCTGAGAATGTCATTAATAGTTAGTAGAACATGTTATTCAGAGTGTAGTGATAAAACCAAACTTGTTAGTAATGTTCTAAGTTAGTAGAACATGTTATTCAGAGTGTAGTGATAAAACCAAACTTGTTAGTAATGTTCTAAGTTAGTAGAACATGTTATTCAGAGTGTAGTGATAAAACCAAACTTGTTAGTGATGTTCTAAGTTAGTAGAACATGTTATTCAGAGTGTAGTGATAAAACCAAACTTGTTAGTGATGTTCTAAGTTAGTAGAACATGTTATTCAGAGTGTAGTGATAAAACCAAACTTGTTAGTGATGTTCTAAGTTAGTAGAACATGTTATTCAGAGTGTAGTGATAAAACCAAACTTGTTAGTGATGTTCTAAGTTAGTAGAACATGTTATTCAGAGTGTAGTGATAAAACCAAACTTGTTAGTGATGTTCTAAGTTAGTAGAACATGTTATTCAGAGTGTAGTGATAAAACCAAACTTGTTAGTGATGTTCTAAGTTAGTAGAACATCATATTTAGATTGTAGTAATAAACCCACACTTGATGTTTTTACTGATGTTCTAAGTTAGTAGAACATATTATTCAGAGCGTAGCGATAAACCATTAATATTTATCTATAATCAAGTAATATTTGAGATATGCAATGGCATCCACCTAGCACATAATGCTTGTGCATAGTAGAAAGTAAAATAGCAGTTGTCAAAGAGAAATGTAAGCAGCCAGCTAGTTTATATCTCGCGACGTTTTACTGTTCATGTAAGCAGCCACCTAGTTTATATCTCGCGACGTTTTACTGTTCGTGTAAGCAGACACCTAGTTTATATCTCGCGACGTTTAACTGTTCGTGTAAGCAACCACCTAGTTTATATTTCGCGACGTTTTACTGTTCATGTAAGCAACCACCTAGTTTATATCTCGCGACGTTTTACTGTTCGTGTAAGCAGACACCTAGTTTATATCTCGCGACGTTTAACTGTTCGTGAAGCAACCACCTAGTTTATATCTCACGACGTTTAACTGTTCGTGTAAGCAACCACCTAGTTTATATCTCGCGACGTTTAACTGTTCGTGTAAGCAGACACCTAGTTTATATCTCGCGACGTTTAACTGTTCGTGAAGCAACCACCTAGTTTATATCTCGCGACGTTTAACTGTTCGTGTAAGCAGACACCTAGTTTATATCTCGCGACGTTCAACTGTTCGTGTAATCAACCACCTAGTTTATATTTCGCGACGTTTTACTGTTCATGTAAGCAACCACCTAATTTATATCTCGCAACGTTTTACTGTTCGTCTAAGCAACCACCTAGTTTATATCTCGCGAAGCTTTACTGTTCATGTAAGCAACCACCTAGTTTATATCTCTCGACGTTTAACTGTTCGTGTAAGCAACCACCTAGTTTATATCTCGCGACGTTTAACTGTTCGTCTAAGCAACCACCTAGTTTATATTTCGCGACGTTTTACTGTTCATGTAAGCAACCACCTAATTTATATCTCGCAACGTTTTACTGTTCGTCTAAGCAACCACCTAGTTTATATTTCGCGACGTTTTACTGTTCATGTAAGCAACCACCTAATTTATATCTCGCAACGTTTTACTGTTCGTCTAAGCAACCACCTAGTTTATATCTCGCGACGTTTAACTGTTCGTCTAAGCAACCACCTAGTTTATATTTCGCGACGTTTTACTGTTCATGTAAGCAACCACCTAATTTATATCTCGCAACGTTTTACTGTTCGTCTAAGCAACCACCTAGTTTATATCTCGCGAAGCTTTACTGTTCATGTAAGCAACCACCTAGTTTATATCTCGCGACGTTTAACTGTTCGTGTAAGCAACCACCTAGTTTATATCTCGCGACGTTTAACTGTTCATGTAAGCAACCACCTAGTTTATTTCTCGCGACGTTTAACTGTTCATGTAAGCAACCACCTAGTTTATTTCTCGACTTAATTTCTGTTTCTGTATTATGTACCACTTTGCAAATCCAAGACTCGAATGAAATGCTTTAGGTAATTTTTCTGCCAGTAGTTACACTTAATATTTATGCGGACTTACAGAAGGACATCCCCAAAATATAAATTCCTTGTCTCAAGTTCTTGTTAAAGTATTTTTGTGATGGATACGGTGTTGATGGAAATGAATGCGCGTATATATGCTTGATACAAGTGACATTATTTTGCTTGCGAGAAGTTGTTTTTGTCATATACAGATGATGCTGAATCCACCCGTGGCAGCTTAATGTCCGTCTTAGCAAATTAGAGAACTTTTGAAATTGACAGCGATCCATGCAGAAAATTTATAACTCTTCAAGATTTGTGTTTAAGGTATTTGGCTGTTGAGAGGGAAGAGAAGTTAATAGGGAGAAACTGTGCTATTTCGTTGGGATTAGAGAGGTTGTTGCTTGGTTCTTCGTCTGTGATCAATTGTTAAACATCTAGTTAAGTATTGTTCACGTATAGAGCAGTTTGTATTAAGTCATCTTGGAACCTCGACAACTTGTTTTGCATAGAAACTCGCGTGGGACATATTATTGTTATGTGAACAGCGAAACTGGCACAATTATGTTGTTTGTGTTCTGATGGTTGCAGCTTCACAGATGCAGACTTATACAAGCTGTGCAAGCTATACTTCAAAATCTCTTAATATGTATATTCACGATATACATGCCTATTATGAACAAAGGCATTCCTCATATTCAGACTGGCACATCCTAAAGCCGCAGAGGGCGCTACACGTGATGATACACGTAGCTTAAAAAAGCAACAGGCGAGAAGTTGAGAACCTCTGCACTAGTTAAGCATTCTATAATGTATGTGCTATTTATGAATCATTCCACTCTTTATTAAATACATGCACTTTCTACGTCATTTTGTTATAGTACTATTACTGCCAATTTTCTCTCTCTTACTCTCTCTCTTTCTCCCTCTCTCTTTCTCCCTCTCTCTCTCTATATATATATATACGTACGAGACAGGTATACATCACATTCTTAACTCTTAATACACTGATTATTGACACAAATACGATTAGAAATTTACTCATTCACTAAGTGCCGTCTCCGCAAGAAAGGTTGGCTGCAGCGGACCTCCAACATCCTCTTTATCTTGCATTGGGGGGTGTACTCTTGCCATCTCGTGATGTTTCTCTCTCACGTGTATCTCTAGCTACCTCCTCCTCGCCTCGACATTACTGTTAAGTAAGATCTTCAATAAGCTGCCATGTTCGACTAGTAATACTGGTTTGTTAAGTTTCAAATTATATAAATATTCGCAGTAGGAATTTCAATTAGAACATGAATGAACCACTACAAATCCAGTTGTTTTTCTATTTACATAGATCCTCAGAAATTTGAGCATTACAACTTATGTATCCTTTTGTGCAATATGTAGTGTCTGTGGAGTTTTATTCATATTCAGGAGACTCAAAATCTCTTTGGTATACAATGCTTTGAAAATAAACCTCCTACTCATGGTGGGGTCAAAGTGTGCATACGTAAACAATGGTTCACTGTGTAGTGTGCAAAAAAAGATATTAATTAAAACTCAGAAGAAAATCACATTGCAGATAGAAAACATGAGCTTCCTCGTTAGTAAATCCTGAGAAAAGAGGAATAAACTATAAACCTTTTTCTTAACGTTATTAGGATTAACCATGGAGAGAAAGATGCCAGGTAAGATAAAAAATAGTCAAAGCAAGACTTCAATTGAAACAGGATAACGAGGACTTTTTCGATATGAGTCTTCCAAGACAGCTTGCGCAAAAACATGAGCCTTACATAGTGACAAAGAGGAAGGACAACATTCTACCCAGAAGCGGGAAATATACATAATGGCATTGAGGACAACATTCTGAACAGAACTGGGAGTCATATATAGTGACAGTACGACAACATTCTATATAGAAACGGGAGTCATACATAGTGCCAGTACGACAACATTCTGAACAGAACCGGAAGGCATATAAAGTGACAGTACGACAACATTCTATATAGAACCGGGAGTCGTACATCGTGGCAGTGAGAACATCATGTTAGACAGGATATGTCGCATAGAACAATGGTTGTCAACGTGGTCCATATGCCATCCCTAGTGGCCACGGAGACTTGAAATGGGGGGGGGGGGAGGGAGGAGAGGAAATGGAGAGAAACATGAAACTGACGTGACACATTAAGATGTCCACTTGAACGATAAACAACAAGAATTTAAGCTTATAAAGCCTTTGTGACTTATACAAATGTTGAATTGATATTCTTTAGGAAGAGTGGACCGGAAAAATATTGTTGTTTTGATCACAAGGGAATAAAGGTGGAAGAAATATTGATAATTATTAAAGCAGAAGAAGATTAACGTTAATTAAAACTGATTTCTTCTACTGATTAAGAATTGGATAATAATTTTTAACAGGAAAGGTTAATTATTTCATACAATGGAATCAAGTTTCCTTTACTTCAAATCTCCAACTTTACTGACAAGTTTGCTAATGGTCTCGCTTGAGTGCATGCACAGCAATTCTGCACGTGCTTGAATACAACAAAGACAGTCTCGGGCTAAAAGCAGCTGGTACAGATGACATGTGGGTTATAGCGTTTATTAGAATCGATTTTTCCTTTCTGAACTGTCAATATCTCTGAAGGTTTTGACAAAAGGAGCAATGTTTACTTTTTCTTGGCAACAACAGTGAAGGTTGGTTTGTAACATTTCGTAACGTTTCTCGACAACATCAGTGTCTTGTTTGGATATAAATTTCTAACAATTATAATGTGTGATTTGTAAGTAATATTAAACCATATTTGTGGATGCGTGTGGTCTATCTATTTACATATCTATACGCGGTGGCCCTTGTTTGACCACTAGCGGCGTCAGGGGTAGAAAAGTTCTCCGGAGATGATCTCCTCTGAGCACTCTTCAATTTCTATGATGAGTGTGTTTCGTTGCTATCCATTTGCTAGATCTGTCACAGGTTTGTTCCAGAGTTTCTAAATGGTTACACTGTGTTCTAATCTATCACATTCAGATGTAGAAATCACATATTCCATCAGAAATACACTGAAACACCAAAAACTAAATGCGTGTGGTCGAAGAGGGAAAATCTATTGATTCAAGTTGCGAGGCAAGTAGATGACATCTGAGCGGACCAGGTTCAAATCCCATTTTCAGGAGTAAAATTTTTCTTTATTATTAAACAACTGTAGGATTATGAGCTGTATCCAAGTCTACATTATTGGACAAAGGTAATCTCAAAGTCATACAATATTTATGATATATTACGCTTGCGCGATTGTTTCTGTGTACTCGATACCGTGTAATACTCACCGTGAAATTCTGTGCATCAATAATTCAGATCTGTGTCTGCCATGTATCTTGTGTTATTGTATTTGTATAAGCTCTGTGAACGAAACGTCCATTGAGCCTTTATTTGTGATCTGCTTTTTAAAAATTGTATTCGTTACGTGATGTCTAAATGGTCAGACACGTCTTCTGGGGGAGCTCCACCGTTGTCTGGATTTCTTCTTTGATTCCATATTTCTGATAAATTGGGCCAGCCTATCTCTTTCAGTTGTCAATAATGGGGACAGCTCTGTATGGTTATATTCAGAGATCTTTTTGTCTGTTCCACAAGTGATCTGCTTAATTAATTTAATATATAAGACAGCGCACGAAGTATTACGTGTTACAACTCATAAAACAGACTAATTACAATTAAATATATAGTTAAAAGTTCACAAAACATAATAATTCGACCTTTTGATCAAAAGGTCTTTATAAATATAAAATAAGGCAAATTAAGGATAGACAGTAAAACTAATATTGCACATGACTAAATTATATGCAATAATTAAGAGAAAACCACAGGTAACACGTATGTACATTTTGTAGAAACCAATATCAAATTAATGATAGATTGTAAATTATATTAAATAATTGTCTTGAAGATGTCAATATGTAGGAGATTATGAAGAATTTAATAGAAAGAAGAAGACAAAAGAGAATGTTATAGCGACACTTTGTATACAATAACCGCTAACTGAAATACACAATCATAGAAATAAATGTATTGGAGATATAAAAAGTAAATTTTTGATGAGGATCTTACATTAAGGTAGAGTTGGTAGCAAACAAACGCTAAGCAGAGAGAGCCAGAGGTAAGCACTGAGAGCTAACCCATGTCTGCAAAGTAACACTAAATGTCCATGTGGATACAGCCGTGTCTCTTCGATTATGTATTTAGAATATGCACTTCGACTCTCGTTATCAAGACGTGAGGGAGATCTGCGGTAATCAGTACACATAGTACCGAAAAGCGATACTGTTGTGGCATAGTATAACTGACAAAAACAATGCCCATTGTGTACAGACAACTTCTCATTGTTATCTGATAACCCATTAACAAAATAAATCTATAGATTACAGGACAAAGAGCATAGATTTGAATAAAATCACATAATATATACAAAACTGGTTCTGCAGCTTAGAGTTGTAGAACTCGAATGTCCAAGTATATTGTTTAATCTCAGTTGCAAGTAGGAGGGCATTCGGATCGTTCCTAAAGCATTCGTAATTTACTGAACGCACAAATTTCATAGAGAATCCCTACAGCCAAAACATTAATGGCTGACTACATGTACGTCCAAAATAGGATATAATATACCAAAACTATAGATCGTGAAATAAAAATCACAAATACGTGAAATTAATGAGAAATAAACGGCAAAGTCTGATGTTTCTGTTCATTGGCGCTAATAAAACGACGACACAATGTATATCCGTTCTCCTAACTACATACATTCAGGTGAAAATGTAGTAGGATCATCGTTCTGCTACAAGAGAGAACCGGAGGGATTTTGAGAACGAAGGTATACAATATGGAAACCAGGTTTCATGATATTAAAATAATATATTTACAAAGTCTCTTTGTATAAGTCACATCCTTTTTAACCGTTAAAGGTAGTCATATTTTGGTTATATCAGGCATTTGGCCATAAAAGATATTGAAGGTCACAGTGTAATTATGTCATCAGGAAATGAGCTCTAAAGAAAGACATGACAGGGATGTCAAATTACAGACATAAAGGAAGGAGGTATCTTGACGAATTTCAATAAGATGGCAATCATAGGAAATAACAATGCTTTGTATTGTGCATTCAATCGCTAAAGCGTTGGATTTTTGTGTTTCTGTATGGTTCTCAGAAACAAACAGAACAGCAAACACAAACAGGTAGAGTTATAAATTAGGCTCATAAGGATACTTGAAAACTGAACTTTTGTAATGGTTTATTACAATAATGTTTCGTTTTATTATGGATGTATTGTGTTACATCTGGTTCTCTGGCAGAGAGTATGGATCCTGTTTGAACTGATGATGATGATAGAACCATGCTGTATTACGAATGTGTCATTTTTGTTCCCTATGTCAGATGGTGGGATTTTACATTAAACATCGTACTGGTGTTTCTCGTGACATACATTTTTAATGAAGTTTTTAAAGAGCTATTGCAAGCTTCAAGTGACTGTTTTACTCAAGGTAACTGTATGGTGATCTGTTTTACTCAAGGTGATGTAGTTCCTCCTTCGCAAGCGAAGATGAGTAGGGCATGAAAAACAATAAATGTGATGAGGACGTAGAAAAACAAAATATTTGTGATTGTATAATTTGGTTTGTGAGGTCGTAGATGCCCGGTGAGTCCAATTTGTGCCAGGAAAGTTCTACCGAAGTGCATGCAGGAGTGTAGAGGGTTTGGGGTAGGAGAGTTTTCAGATTTGTCCTTCCATTTCCGTCGCTTGTAAATTGCCCGCACTGTTCTTTTCTTTTTCAAAGTTTGTGATGTCGGCAGTGATCTGGGTGTGCCAAGCTGAACGATCAAGGAATGTAGTCTCACAGGAGCTATGATCAATGCTGCATTGCATGAGAGAGATTTTTAGGTGATCATTGAAGAGCTTTTTCTGCCCTCCGCTTGAACCTTTACCATCGCACAACTCCCCATAGAATAGTCTCTATGGAAGGCGCTTGTATGGCATACAGTCCATTGGAGTTGGGACCTAGTCAGCAACAACATGGATGTTGTGCATACGGAGCTTTTCAAGGATTTCCGTGAATTCAAGGTAGCTATGTTTTACTCATAATAGCTGTGTGGTGCTCTGTCTTACTCAAGGTAGCTGTGTGGCGCTCTGTTGTACTCACGGTAGCTGTACGGTGCAACAGCACGAGCTGGAAAGTAATCTGCTTCAGAGGGACAGACGTGACTGTATTTCAGGCATGACTCAAGGCATGGTACAGGTTGCAAATCAGAAGTGTAGGTATGGGTATCCTGCAGTCTAGGTAAGAGTCTCAAACAGTCTAGATATGGGTCTCCAACAATCTAGGTATGGGTTTCCAGGTATTGATCAATGGGGGAAGAATTCGTGGAGGCAAGGAGAAGAATTGGTTGGACCATATCAAGGACTGTACAGGGTATGAAGTTTCAAAACTCTTCATGATGACATACGGTAGGTACTGCTGGAGACTTTCCTGCTTGAAATGTCTCAATATGACACTACATCATTTTTAATTTCTCAGCATAGATGTACTTGAGAGTACAGCGTGCAAATAGCTTAAGAAAGTTTGAATGCAGTTGTCGATGGTTGTCTGACAGTCAAGGCAGATATCATAACTATTAAATATGTACGACAGAGAATGCGATGACACGAACTCTATGTCCGTGTTCCGACTGCATTGTTCTTGAAATACATTGTGATGCTGCTAGACATGAACGTTAGAATATCATATAAACCACTTGACAATGAACATATTACTGAAACAGTCGACGTGTGATGGTGGATATATTCAAGCAACTATAGATGTGTACTTAACAAATCAGCCTGTCAATTAAATAACAGATAGACCAAACATGTAAGGCACAAACACATCTAGTGATGAACCAACCAAAACATCCACAAAAAATCCAACCACCCAGCAAGCAAGCATGCCAACCTACCAACCAACTAACAAATGCACACAAAAACCAACAGCTAACTAGTTAACATAGATAATTGTCCAATTAGTGAGCTTACAAATTAACTAAGTAAATAATTAAGTAATTAAATAAATAACTAATCAACATACCAGTCAGCCATCCAAGAAACAAATTAACTAACAAGAAAACCTACCTACCTACCAACCTACCAACCAACCAACCAGCGCAGTAACTAAAAAAATAACTAATCAAACAACAGTCTAACATGCCAGTAAACCATCCAACTAACTACCTAATAAAATAACAAATTATAGTTCGGCACGTGGGAACAGTGGCAAGATTTTTTTTAAATATTTAAAACAAATATTATGCGTAGTTGCATTCAGTTTTTGTGACCTCGCTGAACTCAGATTAAAACGTCGATAGTTCTAGATCGATCTGCTCACAACGCACTAAGAATCCCCTACCCCATCTCCAGGGTCATCCAATGGGTGGGCTCTCAGTGTGTAGTAGGCAGATAGCTGCATCCGCTTATAGTCTTAGCTACTGTGAAATGCGTCTTGATCGATATTTAATTTTGCTAAATAATGTACGTATTTGTTTCGTTAAAAAGTGTCCACCGCTGTCTAACTCGTTAACAGCTAATAATAATAACTAAATAGCTAATAATTAAATAATTAACTCTACCGAAGACGGCCATAGGCGCAAATAAAACGGCGACTCAACACATTTCCATTTTATGGACTACATCCTGCTGGAAATCTAGTAGGCCCATTGTCCTGCAACAAGAGAGATCCATTGGGAGTTTGAGAATGAATGCTGAAGAAATAACTAACTCGCAGATTGACTAACAAGTTACATTAAAGATAGTTGAAGCTTCTGTTTGAAATTTCCTTATTCTTAATATTTTCAATAGCTTCTCAAATGTGAAGTTTCGATTAAGTTCATTATTTCATAGACAATTAAGTCTCTACGACATTCTAATTACTTCCTTCTTATTTTCAAGTATCCATACGGTCTAATGAGATAATTATGTGTTTGATGTTTTATTTGAGGGCTTGAGTGGATATAATATGTCTGTTTTGTTGTTGGGTCGCAGGTGAAAGGTTCTACCCCTTTGTTGACACGTGTGCGACTTTTATGTCATAGTTTCATTTCAATTATCTTCAACTGCTACCATTATTTGGGAGCAGCTGTTTCCGCTCGGGACATGTGTCAAAATATTTCAATATTGACATTTTACGGCATGAGCTCTTTCTCAAACAATAAATTCACAAAGCCAATTATTCTGAATCAATTATATTCTGGTCAGAAGGGGTTGTCAATGCACGTGCATTATATTCTGGTCAGAAAGGGTTGTCAATGCACGTCAGAAAGCGCGCAACATTCAAATATCTTACTGTAGTAAAAAGCCCGGCTCTTTGGCGGAGTGGCACAGTGCGCGTTTGTGACGGCTAAGGCACCGAGTACGGTGAATCCAAACCGTTCAGAAAGTAATGGTAAACT
Organism: Meghimatium bilineatum; assembly: GCA_034231615.1. Lineage (NCBI taxonomy): Eukaryota > Metazoa > Mollusca > Gastropoda > Stylommatophora > Philomycidae > Meghimatium > Meghimatium bilineatum. The sequence goes on along the minus strand of CM067308.1, from coordinate 39,840,661 downwards.
GCTAAACGTATTTATATTTCCTAGAAAAGTACTATAGCTTAAAAATGCTGAGTATTTTGCTACGTCCAGAAAGGATATGTTACCAAAGTTTTTTGATATTAGATCTGTAATATTTTTTTAATCTGTAAATATATGTTTTTAAATACCTCAAAATGCATAGAGGCCTGACTTCTTTGCTTTCTGGGTTATGTACAATGATATATTTGATCTATGTGCACTCTGCCCTTCTCAATGAAAAAAACATTCTGACAGACACAAAAGTCTTAATGTTCGCATGGACCAATAACTCGTTGAGTACTTATCAGCCAATAACTAGTCTGGGTAATATATTAGATGCTTGAACACACAGAGTTCTTCAGAGATTTTTATTATCAGGGAAGGGAATGAGTATGGAAACATCTTGAACAGTCCAGTCTGAGAAATTGTTTTCCCATGATTTTTTTATCGTCCCTTCAGTTTCTTCCACCTTCAACTGTACTATAGAAGATACTTTATGCCTGGGAATTATGTTGGTATGATGTCCAAAGAGCGCAATTTCTCGACGTTTATAGAAGTCCTCTCTCTCTCTCTCTCTCTCTCTCTCTCTATATATATATATATATATATATATATATATATATATATATATATATATATATATATATATATATATATATATATATATATATATATATATATGTTGAAAAAAAAGAAGCGCAACATATTTTAAACGTGTATTAACATTTTATTTAATGGAATTAATGTTTCAATTCGGCATGAAGAAACTTTCAGACTGTAACGAAACCAAACCCATATCCAGTTATTCCCAACGGTCGATTGACAATGCTGGCTCGCGCATTGTAGTCGGTTCTGACGATGTCGGTCCGTAAGAACATGACATATTTAGGGTCTTCTGGCCCAAAGACTAGCGTCGTGCAGCCGAATGTTTAATGTTGCCGAACTGAACATCGAGAATTATGCAGCCGAGCTGCTCGCAGTGAGTGGACTGTGAAGGTGACGCAGATGAAAATAGATTCCTGAGTTGACGCAGCAGTATGAAGGAGTTGTGACTCTGGGTCTTTGACTGCGTGGCCGGTCTGCAGCCGAGCCAGTTTGTTTAAATCGGCTCCAAAAACGCCTAATGGTGGTTCTAGCAATATTAAATTGTTTGACCACTACACTTTGTGGTTGTCCAGTCTCTAAGCGTCCAATATTGATGTATCGCTGGTCTTTAGTGAGATAAGCCATACTTGCGCACTGAAATGTCAACTAAATTTATTCGAAGACCGTCAATCTTTTATAGACATTCAATAACATGGTCAGAGAGTTTTGTGTTCAGTAAGTTTCCCAGGATTCTCAGGAACCTGTCACGAGTTATTGCTAAAAATGTTGATTTGACCATGACCTCATTCATCACCTCACGAATATTTGGGTGAGTATAATTCATGTTACTACGAGAAGTTAATGACCAGGTGGAAATTGTCAATATGTTGAATTATGATCAATCAGCGAATATCTTTTATAAAGGTAACACCCAAAAAATTACGTTTATTTTTATGTGAACATTATGTAAGAGTGCAACTAGTAATGGAATTAGCTCTCTCTTTGTACTCGTTGATTCGTACTCCATGTTAATGTTTGGGCTGGTCGTCACTATCTCAAATTTAAGTTAATTAATTTAACTTGCCGTACGCATATAAGTGTACACACATACCCATACCATGTTCATATAGCGCAGTGTTCTGTACATAGTGTAATATGGTTTTGATTAGCGTGCGTATTGACTATCTTTTGTCGTATGCATGTGAGAGTCAGGTATAATTGGCGGCGCCCAACTCCCCACAAATCCCAGTTGATTGTTTTAATATGAAAAAATGGATGGAATGTTTTACCTGTTAGAAGTTGTTTACCTCTAGAGTATTGGCAGAGCCGGCGGAAAGGAGAAAGAACAGAAACAATATGACTTGCCATGAATATAGTAAGTGGCGTTTAAGGACGTCTGTGGTAGCAGTCAAATCCTATAGACGATAATGGTACTTTAAAACCAAACTTACGTCGAATGTGTTGATTTGCAAGCTGCACATACCGCAGCCAAATTGTCAGTAATGACACAATGAATACCGTACATCGGACTACAACCTACACAGTCTATATGAGAACATTTACTGCGCCCTGGTCACTCACATCATCACTCTTCTTGGCTCATGTAACTGATCCAATCATTTCATTGACCACGTTGCACATAAATTTTTCCGCCAGCCAATGAAAAGTCAGATTAGTCAAAATTAGAGACACAACGTAACTTACTGGCAGAATAACTAGAGAAGCGCTTGAAGTGACACCTCATAGCGCCTGACTATATAGCAGATTTTATAACGAGTACTAGTTTCTGCAATGTTTTTTTCCATCATAATTTCTTATCTCTGATTACCTTCGTATTTCTTTATTACTTTATATTTATCCATTCTTACTCACTTTCACTGATTATTTTTTCCTGTCTCTGACTTTGTCTAATAATTTAGCTCTGGCGATTGAACTCCTCCCTCTCTCTTTCTCTGAGATAAAAATTACTCGTATGTTCGCGTTAACTATTCTCACGAGTAGATTAGAACTATCATTATCCATCTAGTTATCTCTCTATCACACAAAATTAGTCACTCAATTATTCAAAGCTATCACTCACTCACTCACTCACTCACTCACTCACTCACTCACTCACTCACTCACTCACTCACTCACTCACTCACTCACTCACTCACTCACTCACTCACTCACTCACTCACTCACTCACTCACTCACTCACTCACTCACTCCGTTCTCCGGACTACGTCATGTTAACTAGCATGAATATGAGAAAAAAACACAAAAGAATCAGTTACTGAATCAGTTTGTCAAACAAGCAAGCGAGTGAACAAGCAGGTGAGTGAGCAAACAGGTGAGTGAGCAAGCGAGTGAGCAAGAAGGGGACTGTGCAAGCTGGTGAATGAACAAGCAGGTGATTGAGCAAGCAGGTGATTGAGCAAGCAAGTGATTGAGCAAGCAGGTGATTGAGCAAGTTAGTGATTGAGCAAGCAAGTGATTGAGCAAGCAAGTGATTGAGCAAGTTAGTGATTGAGCAAGCAAGTGATTGAGCAAGTTAGTGATTGAGCAAGCAAGTGATTGAGCAAGCAAGTGATTGAGCAAGTTAGTGATTGAGCAAGCAAGTGATTGAGCCAGCAGGTGAGTGAGCAAGCAAGTGAGTGAGCAAGCAAGTGATTTAGCAAGCAGGTGAGTGAGCAAGCAAGTGATTGAGCAAGCAGATGAGTGAGCAAGTTGCCTCACACACAACACTCGTATGGCTCCGTCACCTTTATCAGACATTGAATCAGTTTGTCAAGCAAACAAGATACCTGACACAAAACACTAGTATAGCTCCGGCACCTGCAGCAGGCACTGAATCAATAACAATTTTTAAAGATACAGAACCCATGATGACAACAATGCTCTTAGTTTAACCAATAAGGAAAACGCACATACTCAACAATGACAGAGAAATCAATAAAGTGCATTCTACGATATACATCAAATGTGAGCGAATTCATCGTTGAGGACGGATCATTTCTGATGCTATCATCCCAGTTCGCAAATGGTACGTTATTTCTGTAGTCAAAACAGCGACGATATCAGAATATTATGCTAATAATTGTGATTTCACCCGCTGTCTTTCATAGAACATTGGTTGAATTTATTACGAGAAATAACTATCTCTAAATAAATGTTATACACGAAAATGTACTGTTATTTTCATATCAAAAATATAACTGTGTCATGACCGGGCTCCAGTACAGACATGTGTACAAAAATAACATAAGTTAGAAGGCAGATTTTTTATTATTTCCGTGTTTGCTGTTGTTTCTCCTTGGCTGTTTTTGGCATGCCACTTCAAGTATATAGAATAATAATCAATGAAAAGTTCTACAATAATTAAATGCATAACGAATGAAGTTCTAATTAACTTTGCACTGAGGTCTTCTTCCTGCCGATGGTCTGTGTATTATCCCATGTGTTTATTTCAACTCGTGTAAGATAACCATCATTGATTGTGTTTTAACGAATTCAGACATTGGCCCAGCGAGTAGTACTAGTATGGCTTTATATGAAAGGTCGATGCTTATGAGCATGACATGCGTTTCTTAAAAGTATTTTCTTAAAAGCGATTCAGATTTTCTTTCGGATATTTATATGGAAATCGATAGCTTTTCTTTCGAATATTTTTATGGAAATCAATAGATTTTCTTTCGAATATTTTTATGGAAATCAATAGGTTTTCTTTCGAATATTTTTATGGAAATCAATAGATTTTCTTTCGAATATTTTTATGGAAATCAACAGGTTTTCTTTCGAATATTTTTATGAAAATCAGTAGATTTTCTCTCTGATATTTGTATGGAAATCGATAGATTCTCTTACTCGTACTGATGTCAGAGGAAGTGGATTGTTGTTTTTAATTCATGTATCTGTTTTTCGCTATAGTGGCAATTATAACGTTAAAGTAACATATGGATGGTGGAGACAGGTTGAAGTTCAGAATACCTCAGTACAACATTTGTACAGTCCTACTTATGCACATGTACAAAGAGATGACTAAGTAACAGTGACTGCCTTTCAAGCACAGTAGACAAAACAAGTGACACTATGAAGTCGAATGTGTCAGGTCAAAACAGTTCGATATCTCAGTCACTCTACACATCTCGATAGAACGAATTCCTTTCTCCGGACCACAATCTCATAATTAGCAGGAGCTTGATGGCGAACACAAAAGAAGAAGGCGACTATATATAGGCGAAACATGTTATCCAGTTCTCCAATATGCACTGTGTGACTGCAAACAATATCGTATTTCCCGTCTTAGCTTATTGCAACAACAGCTGTTTATTTTCGTCCCGAGAAAGGCTGTTAAATCGAACTGTCGACTATCCCTGTGTTCAGTTGTTAGTGCCTGATGATTACTATTAGTAACATTTTAACTTCATTAATTTCGTCCATACTCGCATTTTTGCGTATGCTGCCGCAGCCCCCATATTTCCAGATTTTCAGGGTATATCTAGCACTGATGATTATCTGTGTTTTGTGTAGTAAATTCTTCAATGTACTTGCTATATGATAATAGTTCAAAAACGAACATTAAATGCATAGAGGATTAACTTAATCCAACTCGGGTCACCTCATACTAACTACCCTGTTCCTCTCGGCGAGGCGGTACTATACCACCTGCTGACAATACCACTCTTAGCACGTAACTCCGTAACTTCAAGCGATAATCCACAAGAATCTCCGAAAATATCCACTATATAACAATTCGTTGCGATAACAATTTAAAGTGAACAGTTGAACCATGACCGATCTCCAGAAGAGACCGATGAACTGAAACATCGTTAATATATACTTACTGCGCAAAACTGAAATCCAACAAGTAAATCCACTTGTGTAAAAAAAAAAAAAAAGTAAAGTAACCCATATCATTTATTAATGCCGTAGGGGTGTGAGATGTGTCGCAGTCTTTACTTCCCGGATTAATCCGGTACCCATTTAAGGCTGGGTCGACCTGGGAGCCGTTGCGATCTGAAAACATTTCCGCCTTAGCTGGGGAATGAACCCAGGACCACTCATATGCGAAGCCAGTGCGCTAACCACTGCGCTAACGCGGCTCCCAAATCCACTTGTGTAATATAGATTGACTGGAAGAGTTGAAACGACACCGGACAAAGAATGTACAGAAATTACTACATACATGTTACATGAAACAAACAGAAACTATGGAATAACTAGAATCACACATGAGACAGGCGTTCATTGATGCCGTAGAGTTTAAGAGTGCCATATTGGTAAATTTAGCGGCTCTCAAGCGCAAGACGGGTCCGGTAGTCAGAGAAGCACGACTTAATGGCTGTAACCTGAATAACCTGGGTGCCCCGATGACCGATGCCATTGAGGTGAGTGACAGGATAACCCAAATGCATTTTTTATGCTATACAGATGTTCACAGAATCAGACTGCGAGCCTCCGTCCAGTTTCACCTATATATTTCATGACGCATCACTTGTATATGAGGTCATAGATAACGTTGCAGGACACACATGCGACGCTCTCCCCAATTGTGATGGCCTTAGGGAACGTGAAAGATCGTCCTGAGTGACATAGGCACAGATAATGATCTGATAGGCTGACTTTTGATTATTTCCGTGAATTTCTTTGGTCGGCCTTGCTTCTTTTGGCATGACATGCCAAGTATATAAATAGTGACCAACGACAATCAACATAGACAAAACAGAAGTAATGAATATTGCAAGAGAAAAGGAGAACATCAACATACAGATAAACAATAAACAACTAAAACAAGTAGATGAATTCAAGTATCTGTGCAGCACATTGAGATATGACAATAAACAAGAAGCAGAAATAAACGCAAGATGTAATAAGGCCGGTCAGGTCATTGGTCAATTAACACATTTACTAAGAACCAAAGATATTACACTAGAAACAAAGAAAACGGCTTTCAACACCATTTTCTTACCAACATTGTGTTTTCAGTTTCAAACTTGGACATTGGATTCTAGAACAATACATAAGATTAACACCACTGAAATGAAATGTGTGAGACGTAAGATTGAAGTTAGCGTGAGAGACAAAATCAGGAATGAAGAACTAAGGAAACAATTAGGGATCAAGTCAACAATAGAATACATCCAGAAACAACAAGTTAAATGGTACGGCCACATAACCAGACAGAAAGAGCAAAGTATTATAAAAAAAACACTTAACAAACGATACGAAAACAGTCGACCTATTGGGCGCCCTCGTAAAAGGTGAATAGATAGTGTATTAGAGACACTCGGAAATATAACAGCAGAAGAGACAAATAGAAGGGCCATCATGGACAAGTCAAAAACGTACCAATGAATGTTTGTTTAGTTCCTGTACAGAATGCTTTACTTTGGCCTGTCTTGGTTTAACCACTAGACCGAGGAAATGCCCACAACACAGTACAGTATTGCAATCATTGCGTTGTTGTGCAGTATTGCAATCATTGCGTTATAAAATTAAGAACCCGTCGCTGGAAAAATATGTCGTTGTATATTATTTAATGAAACAATGTTCATGGTTGAGTGACTTTGAATTCTTAATGGATTACTGTTATACTTTACAGGTGAACCTGTTTGTTAGGTTTACATTTACATTAAGGATGTTCCTTGTGACCTAGGTCAATCTGTGTGTTGTCACAATTGAATAAGGTGGAATGCAAGTCTTTAGATTACCGTTGTTTGAAACTTTAACTTGGTGTTGATCGTGTGTTAGTCGAGCTGTGTCCATGTGAGCTGAAGTGGGGTAGCGATGATGAAGATGCTGTCCACTGCGCGTCCAAATGTGAGTAATATGCGTGCCTGAGATTTCCTTCCGCAATATAACAATTCTTCTTCTGCTGCGCTCGTTCTCAAACTCCTGCAGATTAGCAGGTTGTAGTCCGGAGAGTGGAATGCGTTGTGTCATGGCTTACAGCATTGCTGCGATATTTGCGCCTTTCGGTCTGACACATCCGACTTCAGCATGTCTTTGGGTCACTGACCCTATATGGGATGGGACAGCCAACTCCATCCCATAACCTCCTTAGTCGCCTTTTATGTCATGCGTAGAAGATAAATAGTGTTGCTATTCTTTTCTCCCGTTTCGGCCCCGGCAACACACGGGCGAATATAACAATATATGGCAGGACTTTATGAAGAAGCAAACAGTTCTTGTTTTTCTTTTATAACGTTTTGTTGTACAATGTTCTCTGCAGCGGTTCCACTATTGGTCAAGAATCTTGAACGGGGCAACATTGAAGTGATTGTGAATTGGAAACCATGGACCATGGCAGAAATGTAAAGTAATTATACAGACAATAAATACAATATTTATATGGAAAAAATTGAGATACTAGTATTTTTGGTAACCTGTACCTAAAGGCAATGTCATTTTTAGGCATCATGGACAGGTTTACGGAAATAAAAGTGTGCTAAAAGTGGGCAACAAACCAAAAGAGGTTGAGAACCACTACCCTAAATATATATATATAGACATATATATATGTCTGAGTTGACAAGACTGCAAGGAGATTCAATACGTTGAGTCAAACAGTTATTAAGGTTTCCTGAAGAAGCGGTAAGAATGTTCCCAATCACTATGAAGGTGAGCGAAACTTTAATCCGAAGCTACTAAAGATAAACTCCACAATCTGGCATAGGTAACTCGAGTAATAAACCTCGTGCTCAATCGTGGTTGTATAATCGTAATCTATATTAGGTAATAACCGTAGCTACACTGAAATCCTACAAGTAAACTTTGAAGCGTTGTAATTAAGTTTTGTTAATCCCTGGATACACACATGAGAATAAACACAAAAAGACGTTTCGACCAAAATGTCTTTATAAAGAACATTCCCAATATAGTATATGACGATTAAGAACGCCACTATCCACGTTCAAATGATAGAACTGGTTGGTTGGTTGGTTGGTTGCTGATCCAGCGATCCATGGGCTCATGCCATTTGACCTAATGCCATTAAATGGCATTATATTGCTGGGAAGTCTGTGGATTTTCGGTCCACCCCGGGACATAGCCAGAGAATAACTATCACACCTCCAGGAAGGTAGGTTGCAACCTATGCACTGCTCCCAGCCACTGTAGCCAAGATATGTTTCACTGTGCTCATTCCCCGACACCAAGTGACTACTGTTTATGCCGAACTTCTCTATTGCACCAGACTTGCAACCAAATGTTCAAGTCAAAAGGATTGTCACGTCCTGAGTCACTGTGCCTCCATGATGGGTTTCAGCCATAGGAAAAAACAGTTCTGTCAGTTTCCTCCTCCCCAGTGCGGCACAGTAAATATCTGGCTCCCTCCCAACCACAGAGGGTGCATATATATATATATATATATATATATATATATATTCAGGTAAACATGAAACACATTTCAAAAACAAAATAATAATTGTATAGATGACGTGCCATGAAGCTTCTCTAAGAAGATAACCTCAATATAACGGCATGTCATCCACTAGGGTTTTCTGTTGCATGGGTGGTTTGTCTAGTGGGTCATTGGTGAGACCCACAGACGCAACCACATGCGTACATGACAGAGCTAAATCAGCTCCTCATTACCCTGTTTCGCTTGTCATAACCACTAACACTAAATTGGTAGCGTACCCTATTCAGGATGTAGACATCAACTCAGCATGTTATGGATGTAGTGATTTTCTAGGCAATAGAAATACGCACCGTAGTTTGCCATTGCTTTCTTAACGGTCGGGTTGCACATTTGCCTGTAGTGGGATTTGAACCTGGCTCCTTGGCCGTCACAGACGAGCTCTGTACCTCGCGACAACAGAGCCGGACACTAAACATCTATATGCAACTGTGTATTTGGGGAACATCTAAACCAAAATAATGCATGTATGTCATTGCTGACGTAGATTGTAAGAGCACGGCACAATGTGTCATAGCTGACGTAGATTGTAGGAGCAAGTACCAATGTGTCATAGCTGACGTAGATTGTAGGAGCAAGTAACAATGTGTCATAGCTGACGTAGATTGTAATAGCAAGTCAAAGTGTGCTAAATATAATTGCAAAGAAACCTTTTTCTTCTGCGCGAATCTTCAAACTTCTGCAGACAACTTATGTGTAGAAAGCTACATCTCAAGATATTACACATCGCTTAGAGATGAATTCTTCTGGGTATGAAGGATAGATTTGGAGAACCAACCAGACTTCACAGGGGAAATAAGAGAAAGGCTGAGTACATGCATGGCATGTTACAGTATCATTTTTATTTAATAATGTCTGCATGTTCCTACGCTAGCAGCTTTACCGCGGTAACAGCAATAAATTCAATGTGAACATTAGACCCATCATCAGGTGCCATGAAAACTGGCATAGAAAATCATGGATTCAATGATATCTTTATTTCTAGCATCCTGTATTAGGATTGGGGTTGACGTTTCGCCATTCCACGTCGTTACACTAAATCTTGCCTGTTATAACTATGTTTTTCTAACTTCCCTACCACATAACTCTCTACCGTCACATACATTGTTCCAAATATGCTTTTTTCTATTATTAAGTAACCCCCAAATGCAAATTCTTGTGTGTAGATCTAATCGTGCGTGTCACATGACTAGTATATTGAGATATTGAGAGAGATGTGGTCATTTCACAGAACGTCACATAACACATCACGTACGCACATGTGATGTCCGTGTTTCCTCTTGACAGGAACTAGGTGATTTGTCCACGGGCAATGAATAATATAATATTTTCTTATACATGTACTCAAGTTACACCTGAATGAACCTTGTTTATGTGTATATGTTATTTATGTTTACAATTAGACCTTATTGGTCTTAAACTACCAAGTCCTTCTGTCACGTACTAATTTTAAATGTATGTTGTCCTCGAAGAATTTGCATATCTGTGTTGTTATTATTTGTGTGTCGACCGAATGTTCCATATTCATATTAGCTTGAGAACATACACTTTGGAAGCTCTGATTAAAATCGAATTATATTTAAGAGATGCTGTGTGGTCGAAGACGTAAGACATATTGACTCAATTTTCGAGGCGAATGGGGGCCATATTAGAGGACCTTGTTCAAATCTCGTATGCTGCATTATCATTTTTCTTTCTTGTGAGTGTTTAGGCTACAGCGACATGTCCTAAAAAATAGAAATACTCCAGGTAATAACCTTCACAGAGCAGATATTCACATTAGAAATTAAATTATACCATAATAATACCCAACATAATCCCAACATTTTTTGTGACAGAACAAGTAACGTTAACATTCCGTCACGTTGACCTTGAACATGAAAGTACATCCACACAAAAATAACAAAAATTATGTACAATTTGTACATCACAGCATGAGAATACACAAAATAAGACTTACTTGCTAATGTGAAATCAAGCTTTCTGTAAACACTCTTTTGACTATTACCATAATTTTCATTGTTACTCTGATTATACTGTGTTTGACAGCAAATGAAAATCAATGAAATAATGAGTCATTTAAAATGATTCGTTTTATAGGGCTTGATCTCCCATTAGCCAATATGTCTTATATGTCCTGTTGTTATATCAGAGGTTTTAGACTATTTTCTCTCTTTTTTTTCATGCGTGTTAATTACTTGTTTAACTTTTAAACCATTTATTTAAATTGCATTCTCCACGGTTACATGTATTTCGAGTTTTAACCTGGTGTCATTCTTATTGTGCTTAATGTTTTCTTTGTCCATGCATGGCGATTGTCTATTACCAATAAGTGTCCTCTCCGTCTCGGAGGTGGGCTGCAACGGACCTCCAACAATCTCTGTCATTTTGTCCTGGTAGTACATTCTGAGCGACTGTGTTTTATCTATGTCATAACATTTCTTGCACGTTTGTATCTCTGCCTCCATCATGCTCGCGGATCATCAGTTTCACCTTCAATTAAAGTCTTCAATATTACAGCATATAGGCAACAAAACAGCACATCAATGGTGCTGCAACAATGGTACAACATCAACTGCGTTGCAGCAACAACAAAGGTACAACAGCAAGTGTTGCAACAATAGCAATGGTACAACAGCAAGTGTTACAACAAAAACAATGGTACCACATCAAGTGTTGCAACAACAACACCCGTACAACAGAAACAGTGTTGCAACAACAACACCCGTACAACAGAAACAGTGTTGCAACAACAACACTGGTACAACAGAAACAGTGTTGCAACAACAACAATGGTACAACAGAAACAGTGTTGCAACAACAACAATGGTACAACAGAAACAGTGTTGCAACAACAACAATGGTACAACAGAAACAGTGTTGCAACAACAACAATGGTACAACAGAAACCGTGTTGCAACAACAACAATGGTACAACAGAAACAGTGTTGCAACAACAACAATGGTACAACAGAAACAGTGTTGCAACAACAACAATGGTACAACAGAAACAGTGTTGCAACAACAACACCGGTACAACAGAAACAGTGTTGCAACAACAACAATGGTACAACAGAAACAGTGTTGCAACAACAACAATGGTACAACAGAAACAGTGTTGCAACAACAACAATGGTACAACAGAAACAGTGTTGCAACAACAACAATGGTACAACAGAAACAGTGTTGCAACAACAACAATGGTACAACAGAAACAGTGTTGCAACAACAACAATGGTACAACAGAAACAGTGTTGCAACAACAACAATGGTACAACAGAAACAGTGTTGCAACAACAACAATGGTACAACAGAAACAGTGTTGCAACAACAACAATGGTACAACAGAAACAGTGTTGCAACAACAACAATGGTACAACAGAAACAGTGTTGCAACAACAACAATGGTACAACAGAAACAGTGTTGCAACAAAAACAATGGTACAACAGAAACAGTGTTGCAACAACAACACCGGTACAACAGAAACAGTGTTGCAACAACAACAATGGTACAACAGAAACAGTGTTGCAACAACAACAATGGTACAACAGAAACAGTGTTGCAACAACAACACCGGTACAACAGAAACAGTGTTGCAACAACAACACCCGTACAACAGAAACAGTGTTGCAACAACAACAATGGTACAACAGAAACAGTGTTGCAACAACAACAATGGTACAACAGAAACAGTGTTGCAACAACAACAATGGTACAACAGAAACAGTGTTGCAACAACAACAATGGTACAACAGAAACAGTGTTGCAACAACAACAATGGTACAACAGAAACCGTGTTGCAACAACAACAATGGTACAACAGAAACCGTGTTGCAACAACAACAATGGTACAACAGAAACCGTGTTGCAACAACAACAATGGTACAACAGAAACCGTGTTGCAACAACAACAATGGTACAACAGAAACAGTGTTGCAACAACAACACCGGTACAACAGAAACAGTGTTGCAACAACAACAATGGTACAACAGAAACCGTGTTGCAACAACAACAATGGTACAACAGAAACCGTGTTGCAACAACAACAATGGTACAACAGAAACAGTGTTGCAACAACAACAATGGTACAACAGAAACCGTGTTGCAACAACAACAATGGTACAACAGAAACCGTGTTGCAACAACAACAATGGTACAACAGAAACAGTGTTGCAACAACAACAATGGTACAACAGAAACCGTGTTGCAACAACAACAATGGTACAACAGCAACAATAGTGTTATATCAGTTTATACGAAGAGCGTATTTTATTTGTTCAATGTTATTTCCTTTTATACTTCATATTTAGTTTAATATGACTTTCATTGTTTACTTAGCGTTCTGTGAATCTCTCGTTCTTTCTGTTCTTCTATGGATTCAAATTTTACACATACATTATGTTTCAATATTTGTTTTTCCAAACAATTTTTTGCCCAAACAGTGTTTTTATTGGCCTCTCTCTGGCTCTCTCAGATAAGTCCGTGGTTTCCCTACAATTGTTCATGTTCACTTCCTGACTTCGCAGTGATAAGTTGAGACCCGCTCTCAAGTTGAGAACCAGTAGCTTACAAGATGTCATTCATTCTTGTGAAAACAGACATTTTGCAACAAGAATATTCTTGCTTATGTCCATGAAATCGATATATGATGGTTGTACAAATAATGACGATGTCCTGCCAACTGACATAATGATGCCCAAGTAAAAAATCCGTGTTCAATTTTGTGCTCATAAGATTGTTGGAGCGGAATAAACTATCACTCTAAGCCAGAATCTGCGTCAGAAAATATTAGCTTGGTTAATGTCATCCTTAGAAAATCATTTCTCAATGTATCATTTGGATAAGTATTGTTATCATCATCACCATTAGTTGCTGTATATATGAAGGTTAAGGAAGTAATTGAACGTTATAAAATGTAATTTGTATTAAAAAAAAGGAACACGGACATAGGGGTGATTTATTAATTAGGGGGAGGAGGTTTGAACAATTAGGGAGGGGGGGTGGTTGAAAAGATTGAAAGTTACTAACAAGGAAAAAAGAGAAGTGGTTGGGGTGTTGTTGCGCTCTCTAAATCCAAACCAATGATGAATACCCCATACATTTATACACTTTTAACAAGCACACAACAATGGATATTATCACGCTTAAATATGAAAAAACCTGCGATGTTCTAGAGACGATGTGCCTTATATTCCAAAACAAAAATGTGAGCATGAACACCAAAATTGCAGCTTACAAAACGATTATCATTCCATCACTGTGCTACAAATGCAAACCATGGATATTAACAGCAAACGATAACATAACACTTCTTACGACACAGAAATTAATGTCATTTTCACGTATATTTATCACATTGGCTTACACTATACTAAAAATGGACCAAAATTGAAACAACCTCTTATGACAGCTGTATGTAAGATGTATTATATGAGCACTCTACACATCTGTCGCAGAGACTTTGATCAAATGGAGAAATAACGTGTATTGTTGGAGTTGAAATAAGACATATGTCTCACTTTGAGATGAATATAACAGGTCTGAATGAAACTTCTATAGAGTAAACAATGATAATGAAGTTTAAAAACATAACTAGATAAGCGATAGACTGTAACCCGCATAGGAAGGAGAGAGTTGGAAGACCGAAGAATATCTGAAAAAGAACAATGAAGGAAGATACCCAATCATTTGAGACTTCATGGATACAGTTTAAGAAGCCAGCTGGGCACATGAATTAGTTGTGCGCGATTCTAGCTGCATTATATATCAGATAACTAATACAAGTGCTTTGGTAGATGTTTAGTCAGAAAGCATAAGTATGGCTCAGAAACATGGACAATGAACAAACAACTAGAAGACCGAATTTGTCTTTGAGATATGGATATATATATATAGAAGAATAGGGAAAATTTCCTGGAAAGAGAAGAAAAAAAATATAGATATTCTAGCTACACTTCTTATGAAGAAAGAATTATTAAAGGAAATAAAGATAAACGAAATACAATATTTTGGACATGTTATAAGACAAGACACATTGTTGAAGACTTTACTTGATGGTAAAGTCGATGGGGGGTGAGAAAGAGATAGACAGAGATACAAGTGGGAGAGTTATATCACCAGATGAACAGGTTACAGTCTATCAGAATGCACCACCAAGAGAAATGACGGATATTGAAAGCCTTTGCAGCAACCTTCTCTGCGGAGCTGCACTCATTGATGATGAGTCAGAAGACGATGGAAAATTTGTAAAAGAAAAAATTACTAAAAACAACAACAAAACTGTCATTCGGTATTTTTCCCCGTTAGGGAGTTATAGGGAGTATTCGAGTGGATTGTGTGATAAAGGCCGCATGCTCTAGCTGTCGCCGCGTCGTGTTCAGGGTGAGTCTTTTAATTTATACTCCGACATAATTAAAAAAAAACATTCCTTAACGGAGATTGAACTCTAAAGCTCATGCTTGTGAGATCACTGCTCTAATCTCTCGGCCATGCACCACACAGAGAACTTTACAGCATTGAAAATAAAATCATCATCAGGTGTCCACAGAGTTAGGCGATTGATGATATCCCACACCTCCATTTTCCTAGTATATTGTATCAGTATCGATGTTGAGTCTTTGGATACATTTGTGCGCTGTTGTTCTTATCTTTTTTTTGCCCTGAGTATTATAATTTGCAACTTTGTTCTCTGACACTTATGGCTTATTGCATGTCCAATATATGAAGATTATTTCTTTGTGGTGCTAAATAACTACCGTCTATTGATTCACTCTCTAAGCACCTTCCTGATGATATTATTTGACTGTCATTGTTACTCTCAACATTCTTCTAATGAACATATACAAGACTGAAAATCTAACTAAATCATCCAAAAACCTAAAACAACATTCTATCTCCAAAGTAAAATGGACGCTTTTGTGTAGCTCAGAAACATAGATAACACCAAAAAAGCAACCAAGACAATAACAGACATTTTTGCTCTTCATATTTTCCTGTTCTCCAACTCTTGTTTAACGGGAGGAAATTGGAAAACGGAATGTTTTCTACTATGGTTTGTAGTGTAGTTTATTTGAGAAATCTGCACCTTTGGGCAGGAAATATTCAACGTAACTCGGATTGTGGAAGATTTGGCCTATGGTATGTGGCACTATACACGTATAATTCACAAACGTAACTCCACTTTAGTCGTTCAGAGTCACAGAATGCACAAAGAAAACTTCACTTTAGTCATTCAGGCTAGTAGGTACGTCTTCTATAAGAATGGATAGGGGGGAGGGGGGGAATTATCTAAATAAATGGAAAAATGTCACTTATTCCTTTTCGTGGATATTTCCCGTTGGTATGGAAGATTTTCTGTGGGCCCCTTTTTTTTGGAAAATCATTAACTAAAAAGTGTGGCGTGCGAGGTTATCCTCTTCTTGGTTTACCTTCTAGTATTAAATGTCATTTTCATATTTCCTAATTGGAATAGGGGGTTTGAATCCACAACATCTCGACTTATCTATGGTCTTGAGTCATGTATCTGAAAGTAAAGAAGGGATCTCCGTTCCGTAGTAGTTAAACCGTACGCTTTGTGTTCAAAATGTCCAGAGTTTGAATCTGGTTTGTAAGGTAATATTTACGAAGTTGATTTTTCTTATAACTTGGGATATCGCTTGAAACTACGGAATTAACAATGAATGGTACTCTAGGCAGGCAACGTTACGCGTGAGGGATGTGTGTACATAAGGGAAAATAGGAGCTCAAAAAGGATCAATATTCTAGTCTTCATGAGAAAATTTTGTCTCAGAGATGGAGAGGCCAGATTATATTATCTATTGACAAGCGAAGTGAAATATAAGCATGATTGAGAAGACGACAAATGATTAATACATTGAATAAATTGTGTTTATGGTGACCTGGGTAAAACAGACTGTTGCCGTGTCTTTCGCCAAATATACGGACCTGCTGGTTCATCGACAGTCATCCTTCTAAAGTGACACATTTTCACTTTTCTCGTGATGGTCAGTTTGTGTCGACAAACAATTAAAATAACGGAATACATCACGACAGAAGGATGGTTCTTAATTTAGCGGAGGATTTATATTATCGATGTTCACGAATCTAATAGTGTACTATCACTTTGTTAGTACTATCATTCACATTAGTCATTGAAAAAAACAACAAGACTCAAATAATTCGATTTGAATTTTCACATATGTATTTTCAACATTATATATATATATATATATATATAATGTTGAAAATACATATGTGAAAATTCAAATCGAATTATATATATATCACTGTTCCTATCACCGTCTCATGAAATCCATCAGAGTGTTGCAGCTGACATTTCCAGTTCTATGCTGATTTATCAATCTTATAGTATATATATATATATATACAGCTGCAACACTCTGATGGATTTAATGAGACGGTGATAGGAACATCTACAAATGTGTCCGGTGTGCTTTGATGACAACGTGCAGTCATAGGTCATAACAATCATAAAATAAGTATTCATCCCAACATTGTGTTATCAATGTCAGACATGGTCACTGTCTAAAAAACAAGAGAGAAAGCTTACTATGTCTGAAATACGATGTCTTTGAAAAGCAGCAAACAGAGCAAGAAGAGACCATGTGAGGAATGAAAAGATTTCAAGAACTCTTGAAACAACGTCTGTGGTCAAATATATTGACAAGCAGAGACTGAAATTGGTAGGCCACTTAGTGAGAATGAACCCTTACTGGCCAGCACCGAGAGCATACAATATGAAAATGGAAATAGCAAGATACATAGGAAAACCTAGAAGAAAGTGGATTGAAAGAGTTACAAATATTCAAAGACGTCAAAATATTACTGCATATCAAGCGACCAAACATGACACAGCCCAAAAACCTATCGCCTTCAATCATGCGACGTTTAACAGAAAAAGAGCATGCAGACGAAGTGTAAGCGCCGAAGATGTCTTGTTTTTAGAGCCAATTAAGTCTTAATTTAATCTCCTACAGTGTGTTGTTTAGTTAATTTGAAGATGGGTATATTTGCGATGTTGTATTTTTGTTGTACTGTATCCTTACACATTATGTGTCGAATGCTTATCTAGCAAAAAATTTAATTTTCGTTATGTGTCTAATATTTTCAAGCTTAAATATGAAAAACATGCTAGGTTCTAGAGAGAATGTGCCCTATATTCCAAAACAAAAATGCGAATATGAGCACCAAAATTGCATTCTACAAAACGATTATCACCCATCACTGTGTTACCAATGAAAAACATGGACATTAACAGCATCCAATTACATGAAAGCCTGCAACGGTTTAGTGATATCAATGTATGTCACATTTTAACACTCAAACACCATAACTTCATGACATCCATAGCTACTACTTAAGAGTGTAAAATAATAGATGAACTTGTCTTGACCACAATATTAAATGTAATAATCAGAATACTACAGAAGATCCCATAAAATATGTAAGACACAAATAATGAGATCAATTTATGTGAAAATGGTACATGATATTTCTGAGTTACAAAGAAATGAAAACATATAATAGGTAGAAATTTATTGATAATAAAATAGAATAAATGTAAGTAATGTAGATGACTGACAAAATGACGTTTCTGTCTTTGACGAACTTCTTGAGAAATATTAACAATATACGTATAACAGACACATTAACTATATTTACTGCTGAGAATGAATAACGACTACATTGAATGAGGAGAGAAGAAAGCATAGAAATGAGTATCATGCATCCGAAAAGCGTACAGAAATATTGGGATTAGAACCACGGCTAACTATAGAGAATATGAGACAGCTAACTTGTAAACCTCGGCTCATTTTCGATAGGTACTTGACCTATCGACAACACCACTTCCTTTAACAAATTGCTCGTCACTACGTGAGGCTACTTCATTCATTTATTTTCTTGGCTTAAAAATTTAGTAACTTTTCGAATTGACGAGTAACAGAGCGGTCTGAGACGTTTCTGTAGATAGGTCAAAAATAAAAAAAATATAAAAACCTCCGATGAACGGGTATTTACGGTTAGTTGTATCGTCTTCTCTATCGTTCATTTAGACTAATACTAAAGTGAAGAAAGCTTCAGAACACAGAAGACTGTAGAAAGACATAATCAGGAGACTTTAACACCAGTCTACGAACTGACTGCGCTTCAGAGCACAGGAGACAGTAGAAAGACATAACCAGGTGACTTTAACACCAGTCCAAGAGCTAACGAAGCCTCAGAACACATGAGGCAGTAGAAAGACATAATCGGGTGACTTCAACACCAGTCTACCAGCTAACTAAGCCTCAAAACACAGGAAACAGTAGGCGAGGCATAAACAGGTGACTATCGTCACCAATCTGCGAACTGACTATTTTGATGATGCGCAATATTATTCACACTCCATTGCACGCTTGCGTATCACGTGATTTACTTTTATTTTCATTATTGCATGATTATATTATGTGGTATTAGGTTTGCTTACTATTTTTAGTAGTATTTATAATAACTACACCATTTACGTATTACACTTCAGCAACTTTATATATTTTATGCATTATAATAATACATACACTTGATGTAAGCTACACTTTGTAGATACTACAAATTATTAACTTTATAAGCAATCCTATACATACTAAACTATATTCTTGTTACACATGTTACACTTTGTATGTTTCAGATGCCTTATGTACACTACACTTTACGCACTGTATACATACTTCACCAATATACACCATATTTAGTTAACGTTCTATACTTTCTGTATAAACACAGTACATGAATATGTATCGCAATTTACATATGTGTAATGTACACACACTAAGCTTCAAGCGCACACCACCTAGTGCAGGCTTCATTTTATGCACATTGTATACATGTCATACAGCTAGCTGCTACACATTACAATGAGTATATTTCATAAACTTTCTATTATAGTTTAAGAAATTTTCAGATATTAAAACTCCTACAGATTTTAGTTTATATCGAGTACATTTAATATACTTAACAAAGATTAAAGTTTACACATTTGTAAACATAAAACTGTGTAAACACTGTAGTTTATAACGAGTGCATTTCATATACTGTACACCGATTACATTACATTTTAAGTACTTGCAGAAATTACACATCATAAAAAGTTATTTTTAGTCACTTTACACACACAACACTTTACACACATCACTATGCGCTACAATTTATACTCACCACTTTACATTTCACAAACACGTTACACACAAAACACTTTATACACACCACTTTACATTTCACAAACACGTTACACACAAAACACTTTACACACACCACTTTACATTTCACAAACACGTTACACACAAAACACTTTACACACACTACTTTACATTTCACAAACACGTTACACACAAAACACTTTATACACACCACTTTAAACACACCACTTTATATACACTTTACACGCACACTGCTTTGTGTAATTTCTATTCCCTTTACATTATGTTAACTTTTTTTTCATTCAATCATTGCACTCTTAACTTCATTTTACTCTTTGCTCATTGCACTCTTAACTTCATTTTACTCTTTGCTCATTGCACTCTTAACTTCATTTTACTCTTTGCTCATTGCACTTTATCTCTGCTGCACGTCGTACATTCTCTATTCACTAACGTGCGTACTATTTCTATTCACAGTACTGTTTATTTACAGTACTTTGTGATTTTCTTCACATTCTTACCTTTAAATTATTAAAAGGATAAGCTAGGGTATTTTAACGTTGAAATCTCGAATATTCAATTCTTGACATTAAGCTTAATATTCTAACATCTCAACCCATCTTAATACCATCTTTGTATTCAATGTTCTTTACTACAATTTAAGAGGTTAAATGGAATATCTACTCTGTGCACATCGTGGCAACGGCGAAAGCATGCGGTCTTAATCGCAGAGCCGTAAAGTTCTCCCTGTATTCACTAATTGAAAAATATACAGTAATGATATATTTTATGAGGTCTTCTTATGTTCTATGAGGGTTTTCTTCTGTTCTATCATGCGGGTTTTCTTCTGTTCTATCATGCGGGTTTTCTTCTGTTCTATCATGAGCGTTTTCTTCTGTTCTATCATGAGAGTTGTCTTCTATTCTATCATGAGAGTTGTCTTCTATTCTATCATGAGAGTTGTCTTCTATTCTATCATGAGGGTTGTCTTCTGTTCTATCATGAGGGTTTTCTTCTGTTCTATCATGAGAGTTGTCTTCTATTCTATCATGAGAGTTGTCTTCTATTCTATCAGGAGAGTTGTCTTCTGTTCTATCATGAGGGTTGTCGTCTGTTCTATCATGAGCGTTTTCTTCTGTTCTATCATGAGAGTTGTCTTCTATTCTATCATGATAGTTGTCTTCTGTTCTATCATGAGAGTTGTCTTCTATTCTATCATGAGAGTTGTCTTCTATTCTATCATGAGGGTTTTCTTCTGTTCTATCATGAGGGTTTTCTTCTGTTCTATCATGAGGGTTTTCTTCTGTTCTATCATGAGGGTTGTCTTCTGTCGCAGATTTTGATCGTAATAATTTCGTTGCATTCTTTAAATATGATCTAAGACGTCAACATATAATTTTGACTCCTTCAAAGTCTGAGGTCCTATCTTTCATACCTATACCTTCCATATCAAGTGTATCGTTCCTATAACGTATTAGATACTATCTCTCATAACTATACTTTCTGTATCAAGTGTATTGTTCATATAAAGTCTTAGGTCCTATCTCTCATAACTATACTTTCTGTATCAAGTGTATTGTTCATATAAAGTCGTAGGTCCTATCTCTCATAACTATACTTAATGTATCAAGTGTATTGTTTCTTAGGTCCTATCTCTCATAACTATACTTTCTTTATCAAATGTATCATTACATGATATCTCCTCACGTCACAAACTTACATTTGCATTATTTTAGTGTAAAAATTACTGTATTACGTCCATGTAGTTAAATTTCTTGTATTGTTTTTATTTTATTGCTTTACCCAGCATGACACTTGTTTCCTATATCTCTTTTTCAGTGTTTTATGTTCTCTTATTGACATTAGCCCGACATCTGGTTTTCTGCATTGACAAAATATGACTCTTCAGTGAACAGGCAGGACTGATAGAATATTACTTTGTTCCCACAGAAATTATCCAGTGGGTGGAAATTGAGTATATGAAACCCCTGCTGCAGGTTGAAATTCACAACGCTAAGATCTGAAAATCTGACAAAAACTCAGGATCTAACTTACGCAATTAATATTTATATGTAGTTTCAAATAATAATATCAGAAGTAGTAATAGATTCATCCCAGATCATTCTTTTCGAACCTCTCATTGTACATTTATATAATATTTAAAAAGCCGACTAGTTGACTTTGTGGCAGTTCAAGAAAAACTTCTTGCCTATTGTTTGGCATATTGAAGTGAATCGGTTAAAGATAGATGCAGATAGAAGAACTACATTTAGATAATGTTATTAAATTTTCCATCTAGGGACTGATCCTTTAAGCTAACGAGAGTTGAAAGGAACATTTTTTCTTGATATCTTAAAGATAAAGGGCAGGGTTACTGTAGTTAAATTAGAAATATTGGCGGGTGTAAAAAGTTACAAATTGTTGTGTAAACTGTAGTTGTAAAAATAAGTCTTAATGTCTTCGACAGACAAATCGGATACAACAGCTATAGTTGGCCTCCTATCACAATCATCTGAAGAAAGTGAAACAGCGAATCGTACTTCGTTGTCGGATTCAATCTCACAACCTGCCGCTTCGTCATCCCAATCACAGCAACATCCTACGGTATACTACACAGCTGTCACTGCAGAAACAAAAGACCCACTGAAAGAAAAGTTGATAGATAACAACGAGACAGGTCAACCTACTTACGTTAAGTTTGACGATAACGACACAAACTTAAAGAATATTTCTACATCCAGAAGCAAGGTTCAGAAGAGGAAAAATATTCCTGCTAGAATGGTCACCAGCCTAGAAGATATATCTAGTCTCCGTCTATGGAAAGGGATTGTGGCCGAGTTTGTGGGAACTCTCCTTCTCACACTGGTAGGTTGTGGCTCCTGTATCAACCTGAAGGGCGATGAAAGCAGTGCTTCTCGGGTTGTGCAAATAGCGCTCTCATTTGGTCTTAGTGTGGCGACAATAGTTTGGTCAATTGCCCATATCTCCGGTGGGCACATCAACCCTGCAGTTACAGCGGCGATGTTATCTGCAAGGAAAATCAGCTTAGTCAAGGGCGTGTTCTTCATCCTATTTCAGGTAAGACCTTTGTTTATTTATGTCATTTTGAGGATATGTCAGTGTTTGTGTATGCGTGCAGGTGAGTATTTGTGAACATACGTATGTGAGTATATCCCACATGCAGAAAATCATAAAGTTTCAGCAATGTTCATCTAGACAATCACCATGCAACAGGCAATTATAAGTAGACATCACTATGCAACAGTCAATTATAAGAAGACATCACCATGCAACAGTCAATTATAAGTAGACAGCAATTCTAAGTAATCATCATCATCATCATTAACGTCATCATCAATATTTTCACAATTATACTTTCCAATGCTACATTGCAGCCTTCTACGAGTATGTTACACTGGATGTTCTTATGGTAATGTGACACTGAATGTTTTTATGGTAATGTGACACTGAATTTTCTTATGGTAATGTGACACTGAATGTTCTTATGGTAATGTGACATTGAATGTTCTTATGGTAATGTGACACTCAATTCTCTAAATACTATTGCCACCACTTCCTCTTGTGTTTCGTGAATTATGTCTTTCGTTTTGTTCTTGTTTGAGACGCTGAAGAATGATTAATTAGTCTAGGACAAGTTGTTTGTCGCGCTATGATTCATGGGTTATTCAGTCTAGGACAAGTTGTTTGTCGCGCTATGATTCATGGGTTATTCAGTCTAGGACAAGTTGTTTGTCGTGCTATGATTCATGGGTTATTCAGTCTAGGACAAGTTGTTTGTCGCGCTATGATTCATGGGTTATTCAGTCTAGGACAAGTTGTTTGTCGCGCTATGATTCATGGGTTATTCAGTCTAGGACAAGTTGTTTGTCGCGCTATGATTCATGGGTTATTCAGTCTAGGACAAGTTGTTTGTCGCGCTATGATTCATGGGTTATTCAGTCTAGGACAAGTTGTTTGTCGCGTAATGAATCATGGATTATTCAGTCTAGGACAAGTTTTTTGTTGCGCAATGAATCATGGATTATTCAGTCTAGAACAAGCTGCTTGTTCTCAAATTTCAAGGTCACAAATTTCACGATTATTTCTAGAAGATGTATGAGACTCGTTCTCAAACTTTTCTCCTTCTTGCAAATCTGACACAGGGTCACATATTTATTGTTTATACATGTTTTTTTCGTGCTTTTCATTGGCTCGTAATACAAAGTACACGTAAAGTGTACTTACAACGTAAAGTGTACATACACGTAAAGTGTACTTACAACGTAAAGTGTACATACACGTAAATTGTTGATCCACATGATTGTATAATTGTTAGAGTAGAAAACCATGATGTACAATCTATTTACAATCATGTTCTGGGTATAATAATGTGTGCCTGTTAACTGTTGTACTTTTCCTGAGCCCATCTTGTATCTCATGAGTCCCACAATACTGTTACTAATATACACATCGTTTATATTGTATGTTCATGAAATCACAAGTAGATTGTGACTGTATGTTCATTCATTCTGTCTGAATTTGTCTTTTGCATGTTCATGAAACTACTTATAGATTGTGACAGTATGTTCATTAATATTGAACTTGTCTTTTCCATGTTCGTGAAGTCACAAGTAGAATGTGATAATATGTTCATTTATTTTTTTCTGAACTTTTCTGTTCCATGTTCATGTAATCACAAGTAGATTCTGACAGTATGTTAATTTATTC
This sequence comes from Meghimatium bilineatum, assembly GCA_034231615.1. Taxonomy (NCBI): domain Eukaryota; kingdom Metazoa; phylum Mollusca; class Gastropoda; order Stylommatophora; family Philomycidae; genus Meghimatium; species Meghimatium bilineatum. Next base: position 39,815,756 of record CM067308.1, on the reverse strand, counting down.
TCTGAACTTTTTTTTTTTCAACGATACCTACTTTGTTCTGAAGTTAAATCGTTTATGACTCACAAGGGTTATCTGTACTTTCTATCTTGGTATACTAGTACAACATATGTTCATCGCAGCTTTCAGACCCTACATATGTCACAGTCAAACAGATCAGCAGATCAAATCTTCCACTTATTGAACATATGTATCATTGTTATACTTCTAACAGTACTCTGTGTTTTCTATGATTGCCTTTTTTTAGTTGATTTTGTTGTTGATTCATAATCACAAATGATGGTAGATGTGAAACAGAAGTTAAATGGAGTATAGGAATGGCTAAATATACCTTTAATGACACACGGAAAATATTAACATCTAAACACATTACAAACAAGTTAAATATGAGAATTATAAAGTGCTACATCTATTCTACATTAATGCCTGGTTCAGAAACATGAATAATTAATAAACTAATAGATGACAGAAATGATGTTTTTGAGTTGTGTATAAATAAAAGACTATAAATGTATTGCATCAAAGGACAGTTGTTAGAAAGTATCAAAACTTTGTATAAAATCTGCCAGTGTGTGGTAAGAACATCAGATGGTATTATAGATGTATTTGAGACAAAAACGGGGAGCATGCTCAGGGGCGCGTGCTCTCACCCTTGCTTTTCAATATATACATAGAAAGAATAATAAAAGAGGCAAAAAATACAGAGGGCAACACAACCGACTCAGAACAAGATAACTCAGAGCATCTAAAAAATGAACTAAATGAACTGTTTTTCACAGACGACCAGAGCCTATATACGAAAACGAAGAAAAACTACAAAATCATATAAACTCACTATCTGCAACTTGTAGAAAATACAACATGAAGATGAATACACAGAAGACGGAAACTGAAAATATGCAGAACACCGAGCCCACTAAACATACAAATAGACAACATAGGAGTAAAACAAGTATTAGAGTTCAAATATCTCGGTAGTATTTTCACAGAAAATGAAAGCATTTATAGATATATAGAGACGTGATGTCAAAAGGCAAATGCAGTAACATACTAACTGTCACCACTACTTTTTCATCCAAAGTTCGAGATGGAAGTTAAAAGACAAATAATTTACGGTATATGCCTATTCCTACTAACACTGTGTTATCATTTTCCAACCTAGTCTCATCTTCACATAACAGAAAGATAGTGATGTGTGAAAGGAAATGCTTGCAGAAAGCTGCAGGGGTCACACGGCTTGATGATTACGAAATGAAGACATCATGGAAAGAATATGTGTAATACCTTGCACAGAATACATAGAAAGACAGATGATGAAGTGGATTGGCCAAAATATGAGAATGCATCACCACAAGTTGCCCGTGAAGACATATAACCAAATGTGGTCAGGGTACAGAGACAGAGGAAGACCACGACAAAGATGAATAGAAAACGTCAGGGACATCTTGAACAAACACGGTAATAACACAGCCGAGGCGACATATCTTGCATTGGAACACAAGCTAGGGCTCAAATTACCCCTACGCTTAACCGCAAGAGTGGTAGACAATTAATAAAAGAAGAGAGAGAATCATGGAAAGAGAAGAAAACGAACGCGGAGCTTCTAATAGTTGATGAAATATTAAATGATATAAAGGTAACAGAAATAAATATTGTGAGCATATTAAAAGACATGACATCTTGTTGAAGACCTTACTAGAGGATAAAGTTGAGGGGAGGAGAGCAAATCGTAGGCAGATATGCAAGTGGGAGGATCACATCACGAGATTGACACGTACATTTTCGTTCCACCTAGTAGGTATGTATCACCAGTCTAGCAGAGTGCACTCCAAAGCAGGAGACAGAGAATATTGGAGATTCGTCAAATCAAACTGTGTTGCGGAGACGGCACATATGATGATTAGTAATTAAAGATTTATATTGTATCAGCAACGAGAATTGAGAATCTATGTTTATTTATTTGTTGTTGAGTTACACATATTGATTTCTTGTAAGGTTCATTGACATTAATGAATCCATTATTGCCAATCAGATGACAGCTATTTGTTCATTGAAGCTGTAAATACATCAAGTTAGTCTGTGCAGAACTCCAATAAGATTAGAAATCATCACACATCACTGAATACATTTTAATTCAACGTAACGTGGCTCTCTACTATAAACATCAATTGTGTAATTTTAACATATTTTGATTTCGGAAAGTGCATATGGTGGCTAATTTTGTTGCTGAACCGTGAAATGATCCAACAAATAATGAAAATTACAGGAAAGGTAAAAACAGATTTTAAAATTATCTTAACTGATTTTATCTGACGTTTTAAAATTTCCTGGTAATTTGACATCTCAATAAACTGCGTCAGTTGATATCTAATGATTTAATACACAAGTGAGCATTACATTAATGTCTACTGACAACGATAATTTTACTTCAATATCAACAACCCTGAACCGTTGACTATGTAGTGACCTCAGTAACGTATAGTGTGAACACACTCACCAGTCGACAGTCTTAGACATGTTCTGGCTCCACGCTCGACTTGAGAAATCATACAGTTAGTGATACCATTCTGATACTGTCTCTAAAATCATGCTAAGTTTGTCAACCATTGCACGAAATGTCTTCGGCAATTTACGCGTATGAAGTACGATACTTTATCGGCCCACCGGGTATGAAGATGAATTCCAGCAACGCGATGTGGATCGTATAGAGGATGATAAGAGACGTAGAAAACATATGTTCATTCACGGCATTGAACTTCTTTCTAGTCGTCTCGATTAATCTTGCCACTGATTCCAAATGAAGTCAGACAAGAGAGTGAGATTGACGCTTTAAACAAATCTTCCTAACTTACATCAAAACCGCTAGTGCAAGTCATTTTCATATCAAAGGATGCAGCCTCTTGTGAAAACAGGACAAAAACAGCAGCTCAACATCAGAGGTTAACTAGAAACTCACCAAAAACCATCTACAGTGGTCATCACATGCCCAAACAGTCCAAGAATATTTACGCCATGAATAGGGCTTATTAGCCATCTAGGAATTAATAGCCAAGGACATAACTGTAACGGAATTTAAAAAAATGATGCAACAAATGAACATCATCATCATATGCTGGATAAACAACTGACAACGATTATTTATACTCCTCTACAACGAAAGCCATCAATAATTGATGAAGTGTTTCATCGCAATACAATTGAAAATGGAGGGATACACTTAGATTGAAGTTATCAAATGACTGGGTGGATCAACTGGAGGGATACACTTAGATTGTAGTTACAAAATGACTGGGTGGCTCAACTGGAAATCGCATGTTGTCTGTAATTTGAAAGTAATTTATCAACTGTCAATAATTCTAAAAAAAACATCACTGTTTCCATGGTGATGAGAAGCCAGATTGAAAATCATAGGTGGGCAAATTACAGCCAGAGGGACAAGTGATTTATCCCAAACTATTTGTTTACTGGCCCATCAGTCTGTTTTAAAGCAACTACAATTATGTGTGCTATGGATTTAGAGTTACGAAAATCAGACTTGAATCTTGAAACCATTGTAAAAAAGGGAGAAATCTCACTTGAAAAATGCTCAATCATGGCCGCTGACCACAAAAGTTTGTTTTCCTTTGTTATAAATACTATATTTACACCAATAGTATGCCCACTGACACATATATATTATAAAATCTCCATTCTATCCTCATTCCGTACTTCTCGGTTTGTGAGGGAAGCCTGTGTATCCTATTCCTCCACGTCACTGACTAGTACCGCTCTGACTTCGGTGGACGTAGACAGACGGTGTATGGTCAACCACTGACTATGTAGGTGAACACTTATTGACAGGCGGTGTCTGGTCAATCACTGAGTTATAACTCAGATTACAGTAGGCGACCAATATAGGTCATAATATACTTTGACACACCCGTGGGTGGCTTGGCTAAAAAAAAAGTAGTGAAAAATAGCAACATTCGTATCAGCCATGCACGTCGTAAACTACGACTAAGGAAATGTCGGTGGTGAAGCTGGTTTCTCCATGATACAGCACGTCTAAGTCAATCAGAAGATGTACTACGTTATACTGCGTTATACTGGGTTGTTATACTGAGTTATACTGCGTTATATAGAGTTATCCTGAGTATCGTGACTAATAAAGCAAATACCGCAGGTAAGCGTAACCCATGACATAAAATATTTCATGCTCAGAACTGGAGAGGGAAAGTTGAAAAAGTTGAAAGGATTGACTTTATTGTATTAGGGTTTACTATATATACTATGTCCTTCTCAATAATTCGTTACGCCACAAGTTGAAGTACCACTTGTAACAGGTCAACCGTAGTTTCAATAAAAAAAACTTATTTAATCCCAAGTACAACACGTCACTCCGTAGCTTCAAGAAGAAAACTTCCCTAATGCCCAGGTATAACACGTCACTCCGAATCTACAAGAAGAAAACTTCCCTATTCCCCAGGTATCTCAGAAAAAAACAAAACGCTTTGTAAACAAGGCGCGATAGTTTGGATTTTAAATCCCGACTTCCTGAGGATAACGGCGAATGTATTAACTACTGCGCCACTGCGATCCCATTTCAATTTCCAGCTCAAATACTATTTCGTACTCAAACTGCAGGAGTGTATGAACAAAGGCAGAAGGTGAAAGCAATAGACCTGTGTAACATGAAGACAACTTTTCTAAATCTCGTCATCTACAGCAAATATTAAACGTTGACCGGAAAATTATACAGCAGTGACAGAATGTCTATGTAATTGTAGAGTATTCTTAAGAGTATTCTTTGTACGGGCTAGCGCTTCAGAATACATCCATTTTCTATAGGATATTGAATCATGTTTTGTACATAATTGCAGGTGAAATCTCGAATAATTTTAGTCAAACTTAACAACAGATTTATTGCCATGATAGATTAGGCAGAACATAACTAAAGAAACGTAATCTAACAAGGGAAGGTAGTCAAAACGTTGGACTGAGTTGGAACGAAGCAGAAGTAATTGATTCAAATATCCATTGAACGAATATGGTATATATTATTAACTGTACTTCAAATTTGGTTAATGCAACTGCATATACAAAATCTTAAAACAACTGTAGTTCGGTAAGCGCTGTACCTAAGAGCTATTCCAAATAGTTTTTGAATATACATCCATTTTGGCAACAGAGATGTGGTTCTACAGAAGAATGCGGACAATACTAGACTGCTGGAAAAACTAATCTGGAAGTGTTGAAAGAGTCAAATGCGAAACGGACCTTAATCAACAATGTACGAAAAAGGCAATTTTCTGTTTTTGGCCACATAATGAGACAGGCAGGTGTGGAGAACATAGTCACAACAGGCAAAATTGAAGGTAACAGAGACAGAGGGCGACAACCTGAGAAAATATTAGACAGTTTGACAGCCTGGCACGGCAAGAAAACAACAACGACTTTGAAACATAATGCTGTGGACAGAGAGCTGTGGAGAGCCATGACCGCCTACGCCAGCCGGCTTGGCACCTGATGATGATGATATAATGGTTAAAAGAAGATCTCGGGAAACTAGGCAACTGCTGCCCTGGCTAAGTTGGATTTAGATTTTATATATAAAACTATAACAATAAAGTAAGACCAAGATTATGGCGTGACAAAACCATTTAAACTTTCTCAGTCTTGATCAGTAAAAGAGAACTAGCGCAAGTTACCAATTTCATTATCATGTTTCTCCTATAACCAGTAATGAGATTGCTATGAAGACGTCAGGTGAGGTTGGCTATTGCATCAAATAAACTGATACAAATGGAGAAAAACTAATCAGTAGGACTGCAATAAAATAACAAACTTTCATTAGAGTCTAGAGATTCCCATTTGCAATAAATGAATGTGAATCTTGGACAATAACCAATAAGGTGAGAAATGATCCAACATTTGAAACAAAACAAAATTTTACAGAAGAATTCGTAAAATAGCATGAATCAAACATATTACCAATAGGGAGAATCTGAACCACTTGAATGTAAAATAGGCTAAACAAACACGATTCTCTCGATAAATCTCAATATTTTGCCCATATCAAACAATATCACAGTCTAGAAAAGACCACAATAAAGTAATGATGTAAGGGCAACTAAAAGAAGGTAGACGATGAAGACGATGAGCCCACGATTCTTGATTCTTGTTTAGAAACTGGCCTCACAGCACGTAGGACATTCCCATAAGTGATCCGCCCTCTGTTCCAGCAGCCATCTGACTCGATGACTCGATGGTGTTTCGAGTCTAATGCCGCAGAAACAGACGTCGACATCAGGGCACAATTATGGCCCTTGCGACATGTTTCTTTGTTGTTCCGCCCACCCACGCCGTGCCTGTAGCTATTTCAAGCACAACGTCGACCTGTTGGAACAACATGGTAACTGTTAGCGAAGGTTGCGACTACGGGATTGTATAGATGACATGCCATGAAGCTTCTATAAGAAGATAACCTCAATATAAAGGCATGTCATCTACTAAGGTTTTCTGTTGCATGGTTGGTTTGTCTATTGAGCCATTAGTGAGACCCACAGACGCAACCTCATGCGCAAAGATATCAAAGATCACTCGAACATGACACTCACAGAAGAAGATATATTGGCTCACGTAGTTTCGAAAGGCTGTGATGACTGCTACATCCTGCCTAGGATATTCTATCTGAGAATGATGATTAGGTAAAGAAGCAAAATACCATACAATATGTTAGAGTAGGTTTAATAGAAAATGAGAGATGAAAGTTACAATGTCCAGTAACAACCCGAAACTGGAAATGGGTTACTAGGGTAGTACAGTGCAAAAAACAAAATGAACATAAATGGGTATTCGTGTTACCAATATAAATAGTTAAAGTAACCTAACAACAAGACACAGTGAAAACGTTTTGCTATTATTATTGGCATGCATGTAAAGTGTTATGCTTCTTGCAATGATCCATCAGTTAATGTCAAGATCCCTCTTTTGTTTTACTTGTTCCATTTATGTAGTGATTGCAAGATTTGCCTGTACAATATCATTTTGTAATCACTCTGTCATACTGACAGCAATGTTCGCTACGTTCTTTTGTTGTACTTATGCAAGATTTGTGGAGATATAATAACAAGATTACGAGCAACTTCAGCTCAATGTAGAATAGAAGAATAGGGTCGGATTAACGATGTTATGGTAATGTTGTATAATGTTATAATAACTATTTTTTTAGAGAATATGCGGGGAAAATCAAAGACAAAAACCTCCAAAGTTAATCAATTAACAGCTGGGAATATTCGGAATATTCATGACAGGCATCCAGTATGTTATGCACAGAAAAGGTAAACATGACATGAAAGGCCGATTTTGATTATTTCCGTGCAATTTATTGGTCCATCCTGGCTTTGTTTTGGCATACGACTCAAAGTATATAAATAGTAAACAACAGCAATCGTGACAATAATGAAAAGATATTAACAAATGAATTCCTGTTTACTTTCTATGCAGAAGTCTTATTTAATGCCGACTATCTGTGATAATGATGTCATTGTTTATAGATGGACATGGCCGGTTAGATACTTGACCAGGGCTTTCATGGTTTCATTTGGCTGTAGAGTCGTTGTAAAGAAGACAAATACAGTCTTCCAGTAACAGATAAACACATTTATATGTTATTAAGAATCATTCTTAGCGGTGGTGAAGCGGAGTAAAATTGTTTAGTTTAGACACGCAACGGGAAACATTCCCAATCCCAGAGAGGATCAAAGCGATCCACAAGTAATGATGAAGTCTGATGTGTCAGGTCGAAATACGTGGACATCGCAATCAAGATTTCAGCCATGATACTAGCATTAGGCATCTCGACTACGTCCTGCTAATATGTAGGACTTTGAGAAGGAACGAAGAGGAAAATTAAGATTCAGGATAGTAGCATGTAGTATGCAACAGGAAGATCAAGATCCCGGATAGTAGAATGTAGTATGCAGTAGGGAGATCAAGATCCCAGATAGTAGAATGTAGTATATCAAGATCCCGGATAGTAGCATGTAGTATACAACAGGAAGATCAAGATCCCGGATAGTAGCATGTTGTATACAGCAGGAAGATCAAGATCCCGGCTAGTAGAATTTAGTATACAGCAGGAAGATCAAGATCCCGGATAGTAGCATGTAGTATACAGCAGGAAGATCAAGATCCCAGATAATAGAATGTAGTATATCAGGATCCCGGATAGTAGCATGTTGTATACAGCAGGAAGATCAAGATCCCGGATAGTAGCATGTAGTATGCAGTAGAAACCTTGAATATTCACTGTGTCTATTGACTATTGCTGTATGTTAGCCAACAACGTGGTCTTAATGACAATACAGCTTCAATATGTCCACTGTGGTCGTCTAAGAGTTGGTAGCCAATCCCATTCACGACCCTCGTAATCACATTTTACTGCTGGCGTGTCAGATGACATTACTGATATTTGTTGCTCTCATTTAAGACTCTGGTAAACACATCACCGAGTTTAGAGTCTATCATACAACATATATAATGTTACAGTAACAACATATATAATGTTGCAGTAACAACATATATAATGTTGCAGTAATATTATTTAATGTTATGGACATTGCCTCATATTTATAGTGTCAGTGTTTCGTTAACTGTGTAAAGTGCTCAAATGACAACTTTCCTGTGAGACATGTGTCATATTAACAAATAACATGAATCCTAACACGCCTGTCAGTTGAGGCTATAAGCATGTATCTGAGTGTGGGAAGTTTTGTAACGCGACACATTTCTCGTTGGGTGTAACAAGTAGGTCCTTTTATTATGTAATTCAGTGGTTCTTAATGTAAACTATATGGCCACAGGGGCGTGTATCTATTTGGGGGTCACAGGACAAACATTGATATTACATGAAAGCCATAGACTCGTATTGCGAAGCCACGTTCCCATCCAGGGTGGCAACAATAAGATTACTATTTGAACCATAAACAATATTATTTATAGATATAAAGTTTAAACAGTCTTAGTGACTTGCGAAGAAAGACAATGGCCTTTTATACTTTCTTAAGCACCATGGGGACCATGGAATAAGATTTATTCCACATGGGGTCACTGGTTAAACTAGGTTGAGAACCACAGTTGAATTTACTATAATTTATTTTGACATGAAGCTCAGATTGCTCTTCAGAATCGATGCATATTGTAATATTGTATGATAAGTCGTTTGGACTGATTACAATTCATCCCTACATAACAAGTATTCAAATACATGTATGAAAGTCGTGGGCAATAAATAAAGAAGACACAGGGGAAAAAAATATGACGACAGAGATATAGTTCTATAGAAGAATGCTGAAACCACAAAGGAAAACTAGAAAAACTGGTGAGAATGTACCGAAAGCATCAAATACGCGGTGGGTGTTAATTAATACTAACAGACAGGGACACATTTTATTTTTTAGTTATGCTATAAGACATGGAGGTCTGAATAATATAATAACGGCAAGATAGAAATCAAGAAAAATATAGGACAAAAGCGTGAAAAAATAATAGAAACTCTGGCATCATGACTTGAACATTTGGTTACATGACTGGAGCAATAGAGAAGTTCGGCATAAACAGTAGTCAATTGGTGTCGGGGAATGAGCACAGTGAACCATATCTTGGCTACAGTGGCTGGGAGCAGTGCATAGGTTGAAACCACCTTCCTGGAAGTGTGATAGTTATTATCTGGCTCTGTCCAGGGGTGGGCCGATAATCCACAGACTTCCCAGCAATATAATGTCATTTAATGGCATTAGGTCAAAGGGCATGAGCCCATGGACCGCTGGATCAGCAACCAAGCAACCAACCAACCAACCAAAATCTAACCTAACCTAACCTAACCCAACTCAACACAGAAAAACCTAACCTAACCTAACCTAACCTAACCTAACCTAACCTAACCTAACCTAACCTAACCTAACCTAATCTAATCTAATCAAGAAATTACAAGGCACACACAGGAACCTGCTGGTGACTGGATTCACAGGAAATTCGCTTACCTGTACAGACACCTAGGGAGCCGCGTTAGCGCAGTGGTTAGCGCACTGGTTTTGCATATGTGTGGTCCTGGGTTCATTCCCCAGCTGAGGCGGAAATGTTTTCAGATCGCAACGGCTCCCAGGTCGACCCATCCTTAAATTGGTACCGGATTAATCCGGGAAGTAAAGACTGCGAGGGAGAGGAGATGGCTACCGCCCTCATTTGCTGAGCCTGTGAAATGTGAGATCGCTAACATCTCACACCCCTACAGCATTAATAAATGCTATGGGTTACTTTACTTTTTTTTTACAGACAGTAAAAAAACATATATGAAAGTGATCTGATAAGAAACAGACAACATGTACTCACGATATTATTGTAAATATTTACCGTTACCTGGTTTGCCAGATGTATATAGGTATCACCCATAACCCTCTAACAATGAAGTAAATTAGAACCACAGGTAATACTTTTACATAATATATGTAGTTTAGGCTAGGCACGTTATTGATGAAGAACATGATTATCGAATCGCTGACAATAAGTGAACAAGTGAGAAATGAACACACACAAAAATTATGGAAATTACAGGATATGCCATTTTGTTTGTAAAGTGAATTCAGAATTGTTAGAAGACAATTGAGCCTTTGAATGTTAACCTTTGCCATCTATTAGTTCAATCCTGTCAGACTGTACGACATTTTGACCGAATCATACGAACGGAAACATAACATTGTAGTTACCAAATAGATTACAGACTTTCTTTTATTTATGTAAGCGGAAGTTCGAGCTTGAAATATGGCTCCGGGGCAATTTTTTGCACTGTGATCTAATGTGAATTCACTTTTGTTCATCCTCTGAATCTGTGATCGTCTCAAATTACTGCAGATATATGAATGATAGATTGTCTGAAGTATGGAATGCATTCTCATGATTTAGAGTTTGTCTGCGATTTCTGAACTTTGTGGCCTGACACATTCGACTTCAACATTGGTCATTCTGAGATTATATGCTCTGAGATAGAGAAAACAAATTTTATGCTGTAAGATAGCCAAACCAAATTATATGCGGTGAGATAGCCAAACCAAATTATATGCGGTGAGATAACCAAATTATATGCGGCGAGATAACCAAACCAAATTATATGTGGTGAGATAACAAAATTATATGCGGTGAGATAGCCAAACCAAATTATATGCGGTGAGATAGCCAAACCAAATTATATGCGGTGAGATAACCAAATTATATGCGGTGAGATGGCCACACCAAATTATATGCGGTGAGATTGCTAAACCATATTACTAAACCTCCGTAGCCATCCTTAATCAACAATATGAGAAAAAGGCAATCTTCTTTTTTTGGCCACTTCATGAGACAGGCAGGTTTAGAGAACATAGTCACAACAGACAAAACTGAAGGCATCAGTGACAGAGGGCTACAACGTGAGAAAATATTAGACAGTTTGGCAACCTGGCACGGCAAGGAAACAACAACGACTTAGATACATAATACTGTGGACAGACAGCTGTGGAGAGTCATGACCGCCTACGCTAGCCGGCATGGCACCTGATGATGAGGATGATGATGATGATGATGTAGTCATCCCAAATAACAAGCATGGCTGGTCAAAATGTTGCTAGTCTTTCTTCCATTTTCGACCTGTGAAACACACGGGCGTCGTTTATTTCAATGTCTTACTCCCATCTCTCCATTATGTTATTGTAGACATGTTTCATGCTTTCTCTTATCCCATGTGTCTGTCTTCATCATCAGTTAGTGCTATCTCCGCAACGAAGTTTAACTGCAACAGATCTCCAACTTCCCCGTTCTCTTCCCTTGGTGAGACACTCTGCTACACTGTAACCTATCCATCTCGTGATGTTACTCTCCCACTTGTATCTCTGTCTACCTCTTGCTCGCCTCCTCTCGACTTTACCTTAAAGTAAGGTCTTCAAAAAGGTGTTAGGTCTTTTTATCATCATAAAATGCCGTCTCTGTAACGAAGGTTGGCTGCAACAGACCTAAACATCCCCTGTCTCTTGTTTTGGTGGTGCACTGGTAGACTGTAAACAGTGCATCTTTTGATGTTACTCTCCAACTTGCATCTCTAACTACCTCTTGCTCTCATCCCCTCGACTTTACTCTCAAGTAAGGTCTTCAAGATTATGCCATATCATTTATTGTGTAGAAAATATTTTATTTGCCTGATCTTTATTTCTTTTAATAATTTCTTTTAATAATTTCTTTTAATGTCGTTCTATAGTGGTGTTATTTATATAATCATGCTGACAGTGTGTAAGAAGCTTTTGGGTTTGCATTTAGGAATATAACGATGTTTGCAATAGCTAACTCATTATCATCACCGGCTGGCGTAGGCTATCATGGCTCTCCATAGCTCTCTGTCTCCAGTATTATGTATCAGAATCATTGTTGTTTACCTGTCTTGCAAGATTCTTAAACTATCTAATATATTTTCATGTTTTTTCGCCATATATAACTTTGCATAGAAAGTACGTTTCATCGTAGCTGAGATAGTCTCGACTATATCTTCCGTTGCTAAATTAGACCGGTGGTCTAAGTAAAACACAGTCTAGACCAGTGTTTCCAACCTTTATTTACCATGCGCTCACTTAAGTCTTTTAAAATTATGATGCCCCCTCCCCCCATACATATTTTTTAATATTACAAAATTGTATTATTCTCTCCCCCCCCCCTTTCCGAATTGTTCTGCTGAATAAGGAAATTCCGGAAGGACAGGAAGTACATAAAAAACGTAAATATATGAGGAAAAAAAACGAACAAAAACGATGACGTAAATGACGCAACAAAATGATTAAAGACAAAGACCACACCAACCCAGTACTAGACAAAAGAGTGGTCAGAATTCAGTTCAAAAGGCTTGAGTGTACCCAATTTAAAAATAAGACGATTTTCTAGAGCGTACCTAGATCTATCATCGGTGGTGCAGGATCTGATGGCGGTGACCTGATAATCAAGAGCACCTTGATTACATCGCCGTTTAAGTGTGTGGCCACAGGAGTATGTGTTCCGTGATTTATGACATGAAGATGGTTACAAAAGCGATCGATCAATCATAAGCCAGTTTCCCCGATGAACTGATTACGGCAGCGTTTACATATGATCACATCACATAAATGACATTACGGGATTCAAATGTAAAGGCCTCATCGATGTAGAAAGTGGTCTTTGTAAATGAAATGGAGCGTATCTGAACCACACAAGGACAAGGACATGTATAGCAACGGCCACGTGAACAACGAACAGTGCCGAAATGGTAGGGAACAGAAGACAAGGGGAATAATGAAAAAGATGTCCTTTAGATTATTGTCGCGCGTATAAGCCACCAGAGGTAAGTCGTTGAAAACGACACAGAAATAATGTACTTTTAAAAGACATATCATGACCATCATTCAGAACATGACTTTACTTTTGAATGAAAAATCTCTACCACGGACGGTTAAGAACATCCAAATTGATTACTTTACTTATGAATGAACAAATCTGGACGGAAATGCATTACACCACAATGTATTGTTCTACTTTAGAATTCGGAAATCTTGACCGACATTCTGAATGGCCCCATTGTTCTACCACGCAATGACTAATCTTGGCATCAACATTAGCAAGCTGACATATCTGTTTAATTGAGCGATAACAATAACATTTCTTGCACATCTGGTGTCCTCCGCAACTTTATTCAATATATTGAGACATGAAAGGACTTTAATGACTTTTGTGATACTATATGGCTTATATTTTAGTCAGTTGATTATCTAATTCATGCACAATTTAATGTTACATACGGGATCTAGAGAGCGAAATGTGTCATATGTCGACAGTAGACTACTAAAACGTGATAGATCGTTACATAAGACTGGTGGGATCATTAGAAAATACCTTCTAATGTGAGTTATTTGACTTTTTCCGTTATTTTATTTGGCTGTCTGCACAAATTATGTACAAAGTTAAGAATGAATATCGTGGGAAAATTAACATGAGTAACTTTAGAAGGCTGTTTTCTATTGAGTCTTATATTGATGACTAGTCACGACTAAGGTATGGAGTTCGTGAAAGCAGTACTTTTAATAACTGTATGTTATTTATATCTGGCTGGCGACACGAGGTGTGATTATTCCGAAGATTTCTGCATATGTCATGGACAGCTAGAAAAACTAAAGAACAAGCGCAGTGACTTGCCATATATGTCACCTAAACATCCGATGATTAAGAACAAAGTCCAACGAAAAATGATAATCAGTATCTTGCTGCCAATACACTGTTATCAAATAAACAACATCAAAATTAGAGCAAAGACTAAACACCTTTGAAAATAAATATCTTAGAAGTCTACTGAACATACGTTGGTCTAACTTCAAATCAAGCACAGTTGGCAGACAAGAATCAACATAAGAATATGTCTATCTATATTAGGAAGCATCGCTGGAATTATATCGTACACGCGCTACGAATGGATATCGAAAGACTCCCCTGTCAAGCTTTGATGTGGTCACCAAAATGCAAGAGAAAACGAGGAAGACCAAAAGAAACTTTACGTAGAACTATTACAAGATAACGTTTCAGCATCGGTATCAGAAACAATGAAGATCTAAAGCAAATTGTAATGAAACGAGAGACATGGATATCTATGACATCAACCCTATTGTACCTATTTTTGGTCCTAGAAGAATAACTAACTAACACTGTTATCAGTGTCAGATATGGACACTGATATCTGCACATAAGAGACAACTAAAAAATGTGAAATGAGATGCTTGAGAAAAACTGTCTGTCACGTGTTTAGGCAGGTTACGAAATCAGAAATGTACATTATATCATGTATTGAATATATCGAAAGACAGCAAGTACTAGAGTAATATATCTTGGGATCTCCCTAGCGTAGTGATTAAGCTGTTCTCCTTGTGTACAAGGTGGATTTTTTCGGAGATCTCTGTGGATTATCGCTTGAAGCTAAGGAGTTGCGTGCTATGAGTGGTACTCTCGGCAGGCGGCGTGCCGCTTCGTTGAGAATGACGGGGTACACATAGTCAACAAACAGAGTACAGTGAAATCAATCCTTTATGTCTTTTGAACAATTTTTTCAATCGTATAACAATGAAATACATCTGACACCCTACAAGTTCACAAACTAAAACGAGATGAAGTTACAGACGAAGAGTAAGACCAAGAAATAAATGGATATATATAACATCAAAGTATTTAATGTGTAGACATATTAAACAGCGAACGAAAAGAAGAACATCAAAGATATTTGTAACAAACATGGATATAGCACAACAGAGTCGGTAAATTATAAGGATTTTGTCTTTTCTACTTTTCCTTAACATGCAGAGTTGTAGCCATGAGCTAAAATAAGAATAGATAAAAGTACTTTCAATGACATGAGGAAAACATTAACATCTAAACAAATCACAAACAAGATAAAAATGAGAATTATAAAATGCTACATCTATTCTATATTAAATTGTATGACTCAGAAACATGAACAATAAATACAAAAGTTAGAAGACATAAGTGATGCCTTTGAGATGTGGATATATAGAGGAGTAGGGGGAATATAATGGAAACAGAAGAAAACCAGTAAAGAAGTTCAAATAACACTTCGCATGAAGAAAGAATTATAAACGGAAATAACAATCAAGAAAATAAAATATTTTGGACATATTAAATGATATTGTTGAACCTTGTTTTCAAACTTGTTGCAGACTTTACTTGTGGGTAAAGTCGAGTGGAGGTGAGCAAGAGGGAAGCAAACATACACGTGGTAGAGTAGCTTCGCGAGATGGACAGGTTACAGTCTAGCAGAGTGCACCACAGAGACAAGAGGCATGGGATGTTGGAGATCTGTTGCAGCCAGCCTTCGTTGCGGAGACGGCATGTGATGATCATGATGAACCATGAGCGTTAGCTCCCTTGCATCCTGTTATGTCAGAGGTGTCCAAAGCAAACCATATCTCTACCATGATCACATGGAATGGTGGGGAAGCCAGTCAAACACTGCCGCTGTCCAAGTGGAACGGGTGGGGGGGGGGCAAATTGTGCAGTTTTAGCTTAGCTCATGGATGGGATTGTCAAGTATTTAAATCTGTGAAAACTTGTCAAGGAAATAATCATTCTGTACGAACATTTTATACATTTGTCTAAGAATATTTGAGCTGAAATTGACATTTAGCAGGTACAAAAGGAATCAATTAATCAATCCATTAATCAATCAATCAAGTGCCATGTCGATTTCCAAAGCCGCTAATTCATCTCCAAAGCTCTGTGTCTCTTGCGTTGTTAATATGTTCAGTTCGTGAGTTCTTTTTGTACCACATTTTCAAGAATTTCCACAGCCCATCCAGATATTTCTCTTTTTGTCTTCCTCTCTTTATTCTCCCCTTAATCGTTTCAGTGGTTACTAAATGTTCAAATTTTACTTTCCTTATCACGTCCTAAAAATCTGATTGGTTAAGCGTGGAAAAATGAGCCAGACAAGGATATATCATATCGCTATATCTCTTCAACATTAATGCAGAGAAAATAAAGAGAAATATAATAAATGACAAGCTGAGAAAAAACTTCGACCTACTCAACATCCGATGTCACGAGATACCAGACCTAAGATACGCGGATGGTACAACATTTTTGGCACACAGTCAAGTAGGTCCCCAACACCTCATACACTCTATTAAAGAACATAGTGAAAAACAAAACCTGTTGCTTAATGGAAACAAGACCAAAATTGTGATAAGCGACATAAACACTAGCAAGTTCTCAATCAATATCAACAGCAGCGAATTACAAAGAGTGGGTGGTTTTAAATACATTGGTTCTCTTATCAACTGTAACTGTGATTGCTATGAAGTCAGAAGGAGGCTGGCTATCACGTTAAAGTTGATATAAATAAACAATATATAGCTGAACTGTTGCAAAACAATAAATCTAACATTCCTAAGAGTTTGGATATTCCCAGTGACATATATGGGTGTGAATCCTTGCCAAACACTAACACAGTGAAAAATAAATAGCAGTATTTGAAACAAAATGTTACAGAATAATCCTCAGAATACCATGGACCAAAAATAATAAATATTGCCATCCTGAGAGAAATGAATGTAAAAGAAAACTGGCTGAAAAACATGGTTCTTTCCAGAAAACTACAAAATTTTGGCCATATTAAACGACTTTACAGCCTAAATAAGAACGTAATGGAGGGGATGATGCCAGGTTGACGAACAAGAGGAAGACCAAAAAGAAGATGGACGCAAGACATCAAAGACCAAATGAACTTGGCAGTAACAGAAGCAGGCAGAGTGACTCAATGAAGATCGACATAGTTTCGAAAGGCTGTGATGACTGCTACATCCTCTTCAGAATATGCTAACTGATGATGATGATGAAACAAAAACTAACCGGTTATCCAGTTACAATTAACTTAAGTCAACAAAAACTAACCGGTTATCCAGTTACAATTAACTTAAGTCAACAAAAACTAACCGGTTATCCAGTTACAATTAACTTAAGTCAACAAAAACTAACCGGTTATCCAGTTACAATTAACTTAAGTCAACAAAAACTAACCGGTTATCCAGTTACAATTAACTTAAGTCAACAAAAACTAACCGGTTATCCAGTTACAATTAACTTAAGTCAACAAAAACTAACCGGTTATCCAGTTACAATTAACTTAAGTCAACAAAAACTAACCGGTTATCCAGTTACAATTAACTTAAGTCAACAAAAGCTAACCGGTTATCCAGTTCCAATTAACTTAAGTCAACAAAAACTAATTGTCAAATCTGTATAAACTAAACTACATAAAAATAAATAGGAATACGTAGTGAGAAACACAGAATCAAGTGCTATGTATTCCTCAGTTTCGATCTCTACTTGGTAAAATCAATGTCTGCCTAACACAGGAAAATCGAAGACCAAAATAAATAGAGACCTGCATCCTGAATGTCGTCAGAAATTAATCCATGCACAGTTGAAGAAATTGATATATTATCGCACAAGATACTGAAGATGATAGGTTGAATAAGGCGGTTTTCAAACGAAGTCAAGAGTTGTTATTGCTACATAAAACTGTTAACAAAACATGCAATTCTAACAATCTTATTTTTCCAAAGACGGCGATGTCTGTCATATGTACAGTACATTATTTGATCCGAACACAGGAAGGAACACAAGTAACATAGTTCCCAGATATCTGTAATACAATAATGCTATAGTTAAAACAAGCTCAAAAAGCGTAGAAGGATGACTTATTTGTACTCAAATTTCCTCACATGTACTTCGTACTTCTCAAACACGCAACACACCTTCTGCTGATAGTATCGGTTATAGGACGTAACTCTATTGGAGTTTCATGCATCTGTACAGAATTCATCTTGTAGGAATCAATGCGGGGACGGACCCCTAGCGAGTAAATACCTTTGTACAGAAAGTAAGTTTGACCTGAGAGGCTGCTTTTGTATTATTTCCGTGCGCTTCGTTGGACGGTCTTGACTTTTTTGGCATGTGCTCCAAGTATAGAAATAGTGACCAACGAAAATGACGACAATAATTTAAAAAAAAAACACGCATGAAGTCTTGTCTACTTTCTTTATACAGGTCTATACCGGTGCCTGGTCATGCCTTTAGATTAGTAGCAATTCTGGACTCTCTGAACAAACGTATTGTCAATACGCCAACTCCATCGGTAGAACTGTGTACAGAGATCACTGAGAAAACGCATACACTGAATTATCCGTGGGTTCGATTTGACAGAAGTCTTGCTGTTTCTGAACACGTACATCAGGTGATAGATGAAGTCAGGAAGGTCTGTATACAATGTGGGATAGGGCCGCTGCAACCTGTCTGCAACGCCACTTCGTTCTCTACCAGGGTGTAAATCCTTTCAGCTATCTAATACGATATGGTGACTCTAACCGTTACCATAGACGGTATAATAAGGCATACGTGCAAAAGGTAACCATACCTTTATTCGATACTTTTGTGTTATTATTGCCACGCTTTCCATTGATTACACAACAGCCTTGAAAGAGTGTGTAGAAAGCAGAAGACCTTGCTGGCTGAAGCTTTGAATGATAAAAATTCGTCATGAAGAGAAATAGTAATTTATACTGATAGTTCTATAGTTTGGAATGTGCACAGCTAATGTGTGTTCACAGTACAGGTTGGAAATATAATTGTGAGTGAAGACAGTGATATATTTGCGACGACTTCAAGTTGCATGACCATGGAGATCATTCATGGCAGTAACCAGGAGTGGCTAATGTCTCAATATCTATACTCACGTATGCTGTCTCAGCGACTCAATGAGCACGCGAGAAAGATTAAGAACGGATGGTCATGCAGGCAGTTGTTGAAATCGGTGATGGGTCTATTCTGATGAAAACAAATTTTATATTTGTGCCTGGATATGCCGGTGTCTGAGGAAATGAACGCACAGACAGGCTTAGTGGTATGACAATCATGGGGATCTGACTAGAAATTGACCAAGATGATGTTCTGAATGCTCTTAGGGATAAAGGACGAAGTCTAATGCAAGAAATGCTTGTAAATATACAACCATGAGCAGACTACAGAAGTACCAAGAAGTATCAAGAAAGGCGTAGATAAACAAGATCGGTTTGCAGGTAACCAGACGAGACTGGTAAACAAACACAGAGGTAGAAGAGAAATATGAGCAGTGATTACACACTGAGAGATATCTTGAGGAAGAGTTCCGAACACTTAAGGACCAATAGTTCGATGTAGAGTAAAGATGAACATTCTAGTTAACTAACCAAATATACAAGCAATAATAACTACAACAAAATAATAACTACTAGGGAGTACGTTTACAAGTTCCATGTTCCGTAGATATTTGAGTACGTTTATCACACCCATGTTCCGTAGATATTTGAGTACGTTTATCACACCCATGTTCCGTAGATATTTGAGTACGTTTATCACATCCATGTTCCGTAGATATTTGAGTACGTTTATCACACCCATGTTCCGTAGATATTTGAGTACGTTTATCACACCCATGTTCCGTAGATATTTGAGTACGTTTATCACACCCATGTTCCGTAGATATTTGAGTACGTTTATCACACCCATGTTCCGTAGATATTTGAGTACGTTTATCACACCCATGTTCCGTAGATATTTGAGTACGTTTATCACACCCATGTTCCGTAGATATTTGAGTACGTTTATCACACCCATGTTCCGTAGATATTTGAGTACGTTTATCACACCCATGTTCCGTAGATATTTGAGTACGTTTATCACATCCATGTTCCGTAGATATTTGAGTACGTTTATCACACCCATGTTCCGTAGATATTTGAGTACGTTTATCACATCCATGTTCCGTAGATATTTGAGTACGTTTACAAAATCCATGTTCCGTAGATAGTTGAGTACGTTTATCACACCCATGTTCCGTAGATATTTGAGTACGTTTATCACACCCATGTTCCGTAGATATTTGAGTACGTTTATCACACCCATGTTCCGTAGATATTTGAGTACGTTTATCACATCCATGTTCCGTAGATATTTGAGTACGTATATCACACCCATGTTCCGTAGATATTTGAATACGTTTATCACACCCATGTTCCGTAGATATTTGAGTACGTTTATCACATCCATGTTCCGTAGATATTTGAGTACGTTTAACACATCCATGTTCCGTAGATATTTGAGTACGTTTATCACATCCATGTTCCGTAGATATTTGAGTACGTTTATCACACCCATGTTCCGTAGATATTTGAGTACGTTTACAAAATCCATGTTCCGTAGATATTTGAGTACGTTTATCACACCCATGTTCCGTAGATATTTGAGTACGTTTATCACATCCATGTTCCGTAGATATTTGAGTACGTTTATCACACCCATGTTCCGTAGATATTTGAGTACGTTTATCACATCCATGTTCCGTAGATATTTGAGTACGTTTAACACATCCATGTTCCATAGATCATTGAGTACGTTTATCACATCCATGTTCCGTAGATATTTGAGTACGTTTAACACATCCATGTTCCATAGATCATTGAGTACGTTTATCACATCCATGTTCCGTAGATATTTGAGTACGTTTATCACATCCATGTTCCGTAGATATTTGAGTACGTTTATCACATCCATGTTCCGTAGATATTTGAGTACGTTTATCACATCCATGTTCCGTAGATATTTGAGTACGTTTATCATATCCATGTTCGTTGATATTTGAGTACGTTTACAAAATCCATGTTCCGTAGATAGTTGAGTACGTTTACAAAATCCATGTTCCGTAGATAGTTGAGTACGTTTATCACATCCATGTTCCGTAGATATTTGAGTACGTTTATCACATCCATGTTCCGTAGATATTTGAGTACGTTTATCATATCCATGTTCGTTGATATTTGAGTACGTTTACAAAATCCATGTTCCGTAGATAGTTGAGTACGTTTAACACATCCATGTTCCGTAGATATTTGAGTACGTTTATCACATCCATGTTCCGTAGATATTTGAGTACGTTTACAAAATCCATGTTCCGTAGATATTTGAGTACGTTTATCACATCCATGTTCCGTAGATATTTGAGTACGTTTATCATATCCATGTTCGTTGATATTTGAGTACGTTTACAAAATCCATGTTCCGTAGATATTTGAGTACGTTTATCACATCCATGTTCCGTAGATATTTGAGTACGTTTACAAAATCCATGTTCCGTAGATATTTGAGTACGTTTATCACATCCATGTTCCGTAGATATTTGAGTACGTTTATCATATCCATGTTCGTTGATATTTGAGTACGTTTACAAAATCCATGTTCCGTAGATATTTGAGTACGTTTAACACACCC
Source organism: Meghimatium bilineatum (assembly GCA_034231615.1). Lineage (NCBI taxonomy): Eukaryota > Metazoa > Mollusca > Gastropoda > Stylommatophora > Philomycidae > Meghimatium > Meghimatium bilineatum. Next base: position 39,793,868 of record CM067308.1, on the reverse strand, counting down.
ATGTTCCGTAGACATTTGAGTACGTTTATCACATCCATGTTCCGTAGATATTTGAGTACGTTTATCACATCCATGTTCCGTAGATATTTGAGTACGTTTATCACATCCATGTTCCGTAGATATTTGACAGGTTGACATATGATGATGATGATATTAATGGTGGTGTTGGTGATGACGATGCTGATGCCAACAATATAATCACAATTGAGAATGTATATTATTCTTGCTCCCTATACTAGACATTTGAGATTAACGTTCAGCTCCGGATCAATGCTTCTCTTTAACTTTCGTTAATGATAAAGTTTTCGCGTTGTTTTGTAAGTTTTTTTATTTTATAAGACTGCTACATTCAATATACATATAGGATTCGTGGTTGCCATATTGGCAATTTTATTGCTAAATTTCTGAAGATTGGTAATTCTTAAATGCTTCTAGTCTTGAATTTTATTTATCAATAGATTCCTTTTTCGCCTATTTTGAAAACATATATTTTTCCAGATTTTCTTGTTTAATTTTTACTACACATTTTGTGGCAGGTTCTTTTGCGGATATTAATTAATTTATAAATATTTTCTATTCTACTCATATACAAATGTAGAAGGAACTGCACATGTAACAAACATGTATTTGATATTACTTATCTCAAGATATGTCAGTGGAGGTTGTGTCCTGATAGTGAAACCTGATTCACCAGACAATTCTAACAGAGATATTAGTCGTGGTAATAAAAATATGAATACCAGCTTGGATAATAATTTAACTTTAACCTCAGTTACTACTGCCCAATGACAAGTAAGATATATGATTGTACTCAGTTACTACTGCCCAATGACAAGTAAGATATATGATTGTACTCAGTTACTACTGCCCAATGACAAGTAAGATATATGATTGTACTCAGTTACTACTGCCCAATGACAAGTAAGATGTATGATTGTACTCAGTTACTACTGCCCAATGACAAGTAAGATATATGATTGTACTCAGTTACTACTGCCCAATGACAAGTAAGATATATGATAGTACTCAGTTACTACTGCCCAATGACAAGTAAGATATATGATTGTACTCAGTTACTACTGCCCAATGACAAGTAAGATGTATGATTGTACTCAGTTACTACTGCCCAATGACACGTAAGATATATGATTGTACTCAGTTACTACTGCCTAATGACAAGTAAGATGTATGATTGTACTCAGTTACTACTGCCCAATGACAAGTAAGATATATGATTGTACTCAGACAAGAACACAACACCTTCCGTTCTTTGATAAAATCCTGCTAATATGCAGACATTTGAGAACAAACATTGAAGAAGAAGATAATGCACACAAACATTAAGTATCCTCATCGCCTTCACGTCTAGAGAGAGATCAGACTAAAAGAAAAAGAACTCTCAACGGAACTCTTAAAATAAATAAAGTTAAGTTATCAACAACTCATCTGTCCTTGTAAAATGAATGACGGTTGATAATTGAAGAGACAGAGATAGAGAGAGAGAGAGAGAGAAAGAGAGAGTCCACTTATTAAGAAAAATGGGGTTGTTGAAAAATCAACATTTATTTAGAATTTAACACACAATTTTTAAATGTGAGTGTGTTGATCATTTTTTACTAATAATTTCGGCATAAAAACAGTTACAACTATCTGGCAAGTCTCAGTTAAGCGCCACGAGTTGGACATTCTTAGACTTCGGATGGGATTTTCTATGACTTTTTTTGCAATCTTGGTGAATGTTGCATATAAAAAGGGTTGATTCCATCTTATCAGTTCAGTCATTGATTTCTGCAGGCTTCATCAAAGCAGATAGCATAGAGTAGCCAATGTCACGACTAGCATCCTTTGTCATATATTATGACTTTAATGACAAACATCAGTTTTACTATTCTTTGCTTTCCTTTCTGAACCAACAACACACGGGTCAGTTGGGATTATGTCAAGTATGAATATTTCTCTCATTTTCACACAGAAGCCAAACATCACACTATATGTGACATCCTACTTATCTACGACCCCACAGATGGTTAGCCGTCATGCCAGATTTGTATTTTTATTTTATAGACTGAGCTATCATTACTACTTGATACCCGCAGTTTATTATCTTATCTTATTTATTTAACTTTATCTAATGTTTATAAAGCGCGGGAGTTGACAGATTATCGGTCCCTGATTCTAAGCAGAGGCTGACTTCTAATATCATGGCATGCTGAAGTTTCTACAACATAGAGTACAGGGTGTCTATAAAGTCTACGTGCACACATTTATATTTCTGGTTACAATAGGTCTCATGAATTGTGGGTATTAAGTGAAAATCTGTGTAACATTGACGCTACAACATTCATTAAAAAAACACAACATTACTGCTAATGGTAATCACGTATTGAATAAAACAACTCGTAGTATTTTAACATTATTTCTAAATCAAATGCTAAAAGCACAGTTTTCATGATTTTTTTAAAGTTGAGATTAAAAGAGGACTCACAATTGCAACACTCATATTAACACAAACGTGAAAGGATGTGGTAAAGAAGTAATAAATACACTAGAATATCCCTTTTAAAATCATGTGTTTTCCCATTGGCAACATATGTATGCGAAACTTGAAATTTAAAAGAGACAATATACAGAAAAACAATGTCATTTGAAATAGAGTGCTACAGAAAGATCCTACGAATATCATAGAAAAAAGAATAACATTGAAATTATGAAAATGAAAATACTCAAACTAAGTGAAGGGTGGCTTCTAAATACCATCACAAGAGGGAAGCTATATAATGTTTTTGGGCACTTAAAGAGACTTTGGTCATTTAGTATCGAAATGCTGATTCTGGCGGGCAGAGTGCCAGGTGAGAGAAGAAGAGGAAGATCAAGAATACTATGAATTAGTAACATCGAATTAACATGTCTTTGGGCAATGGAGATCTGCTTGACCGGGACAGAGAGGCGTTCAGAGTATCTTCGACGAAGACAACGTTCTGGAAAGAATATATCACTTGATATATATGCTGAAAGTGTCAACTTTTGATCTCCTGGCTTGTCTTAAAGAGTTACATAGTTTTTGTAAATTGTTTTGGATATCGATATACATTGTTTCCGAAATCGTAGGATATCCAGATACACATTTCTTCAGAAATCGTAGGATATCCAGATACACATTTCTTCAGAAATCGTAGGATATCCAGATACACATTTCTTCAGAAATCGTAGGATATCCAGATACACATTTCTTCAGAAATCGTAGGATATCCAGATACACATTTCTTCAGAAATCGTAGGATATCCAGATACACATTTATTCAAAAGAACTATAGCATTTAAAGCAATTTCCCTTCGATGTTTACTCCACTTTGATTCTACATATCTCTGTAAAAACAATGAAAAACAAGAAACTGTTTAGCTGTTGAAACATGAGATTTGCATGAACAAAAACGCAACCGCAAATTTTGAGGCTCGTTAACAAGTTAAATTTGGGTTGTTCATACATTACGTCAACAATTTTTTCTCTTATAAGAACTTGTCAAGAATTCAGACACTCATCCTCTCCACCCTAAAAATTGTTTTAGTTAGCAGTAAAAAGTAATATTCTAGCCTATTCGCTAAACCCTTTGTTGCCTTTCAGCGTCAGTGGTAGAAGAGTTTTCTGGAGATGACCCTCTTGTGTGCTGAGTATATTGTGGAGTTTGTCGCCTCTTTTATTTCGGTGGTCCATCGTTTTCGTGGTCGACCTCTAGGTCTGCCTTTACTGTCTGGTATGGTGTCTGATGGTAGTCTGCTGATGTGTGCAAACCATTTGATCTGTTGTCTCTTAATATATTCCAAGATTGGAGTGGTACCGGCTCTTTGTCTAATGTCTTCGTTTCTCACTCTGTCTCTTAGCGATATTCCTAGGATTCTGTGCAAGCATGCCATTTCAGCTGTGACAAGTTTACGTTTTTCGTGTGCTGTCGTTGTCCATGTTTGGCATTAGTAGCACAGCGTTGGTATAATAATTGTTTTGAATAGTGTTATTATGGTGTTTAAATCTACTTTTATGTTTCTGAAGATTGGTGTCATTTGTCCTAGGGCTTGGTATTCTTTACTACATTTATTATGTATTTCTATGCTGATCCTGCCGGCTGTTGTTATATTGCTTCCTAGGTATGTGAATTCTGTCACTTGTTTAAGTCTGTTGTTTTCAATATATATGTTGGTGTTTCTCTTCTTCCTATCTTCATTACTTGGGTCTTCTCTATATTTATCTTCACGTTAAAGGTTTGGCATGTTTGAAGAAAAAGTACTAGAACACTAAATGATTTGTTTCCCATTCATGTTATAATTCTTTTCCGTTCACGCGACATTAATTGGTGCATAAAAAATGATATTGTTGATGCCATCTTTAAAAACAACCCCACCCCTCCTCCCTCTTGTCACCAACTGTCATATATTTTTCAGACCCCCCCCCCCAAAGTTGTAAACATAATTTATTTATATCCCCATTTCAATCCTACGTTCATGATCTATATAACTGATAGGGCTAGAAGTATCGAGTAATACTACACTAATAAATCTTGGTTCTATATAGGTGATACGTTCTAGGAATGTAAAGTAATACTACACTAATCAATCTTTTCTTCAATTTCTTTTATGTTATCTTGTTAAATGATATACTACCCTGGTCAGAGGCAGAGCAGACACATTGGCGGGCAATGCTGTGATTTATGTTGCAGTAAAATATATGGCCGACATAATAAGGGCGGTCATTGGTTTAAATTAGAGTGAAGATGACGACTCTGGAGGTGAAAATGTGCACATACAATAACAGAAACGGGAATGGCCAAGACGAGGGAAGAAAGTGTGTTCTCTCTGGATAGTTACGAAGATCACATAACACATGATTTAGAGTCTGCTTACTTTTGGATAGCTGCTGAAAGGGACAGAAGAACACATGAGATGTCCCCTGTGCCACGATGCTGGTTTCTTTTTACCAAGGACTAAGAATATTTTTTAAAACGCCTTTCTTACATATTTCGTGGTTGCGAGTCATTTTTCTTCTACAAAAATAGTTGTGGGATATTTTTAAACATAAAATGGGAACACGGTTCGAACAAGGTTGAGAATCACTGGTGTAGTCCTATTAGAAACGAACTATAAACGGGAGTATAATGTGTAAATCTTTGGAGTTACAAGAATCACTGATACTTGAGAAAATACGGAATAAAACATAACTATCAAATATAATAAACAAACTGAAAAATGCTACCACACTATTAAAACAGACTTGAATACCTTCGCCAATTGTGCTGTGTTCGTGCTTTGCTGCTAAGATTATTCTTTGTTTTAAAGAGATGGCACATGCTCATTAATTCACTTACGACACAGCTGGTCTTGGATAGACAGCGAAAGCTCTCAGTCACCACAGTTACGCTTAATGGCAAGTGTGGATATTCTCACCATCATCCACATGTGGATAGACAATATACGAATGATAAACAGGAAACCAAAGTGATATTGTCGTGTGATTAATAAAAATTAAATATTAAAAAAATGACAAAAGGATATTATCATACATTTATTATTAATAGCATGTTCTGTAATCAAGCCCGTTGATAAGGGGGAGAGGTTCCTTATAGAAAACGTGAACAGGTAATTTAGTACTAGGAGGTTAGATAAAAGAGCGAACAATCCCGTACCCCGCGGTAATGATTTCACAAAGAAGGGTCACCACAAATCACACAAAAAAGAAGAAATGGCACACGTAAAAAAAGTACATTTCATTGAGGTATCACCAACCCTGTTTGTAAAATCGACGACATGTCTACGGCCCTGGCTGTAACCATGTTTCAAACATCCCAAATTAACCAAAAGCTAGTCTCCAAATCAACGAAGAGCTAAAGCCTCCAAATTAACCACGAGCTTTAGTTTCCAAATTAATCAATAACGTTAAGCCTAAAAAAATGTCAGATTGTGATACTTTTCTTTCATTGAATCACCTAATTTCTACTGTATATTCTATCTTTCAATCATATAGTTACTACTGTATATTATTTCATTGAATCACCTACTTACTAATATATATTCTTTCAATAAATCACCTACTTTCTAGTATATATATATATATATATATATATATATATATATATATATATATATATATATATATATATATATATATATATATATATATATATATATATATATATATATATATATACAATCATTGAAACACCCACGTTTTATTGTATATTTACCATAATCTTATACAAAGACGTATTGTTTCCTCGCAAATTGTCCTCATTGATCGTGCTTCTATCCGTACGACAATACGGGATGTACATGTCATAGTTTGACATCTTGACAAGAATACAATGCACATTATTATGAAATATCTCGAATTGCAATAGAGATAACCAATTATTTTGAAGTGGAGGTTGAATGACTAATAACTTTGCGTGGCAAATTAGTCTATAGGAACCTTTGTTAGTTCGCATTAGAACGCGCCATTAGAGACCCAGAATCCACGCCCTCAAAATAAGGAGGAATTGTTCATAAACGAATACTTATATAAAGCCGGGTTTCAGACTTAAATACATACTTCAGGACACCTCAACACACACAATCATTATACAACAGATCTGGTTAGGCTAGAAGTTATGGAACTGAGACAAACTTTAAGAGAATTAGTGGATAAAACATGGGTATTGTGAAACAACTCGATACTAGTAATATAAGAAGGCTAGGGTAACACACGGCAAATGTAAAAATGAACGGAAATAGGTACAAGGGTTACTAAGTTTTATAAACAAAACACACCAATAACGAAACAACGCGACAGACTGTTTCCACTAAAAAAACCTTCAGTGCGAAAGACAATATATAAACAAGCAATTTACTCTACATAAGAAGCACATATTGCGTGATGCTGATAGGAGGAAGAGACTAAAGTGTTGTATGAAACATATATTACATGTTCTGAACTATACAGTGAGATGAATTCGCTGAGACCACAGAAATGAGAAATAATGATCGAATAAAACCACAGACATGAACTAGGAAGAAAAAGACTATAGATTAGATGTATCGTCTTCACAGAATCACTGCAGACATTGAGCAATGAAAATCAAGGGATGTATGTAATGATGCACACAAGAGGAATGGGAAATTGAGCTAATAACCGCGGTTGACACTGTACCCTGACTTATCATGGAAGAAAGAATGAAATAAATACCTAATATTAGTACTTTCCATTGGAAAAGAGCGCCGTGTTATTATAATCTCTAGTAGATGGCTCCCATTTGATGAAACCAGTGGATGCTAGTGTTTGTATTTTATTTTGTTTGATTTCTAAGATTTACGAACATACACTGACTGAGAACATGGATACACGAGCACAGGTTTACAAATAGAAATATTAGAGATGCATTTTTGACATATCTTAAAGATAGCATAAAACACACAAGAAATAGAATAGAGATGCACGCATGACCACACAAATTCTTACTTCAAATAATGAAAGAATACAAGCTTGCATAATGTAGACATCTATGTCGATATAGTCTCTTTTCCAGGACGAAGAGAATAGTTGAATGTGGAAGAAGCAGCAGAGAGTGTGCAAATAAAATTCAAATATGGACAGGCAGCACCAAGGACTGGACAGGTAGAAATATTTCCTAGCTCATCACATCGCTAAAGATAGAAATTGCTGTAGAACTCTGTGTTGATGCATACAATTTGGTACCAGTATGTCCCTGATGGTTATGGACTTATGATAATGGAATATTTTATTTCCTAATAGTTCCAACTATCCGTGACATGCAATGCTTTGTGAGGACTTCTATTTAGTTTCTCTCTCTCTCTCGTGTGTGTGTGTTTATGCTGTAGTTTGTGTGTGTGAGAAAGAGAAGTGTGTGTTATGCTTCAGTACATATGACCACCCAGACTACATGATAGCATGGTGGCAATAAATCTAAAGCACACGTGAATAACGATGTAACAGTCAATCCACGTTTCTCAATGTCCAAATAGTTGAGCTGCCACACACATGTATAACAATTGTACCAGCCTGGGTCTCCTGTCAGCGGCTATGTCCTGGGTTTAGAAATGAATCCTTATATCTACGATAAACGTTTAATACTGGGAAAAAACACATTTACCAATTGAAAAAAATGTATAGATAATGAATTTTGACAGAAGGCTGGAAACTTTATGTACGATAATTGAAACTATAAACTTCATACTTTTGATAATCTGAGGTAGTGAGCCAAGTACTCCTGAATATTTCAGCACGATCATCCAAATCTGCGTCATTGATTCTTTTCTGATCCGTGATTGGCTGTCGATACAAAGTCTATACATAGTGACCAATGATGAGACGTGACATTCAAAACAAGTGACACATTAAATCAACCTATAGGTTTATATTGGAGAAGAATTTGACTGAGCACATATTGGTATGCCTAAATTGTAGCAAAATGATATTTTTCCAACTTGCAAGCAAACTCATAATCACGTGATTCCTTATCGTCCACAGCTGATTGGTGCAGTGGTTGGTGCTGGTATTCTGTATGGATTGACCCCATCTGCTTACCATAAAAGTCTTGGCATGACAACAGTTAGCGATAAGATCAACTTAGGTCAAGGTGTGTAGATATTAGTTTACAACTTAGGTCAAGGTGTGTAGATATTAGTTTACAACTTAGGTCAAGGTGTGTATATATTAGCTTACAACTTAGGTCAAGGTATGTAGATATTAGCTTACAACTTAGGTCAAGGTGTGTAGATATTAGTTTACAACTTAGGTCAAGATGTGTAGATATTAGTTTACAACTTAGGTCAAGGTGTGTAGATATTAGCTTACAACTTAGGTCAAGGTGTGTAGATATTAGCTTACAACTTAGGTCAAGGTGTGTAGATATTAGTTTACAACTTAGGTCAAGGTGTGTAGATATTAGCTTACAACTTAGGTCAAGGTGTGTAGATATTAGTTTACAACTTTGGTCAAGGTGTGTAGATATTAGCTTACAACTTAGGTCAAGGTGTGTAGATATTAGCTTACACCTTAGGTCAAGGTGTGTACATATTAGCTTACAACTTAGGTCAAGGTGTGTAGATATTAGCTTACAACTTAGGTCAAGGTGTGTACATATTAGCTTACAACTTAGGTCAAGGTATGTAGATATTAGCTTACAACTTAGGTCAAGGTGTGTAGATATTAGCTTACAACTTAGGTCAAGGTATGTAGATATTAGCTTACAACTTAGGTCAAGGTGTGTACATATTAGCTTACAACTTAGGTCAAGGTATGTAGATATTAGCTTACAACTTAGGTCAAGGTGTGTAGATATTAGCTTACAACTTAGGTCAAGGTGTGTAGATATTAGCTTACAACTTAGGTCAAGGTGTGTAGATATTAGCTTACAACTTAGGTCAAGGTGTGTACATATTAGCTTACAACTTAGGTCAAGGTATGTAGATATTAGCTTACAACTTAGGTCAAGGTGTGTAGATATTAGCTTACAACTTAGGTCAAGGTGTGTAGATATTAGCTTAGGCTTAAACAATATTAATTTTAAAACATGTTTAATGTATATATTGCCGTGGGTTGGGAAGATTGAATTATGTGGGAAAAGATTATGGCTAGCATTATGTGGGAGAAGATTATGGCTAGCATTATGTGGGAGAAGATTATGGCTAGCATTGTGTGGGAGAAGATTATGGCTAGCATTGTGTGGAAGAAGATTTTGGCCAGCATTGTGTGGAAGAAGATTTTGGCTAGCATTTTGTGGAAGAAGATTTTGGCCAGCATTGTGTGAAGAAGATTTTAGCTAGCATTGTGTGGAAGAAGATTTTGGCTAGCATTGTGTGGAAGAAGAGTGGCTGGCATTGTGTGAGAGAAGATTGTGGCTTGAGTTGTGTAGTTTCAATTCAGATGGTAAGTGTATGGTTTAGAATAACATAGAATTGTTATATACAATGGTCTAGCATCAAGATTTGACATTATGTACATGTTCTAGCATCAAAATTCGACATTATGTCTCAGATTATGTACAGTGTTCTAGAATGAAGATTTGACATTATGTCTCGGATTCTCAAATATAGATAACATAATCGATTTTGTATAAACGAAAGACATAATCATCATCTATGCGACGTGTCCTATACAGAATTTTTCCTCACGCACACTGTGTAAACTTTTTGGTTCTGTGTAAACCGTCAAGCATCATCCAAAAATGGAAGACAGTTATCATCAATTTACTGGACGATGAATAACTACATAACATATTGGTAAGAGTAAACAAAGACGTGGCAGTGCAGAGCACAGCTCTCAACAGTACAGGGGATGTGAGTAAAGGACAAACACATGAGCAGATGAAGTACTCAATAGTGCAGGAGATGCGAGCAAAGAACAAACAAGGAAATTCTGTAATAATAATGATGTGGCAATCAAGATGGAATATCACTGTGCTCTTGTTGTATCCCGTCCATGTTTCACATTCATAAAGAAGAATTACTTCGATTTTAACACTCGAATTTTCAAATGTGCTGTTAGTACTCCAATGTAAAGAATGTTTGAGACAAATATATGGCACATGAATACAACATTAGAGTAAAGCTCTATAATGAACCCCGTATGATCTACAAGAAATACTATGAATTCTACTGAAAATATATAATTACAAATACAGACACACTTTAAACAAATGAAAGAAGAAGATGATGAGGTATGTGTATAAACACGTGAAATTAAATGCTTATTTTTTTCAGCCATTGGTGTCGAGACGCTCATCACGTTTGTTCTAGTATTTACTGTGTTTGCATCGTGTGATTCGAAACGACGTGATCTGAATGGCTCCACCCCTCTCTCCATTGGCTTTGCAGTTACAATGTGTCACTTATGGGCAGTGAGTATGCATTATTCGTTGCAACCATCTTTGAATGCGGCGACAGTGCTTAATTTTGATTATTTTACAGAGAAATTCTGTCAGTAAATGATGGAAAACTCTAATTCGGAGGTTGAAGACATTAGTCCAAAGTGTGCTTCCTAAGGGTACACACCTACAAAGTGTGATTCCTAAGGGCACAAACCTACAAAGTGTGCTTCCTAAGGGCACAAACCTACAAAGTGTGCTTCCTAAGGGCACACACCTACAAAGTGTGCTTACTAAGGGCGCAAACCTACACAGTGTGATTCCTAAGGGTACAAATATACAACGTGTGCTTCCTAAGGGCCAAAACCTACAAAGTGTGCTTACTAAGGGCGCAAACCTACACAGTGTGATTCCTAAGGGTACAAATATGCAACGTGTGCTTCCTAAGGGCCAAAACCTACAAATTGTAATGTGCATGTTAATGGATAAATGATACTGAGTTATGAATTAGAGTATTAGTGTAGGGTTTTCCCATAAGTGTTCAGCTGCCTAGTGACCAAAAACCACTTTAATAGTATCGTCTACAGCACTTGCTCGGTAGAAATGGAGCTAATGCTCTACGTTTCGGGATCATATGAGACTTGTTGCTCTACTTCCAGAAAGCTGGGTTGTAATCATATTAATATGATGAAGGAAGGAATTTCATCAATGAAGTGAAATTATCTCTCATATGACAACGGACTTTGCAAGCTAATAGGTCAGTGGTGTTTGAATGGGGACAAAAGTTAACACTTGGAGACATCCAGATAATGAAGAATGTAGTGGTTAGTTCATTACTTTAGGCAAACGACCAGTGCCGGATTTACCTATAAGCTAAATAAGCTATAGCTTAGGGTCCCCATTTTCTTGGGGGACCCACATTTTTATTTTATTTCACTATCTATATACCTTCCACGCATGTCGTAAAAGGCGACTAAGGAGGTTATGGGATGAAGTTGGCTGTCCCATCCCATATAGGGTCACTGACCCAACGCCATGCTGAAGTCGGATGTGTCAGACAGAAAGGCGCAGATATCGCAGCAATGCTGTAAACCATGACACAACGCATTCCATTCTCCGGACTACATTCTGCTAATCTGCAGGAGTTTGAGAAAGAACTCAGAAGATAATAGCTTAGGGCCCCATATCTCAAATAGATTAGGGCCCTATCAAGTCTAAATCCGGCCTTGTACGCACCTCATGCTCTGTTGTTACTTTATCTGTAGCTACATATAATTACTTCCGCCTTTAATCCCCTACAATAAATCAATACCATATCATCACACTGTACATGTACTTAAATAAACAATACCAGGATAAAACTAATCGTATGCCAATAACTAAAATTATCATCAAGAAATAGTGTATTTCTTGATAATAATAGTTATTGGCATATGATTATCTTGTTTATCTCTAAAAACGTTTATCTCTAAATACGTTTATCTCTAAATACGTTTATCTCTAAAAGAGACAGTCCGACAAACACAAATATCACTGGTAATCAATCTACTTACATACAGGATTATATACAGGATTATATACAGGATTACATACAGGATTATATACAGCTACAACGTTCATTAAACAATACCTATAAATATATCTCAAGTGACATATTCTTTCCAGAACGTTCTTTTCGTCGTGGATACTCTGAGCGCCTGTCTGTCCCGGGCAAGCATGCCTGCATTGGACAGAGATAAGTGCATGAATTCTTCGATGTCGCTAGTCCATGGTATTCTTGTTCTTCCTCTTCTTCTCTCACCTGGCACTCATGCTCTCTAGAATCCGCCTTTCGATACCATCATGTCGCTTTATTGAATACTGTATAATATAATACCAACATACTGTAGCTTCCTTCTTATGGTGGATTTTAGAAGTCACCCTTTATTTAGTTTCAATAGTTTCAAAATATCAATGTTCTTCTTTTTGTCTTGCCATCTTTCTGTAGCACTTAAATTTTATATGAATTTATTTTTTTGGATATTCTCTTGTTTAAAGTTCAAGTCTCGCATCCATAAATATCTATAAATATTCCCTGGAACACACATCTCATCATCCGTTCTAAATGTTACATGGTTGGTTGTTTAGTTGGTTTCTGATTCAGCGGTCCATGGGTTCATGTCCATTACCCAAATGCCATTTTCGGCCCACCCCATGACAGAGCCAGAGAATAACTATCACACCTCCAGGAAGGTAGGTTTCAACCTATGCACTGCTCCTAGCCACTGTAGCCAAGATAGGGTTCTCTGTGCTCATTCCTGGTTGACTACTGGTTATGCCGAACTTCTCTATTGCTCCAGGCATGCAACCAAATGTTTACGTCAAAAGGACTGTCACGTCCTAAGTCACTGTGCCTCTATGATGGACCTCAGCCATAGGAAAAAACAGTGCTGTCAGTTTCTTCCTCCCCAGTACACAGTACATCTCTAGCTTCCTCCCAATCACAGATTGGGAGGGTGAATACATATATACAAATAACAAAAACACATTGCAACAGCACAATAAAAACATGAGAAGCATAATTTTATAGATAACGTGCAATGAAGCTTATGTAAGAAGATAACTTTTATGTAAAGATTAGTCTTTATGTAAAGACTAATAGATCAAGTCAATAAATCAAGTAAGGAATATGGACTGGATATAAACATTCAAAAAACAAAAACCATGATAATCAGCAAAGATACAGAAGAACAGGAGGTAAACATAAACATACAGGGAGAGAAACTACAACAAGTAAAACAGTATCAATATCTTGGAAACATAGTCACAAATGATGGCAGATGTGAAACAGAAGTTAAAAGGAGAATAGGAATGGCTAAAAGTACCTTCAATGACATGAAGAAATTATTAATATCTAAACAAATTACAAACAAGTTAAAAATGAGAATGATAAAATGCTACATCTATTCCATATTAATGTATGGCTCAGAAACATGGACACTAAATAAACAATTAGAAGACAAAATTGATGCCTTTGAGATGTGGGTATATAGAAGAATAGGGAGAACATCATTGAAAGAGAAGAAAACAAATAAAGAGGTGCTAAAGACACTTAATATGAAGAAAGAACTACTAAGAGAAATAAAGATCAGGCAAATAAAATACTTTGGACACATTAAAAGACATGACACCCTATTGAAGACCTTACTTGAGGGTAAGGTCAAAGGGAAGCGAGCAAGAGGTAGGCAGAGATACAAGTGGGAGAGTAACATCACACGATGGACAGGTTACAGTCTAGCAGAGTGCACCACCAAGACAAGAGACAGGAGATGCTGGAGATACGTTGCAGCCAACCTTCGTTGCGGAGATGGCACTTGATGATGATGAAGAAGATGACGTCAATATAACGGCATGTCATCTACCAAGGTATTCTGTTTGATTTGCATAGTGAGCCATTGGTGAGAAAAACAGACGCAACAGCATGTGTCTAAATGTTCGATATATAGTTCCATACAAAGAACAAAGCATCGACAATAGCATATCCGATAGGCCGCTCCGCCTAGGTAATGCCACTGCATCAACTATAAGGACAAGAGATTGTTGAGTTCAAGACACTAATTCGCTTGTACATAGGAATCATAACTTTCATGCTGGATACTTTTCTTGTGTAAAGTACAACTTGTCTAGTATATGCTACCTGAAAATGATGACAAGGTGAGACTACCTATTTCAATATTTTGTTTACACAGCTGTGCGCTTGTGAAAAAGTCATCAGAACACGTCCTGCAGAACTGTTCCCAGTATGAATACTTGAGATGAACAATTAAATAACATACTGCCCCAACAGTTCAACCAGCAAACACAAATATATGAAGGAAATAAATATTCCAGACAACGGTATGGTTCATTCATAAAGGCTCACGCCCACTGGAAGTGACTACAAAAAAAAAAACGACAAGAACACACGATGATGTTGGTAGTCGCGTTGGGTGCTACAGAATGTTGGTAGTCGCGAGGTTGATACAGAATGTTGGTAGTCGCGAGGTTGATACAGAATGTTGGTAGTCGCGAGGGTGCTACAGCATGTTGGTAGTCGCGAGGGTGCTACAGCATGTTGGTAGTCGCGAGGGTGCTACAGAGTGCAGTAGGCGCTACGGAACAGCGTTCTTTGCAAGTGTAAGAAATCGACATATCAAGATCGGTTTTTATTTTATTTTTTATACATATGTACTTCATGTGTCATAGACTTGTGTTTGTCCATTATGGATACTTTGTTTGACCACAACTCTCTATTTTATAGCGTATTTCTTTGTGTTGTACAGCAAAAGGATTGTGTTAATATATGTTACTAATTTTTGGGTTGTTTATTTTAAAAATCCCTGCAACGACAGTTATTTTCCGCTGAATCTTTCAATATTATACATAATTTAAAAAAAAAAAATCCAGCGTGTAATTAAATTCGCTAAAAGAATATTTGCAAAAAAATTGTAGAAATATTTATTTTATGTGCATTTTTAAATGAATATTTTTCTTATACAGTTTCCTTTTAGTGTTTCCTAAAATGATATATTTAGTGTTGACAATATTTTAGTTAGTTTCTAAAATAAAATATATAGTATCGGCAACATTTTAGTTTATTTACGCATTCAGCGTAAACATGGACAACGACAACACAAGATAAACGAAAGCTTGTGACAGAAGAAATGGCATGCTTGCGCAGAATCCTAGGATTATGGCTAAGAGACAGAGTGAGAAATGAGGACATTAGACAAAGAACCGGTACTATTCCAGTCTTGGAATATATTAAGAGACAGCAAATAAAATGGTATGCGCACACCAGCAGACTACCGCCAGACAGCATACCACAGCAAGCTATGCTACACAGATACAGTGAAGCAGACCTCGAAAACGATGGACCACAGAAATAAAAGAAGCGAAAAACTCCACAATATGCTCAGCACACACGAGGGCCATCTCCAGGAAACTCTTCTACCCCTGACGATGAACGGCAACATATGGTTTAACAAAGAGAAAGAAACATTCATCGTTTGGCCTAAACACTCCTCATTCATGCGACACATTTGAGAGAAATGGAAACCACACTCATAGGAACAGTAATATATATTTGTACATGTGAAATGTTGTATAAACATATTTTTATCATACAAAACTGTAAATAGTGTAAAAGATGGTTTAAAAACTGTTCTCATCCGTTCCTTCTTCTCCTACGGCGCTGGTTTTTACTCACCGTTCCGTTCGTTATGTTCTCCAGTATGACACGCATTATTAAGTATGTCAGCTTGCAAAATAAACTGTCTAAAACACGAAAAGGGTCATATTTGTTCTTTAATTGAGGGGTTATGGAACATTATCCTTCCAAACAAACAGGGATTAAAAATGTCAAAGATAATTTCACTTACTTCCCTTGGAATATATTAGGTCTTAAGTAAAGCATTATTTCCTCTTATCTCCCTTTCATAGTAAATGTAACGCTAGTCTTTCTGATCTTACCTCCCTTTCATGATAGCGACTTGTAGTATTGTAGTATTATACGTTCTTATATTCCCTAGGGCGGACAGTTCTAATGATTAAAAAGGTGGCTCTACAGTTCTACAACGATTTTATAGACATTATTGTGACCTGATCTAGTAAAAGAAAATACATTTTGTCAACTTCTGCATGTTTTCGGTCTGTTGCAAGGAAGGAAGTCGATGCAGTGGAAGATGCATATGGGTTGTAGACAGCACACTGTAAATTGAGTCAGGCAAGTTTATCGAAAGAGACCATAATATAAATGTAAAAAAGCACGAGATAGATTGAATAGAACATGGAAAGTAAGATATACTAGAAATTGGGACTGACATCTGCAAGGACAAAGAAAATATCGCCATTCGAAACGAAATGTTATAAAGAGGCTTTAATAATGTCATGAAATAATAATTATTATATTATTATAGAGATTATAAGAATAGCAGGAACGGAAAGATGATCCCTATCAGGCATCATTATAGACGTGAATACTACCACTAGAACTACTACCACTAGAGCTACTACCACAAGAGTGACTTATGATTACAACAAAATCTTGTTGGCCCCATCTCACGTGAAATACATCCGGCCCGCAGATCCAACAAACAATATTGCGCCAATATATTCGAAATTGTCCGAGTTGTACGGAGTCACTGCAGGGAACTGTCGAGGGTAGAAGAAGCAGAGCAGAGCAAATAAAGGCATGGACAGACAACATCAAGGAATGGACAGGGCAAGATATTTCCACACTCATCCGCATCGCTGAGGATATAATTCGCTGAAGGACTTTGTGTGCTTAGGCATCCAATGTGGTACCCCTACGACCCTGAAGGGTT
Source organism: Meghimatium bilineatum (assembly GCA_034231615.1). Taxonomy (NCBI): domain Eukaryota; kingdom Metazoa; phylum Mollusca; class Gastropoda; order Stylommatophora; family Philomycidae; genus Meghimatium; species Meghimatium bilineatum. The sequence continues at coordinate 39,776,677 of CM067308.1, read as the reverse complement.
ACGGGTTTATTGATTGATGATTGCGCCTCCCTGATCTACGTAAATTCTATTTTGTAGATTGTGTGTGTTCATTCATTAATAAAATCCTATTCTTTCTAGATTGATTACACAGGCTCAAGCATGAATACAGCGCGAAGTTTTGGACCAGCTTTGGTTATGGGACAATGGGACAATCACTGGGTAAGTTTCTTCTACTTCATTAGTTATTTCGCGAAATTTTCCCAGTTGTACGGAGTCTTGTTTCAATTATAATTCTGTGGACTCATCGGATGATGCTTCAAAAGTGACGCTATCATTTTTTCCCAGTTATTTTCATTGGTTCTTTTGTATTGACAGCCAATCAGCATCATGGAAAAAGTCAAAGATTGTTCACTTTGAAGGATGATCAGTCCAAGTGAATATATAATTTACGAAAGACTGGTACGTAGACTGTATAATTAAATGCGTTGCGATGGAAGTTAGAACTATAGTACATTCATCAATAGTTGATCACCGATATTGTCTATTATCTCTATAATTACTTAGCGTATGGGCTTCATATTTTGCATGAGTGTATTATTTCATAACAACGTTAACGATTTATGATTAATTATTATCTAGACTGAACGGATTTATCGCAGAAGTTGCTACGAATGTCGTTTTTAAGGTAGCAATACTTGTACTTCCATCATTAGATAGACCCTCCTGTCTGGTTATGGACAATGCTTTCTACAACAATGTTGTTGCATGTGAAGATAAGATCCATACATCCTCATCTGCCAAGAAAGAGATACACAATATGGCTTAAAGAAGAACATATTCCATTTACTGAAATACACATGAAGCCGCAGTTACTCTTGTTGGTAAAGAATGCACACAGAGCAGCGACTTTCCACGTCGATAACATTATAGAGCAGCATGGACATAAACAAAAAAATGGGTAGCAATCCTTTACAGGACTTAGCTATCAACCCAGCATTTGTTCGCTGTGGTGATTTTCTAGACAATATAAATACGTTCAGTAGTTTGCCATTTGCTTTCTGAACGGTCCGGATACACAATTGCCTGTGGCGGGGATCGAACTCAGTACATTGGCCGTCACAGACGCGCTCTGTACCACTTCGCCACAGAGCCTGACAATAGAAGGACATAGATGTCTAGAATTAACACCGTCAAATCCAATAGAATTTCTTTGTGCTAATATTAAGGGAGCAGTGGCAAAGGAAAATAAAACCTTCAAACTGAATGATTTTCAGAAAATTGCATATACTATGCTCTCCGCCAGTGAAAAAGTATTATGGATAAAATTTGAGGACCATATATTGAAAGTGGAAGAAGAATATTGGCAGAAAGATGGGTTACGCTTCACTCAACCAACTACATTTATCGATCTTTACGGTTCATCAGATTATGAATAGAAAAATAGGAATTAGAAACAGGGCCAGGGGAAGACCGAGAAGAAAAAGGATTTAGATAACATCAATATAATAGTGAACATATGAAATCAACACATCCGAAGTTGTACATCTATCATTGTAAAGACATGGGTAATATGTAATATATATCCTTGCTGGACAACAGGAGCATGTAGACAATCGTTAAACGTAGTAAGCTTGCGTGATTTAGTCATTTGATGAAAAATAAATTTCTATCTAACATAATAACGCAGAGCAAAGAAGAATCTGTAAGGAGAAGAGGTGACCAACATAATGTATGAAATGATAATGTTAAAGGCAGGATATTTTTGAATTTCTCCACATTCTAACATGACCTCAGAAAATTTGTGGGTTGTAGATTTGAGAATGCCCACTCTAGTACTTGCAATGTTCATACTAGGACGAATATGACGATAACTATGGTAAGTGCAAAGTATGTTTACGTTGGTTTTGAATTAACAAGAAAGTAAATAATACTACAATTTCATAAACGTTTAATTATTAACTTTATATCTTGTTGCATATAATCTCAACACGAGGAAAGAAAAATAATACATTCTAAATACCTCATTTTACCCATGTTACAACAAACGAACGATACGCCTATACCAGCAATTACTGTAAAATTTATTTTCCACATAAAATGAAATAATTGCTACCTTAAAAATGACATTCGTAGCGACTGATGTGATAAATCCGTTCAGTCTAGATAATAATTAATCATAAATCTTTAACGTGGTTATGAAATAATACACTCATGCAAATATGATGCCCATACACTTACGGAGATAATAGACAATAACAAGTGATCAACTATTGATGAACGCACTATAGTTCGCGATATCTGTGAAGTAGTTGTAAATCCATATCGCTTTATAAGACTTACTGGCTAATTGAAATCCAACATTTGTAATTACTCATTTGACTATTCGCTTGATTTCATTGGCTGACATACACAGCATAATCATAGTTGGCAATGCACATCAGGATACTAGTCATTAGGAATCCTGGATTTCTATTCTCCCAGTGGGTCTTATAAAGTACATGGTCACAGTTCACGAGAGGACGGGTGTTCGAAACCGAGCATTGGCGTCTTTTTTACAAGTACTTTGATTGGGAGTTTCTTGAGATTTTCGCTACAGCTATGACGTCATTTTTCTGAGTAAAATTATCGGCTGTGGTGTGCTGCTATATTGGGAGGTACAAAGCACCTATGTGTTCCTGTGTACAATGCTGTTAAACATGTGGATCTTATGATTCATAAACAGCTAGGCAGCTGGATCTGTGATATTCAAAGTTGACAAGTCCGACACCAACGCTCTTTATTTCAGGCAACAAATTTTCTTCAATATTGGAACTCTTGCTATCTGGTTATTCTGCCTATTGTTCACAATTTCCATGATTCTAGACTCTAGTAACGTAATTTTCACCATACGATAGCGTATAGTGACCTGGAGTTTGAAGTAAAATTGTGCACCGTGTGGTAAATAAGTATTGAAATAAAATTAAAAGGGTTTAATAGCAATATTACGTCAATATTTACTTACCACCATACAATAGTAAGAATCATAAAAACTTGATTTCCACAAGCCGAAAAGGAAAGTTAAATAGGCTCTTTTTCAAAGAACATACTTCATCTTCACTTTACCAAAGCCGTATCGACTGCTTCCCGAGAATCAATGGTATTTAACCGATCTTGTTCACTAACATTGATGTTAATTGAATAGCAATGTTGTCATTCATTTACCGTTTCCTTTTTTTTAAAAATGGTTGAGATTCCCAGAATACAAAGCGAACGTCTTGAACGTTGTAGGCTTCTCTGTTTTTCATGAACAAAACAAATCCGGTGGATAAGATTTCTCTTTGTGAGGTGAAAGTTGTTGATGACATCTGTGACACCTTGTTCAGTCATGATAAGCGTAGCTATTGTTTCGAATACCGTTCCATCAACCGGGAAAGAGAATTTAATTTGGGTATATTGGAGTGTATTACTTTACATATTAATGGAGGTCCCAGTTCAACTTACCCTGTTGCCACGACCTCCCAGGGATAATAACGATATATGTAAATATGTGTCCTACTCCTGATGTCGGTAAAGATATGATCAGTTATCAAACAACAGGCAGAAAACAATAGATAATTCACAACAAGAAAGTAGTAATGTACATGTACACAGTTTGTTCTGTGCGGAGATGGTTAAGATCGAGGTTGGGATTTTCTACAGCTACAACATGTAGAACCATTGCTGAAAGTGTGGAACGTATAGTTCAACATTCAGTATGTGAATACAGATAGAATAAGTTACGGATGATTTAAATAGAAATTAGAAACACTGACAACCAAGTCTAGTATTGTGTCAGTAACAACCAGGGCTATTATTGTGTTATTAACAACCAGGGATATTATTGTGTTATTAACAACCAGGACTATTATTGTGTTATTAACAACCAAAGCTATTATTGTGTTATTAACAACCAGGGCTATTATTGTGTTATTAACAACCAGTGCTATTATTGTGTTATTAACAACCAGTGCTATTATTGTGTTATTAACAACCAGTGCTATTATTGTGTTATTAACAACCAGGGCTATTATTGTGTCAGTGACATCCAGGCTATTATTGTGTCAGTGACAACCAGATCAATTATTGTGTCAGTGACAACCAGGGTTAATATTGTGTCACTAACAACCAGGGCTATTATTGTGTCAATGACAACCAGCTAATTCTTGGAACGTCTGTCGAGTTCATCCCATAAGTGTTCTATGGAGTGCGTGTCTGATGACATGGCTGGCAGCGCAATAGCCTTGACGTCGTTGTCATCAAGGAACTGGGTGTTGAGTTATGCCACGTGAAGTCGAGCTTTATCTGCTCAAAAATCAAACATCGTGGAGCGAAAATTGGAAGGACGCGAGGACGAACAATTTCAGCGACATATCATATCGTTCTACATTCAAGCTCCTTCAAGTACAGAGCAAGAGGAAGACATTGAAGTAGATTGATTGCTAATATCTCGGATATGATAGAACAATATGGCTTCACAACACAATTGGCTAAAGATAGAAGACTTAAGACTCCCCACGACGGTTCTCGGCACTAGTGGCTAGGACACGACAAGACAAGGACTTAGTGGATATTATGCTTTGGCAACCGTGTAGGTAAGGGTAATGAGAGAGCTGACCGACTTGCGTCAAAAGTAAATGTGTCCGGATAGATGACACATGTGTCAGGGTTACAGGGGACATTGTAAATTCCGTATGTAAGTGTCCGTTGTATGAAAACACAATGATAGATGCGGCTGTTAAAAGATTGAAGGGTTTGGACTTATTAAAGGAGATAGTAGAGTGAAGATGGGGGGGGGGACTAGGAAAGTATAAAATCATTACTTCACGGAAACTATCAGTATACTTTGCCATATTTTGAAAGATGCAGAAATCCTATGGAGATGACCAAAGTGTACCGCCATCGTTTCAGATAATCACTAATCGTAATATAGGCATTAGGTATTAGGTATGTTGATTATCCTCTTCGCAGACGGGATATGTCCATAGGTGCTCAGATCTCCTCTTCAGTAGATCTCTCAGAGCATAACGGCTGATGGTTCCAGTTTTATGTATGTTTCACTGCTTTTTTTGAAATCTTAGATGTTTTGTACGGAACACGCCTATTCACAATTTGCACATTCACGATATTGCCTCATGCTCATTTATCTCAAAAATCATCGGATTGTACGGATTCACTCTCGGGGCATAACGGTTGATGGTTCGGGTTTGAATATACGCGTATTTCGTGTTATATAAAATATACGACGTTATGTCAGGGGAGGCCATTCATGAAATTCAGCAAAATATTTCGAAGGACACAAAAGTTTCTGTTCTTTCTTGGTGCTTTATACCCCTTTATGCCGGGCAGTGTCAGGAGCAGAAGAGTTCTCTGGAGATGTCATTTTTGTGTACATCATATATATTTGTTTTTCCTGTACTCTTTTATTTCTATAATCCATCTTTTGCATAATCTCCCCTGGCTTTGTATCCATAGTGTCTGTATAGTAATGCTTTTTGAGGGGCACTATCTGAAGGTAGTCTGAAAGCGTGTGAAAACCACTTGATCCGCTGCCTTCAGATCTAATCCAGGATTGGCATTGTGTTTATTAGTCGTCTGATGTTTTCATTTCTGATTCGACTCTTAATGTTTCTTATAGTTTATATTATTACACTTAATTACGTTCCATAATTTTATGCATGCTACTTTCTTTTCAAAATAAATTGAAAAATTTAAAAAAATAAAACGACTGCCAACTATTTAAAAGTCGTCAGTATTTAGGGCACAGGTTCTCAACATTTCTTGTAGTGTGCCCCAATTTTATAGAAACAAAGTGTTACATGGTTCAGCTGCATTAAAAACTGGCCGCTAATAAGGTAAAAGAAAACACATAAACACATATTTTCAGTATAATACATTTCAATATAATTGGAACTTATGGCATATTTAATGTTATGACTGACTCGTTATAACTCGTTAACATGTTTTAAAATTTGCGGTTGAGTTTTCGTTAATCTGTGTTAGCGTGTGCAACTTTAGTGGATCTACTGAGATCGTAAAATAAAAAAAAATAGTCATATTTGCATGTTGTATATTTAATATTTTAAAATTGTGGTATTATTAAAACTTTAAGACAGATTGATAAGGAATAATGTGACACATCTAACATTGTAGCGACAACTACGGACCTCAATTTTACGATTACGGCAAGTGTGGATAACATAAACCATCATTAACTTGGAAAAAGAGAATAGACAAAATATTCATTTGTTTAAAATAATTTTTTTTTTCATTTTAATATTTTAGCCGATGACGTAGCGGAAAACTATTTATGAACGTATTTAGATTCATGCGTTTGGAAACTGTGGTGTAGATGTTGAATGACTCGCCTAGATCCAACAGGTCAATACCTGGCTACGCACCAGGCCACTAATAGGGCGTACATTCGACCTGATAATAAATACCAGTCTACGTCATTAAACCTAGATGATCCAACTGATCTGATTTTTTCATTGGCAACATGTAATCTACTTTGAGTCACTCGCCAGTGAAAAATACGGTCATCCATCTGGCCTTCCCAGTATTAATTCATATATAATCTGAGGAACTGTGGTCAACGATCATGGGTAGACCATGGATAACACTGTTTAATGGAGTCCTTGGACTATTATTCTGTACTATGGACATTGAATATCATACTTCAAAAGTGAGGCTAGTATACCTTTCGTTTTGAATTTAATTGGCTCCAGCACATATTTTTACACAGTGACCAAATGTGATTCTCAGTCACGTTAAACGTCAACTAGAATCACTTTTGAAGGATGATTCCCGATGAGTCCATTTGGCTATAATTAGCGAGAGGCTGCTTAATGAGTCATTACATTGACCTTTCTCTGACCTTGACCTTTACTGTTACATTCTCATTATTACCAGGGATGACTTTAAAAAAAGAAAGCAAACTAGAAATGAATATTTTCTTCGCCGCTTGTGAATTAATTCGATTTCTTCTTTCCAAGAATTCATTAGTTTTCTTTCTTCTAAGATTTCATTCGTAATCTATGATATAACAAATTATTTCTTGCAGGTATACTGGCTTGGCCCTATTCTAGGAGGTGTCGTTGCTGGACTCTTGTACGAACACGTTTTTGCTTGCAACGCTAGTCTTCTTAAAGCCAAGGCGTGCCTACTGTCCAGTGACTATGACGATGAAAAGTACAAAGCTCAGAAGATCAAGGTAATTTTCTTACCTGATTAGGTGTGAGTGAAAGTCAGTGTCTCAATATATTTACCATCGTGATAGCCCCAAACTAATATCAATTTATCATCGTGATAGCCCCAAACTAATATCAATTTATCATCGTGATAGCCCCAAACTAATATCAATTTATCATTGTGATAGCCCCAAACTTATATCAATTTATCATTGTGATAGCCCCAAACTTATATCAATTTATCATCGTGATAGCCCCAAACTAATATCAATTTATCATTGTGATAGCCCCAAACTTATATCAATTTATCATTGTGATAGCCCCAAACTTATATCAATTTATCATTGTGATAGCCCCAAACTAATATCAATTTATCATTGTGATAGCCCCAAACTAATATCAATTTATCATTGTGATAGCCCCAAACTTATATCAATTTATCATTGTGATAGCCCCAAACTAATATCAATTTATCATTGTGATAGCCCCAAACTAATATCAATTTATCATTGTGATAGCCCGAAACTAATATCAATTTATCATTGTGATAGCCCCAAACTTATATCAATTTATCATTGTGATAGCCACAAACTAATATCAATTTATCATTGTGATAGCCCGAAACTAATATCAATTTATCATTGTGAATCGGTTTATTGTTCCATGTGTGTTTCTTGACCACTGTCTTTGTATATATATTTCATGTTCTCTTTTCGATGTGTTCCAAATGGAGATGGAGAATGTAACGGAGATGCCGTCACTGCTGATAATACATGAATATTTCATTCATATATACTCAGTGACTCAATGAGCAAGCTTCGCAAAGTTGAAGCGGGAGTCGTATGGGAATGGATGAAGTTATTGGCACACTGTTTGACCAGAAAGATTACTTTTGTATTCGTGTCAGGAAATACGGGTGTTGAGGATAAGGAGGGATACGATACACTGACTGTCATAGCCACAGTGTAACTAGGTACATTAATGGGTGAATCTGACATAATTCATGCGGTACGGGGTCTCGTCCTCTCAGACGTGTTTTCAAAAGTATAAATTGTCGGTGTTCTCAAGACTGGTTAAGATTGTTATAAAGATTGGAGATGACTGTATGGAAAAAAACATAATAGATAAACAATGAGATTGATATGGAACTAGAACCGCCAGCTGCTACACTATGATGGATTTAATGAGATGTGGTATGAGCACCAACGACTTGTCATGTGTGCTTTGATGACAACGTGCAGTCATAAGTCATAACAATCATAAAGTAAATATTCATCCCAACATTGTGTTAACAATGTCGGACATGAGCACTAACTAAAGAACAAAAGAAAAAGCTTTCTACATGTCAAATGAGATGTCTAAGTATAGCGGTAAACAGAACAAGAAGAGATGATGTGAGAAATGAGATGTCAAAGTATAGAGGCAAACAGAACAAGAAGAGATCATGTGAGAAATGAGATGTCTAAGTATAGCGGCAAACAGAACAAGAAGAGATCATGTGAGAAATGAAATGTCAAAGTATAGCGGCAAACAGAACAAGAAGAGATCATGTGAGAAATGAGATGTCACAGTATAGCGGCAAACAGAACAAGAAGAGATCATGTGAGAAATGAGGAGATTACAAGAGTTGATTGAACAACATCAGTGGTTAAATGTATTGAAAAACAAAGACTGAAATGGTTCAGCCAGCAAATTTTCTTCTTCTTCTTTCGTACACTTGAAACATGTCTATATCTGTAATTCTGTCTCCTTAATAAAACTCACTGTCTTTTGTAGTTCATACAGTGCCCCATAGAGCTTTGATTCCAGTGTTGTTTCCTCTGGCCAATATGTCTGCCTCAGCGTTTCATGCTCAGAACACTCTTGAAGTATATGTTTGGCACTCTGTGCTGCCTGTCCACATGTACACATGGCCGTGTTGCCAATCTTGAACTTTGTATACATGTGACTGCGGAGTCGGTTGTGTCCTGTTCTGAGACGTAGAATTATAACTTGTTCTGATCTGTTCATAATGTGATAGTCATCTTGTGTTGGTCTTTGTGGCTTTCATATTGACTTGATCATCTGTTTGTTCTGATGGTAGGTGATTGGTATATCTAGTTGGTCTTCGGCAGCACCTTCCTTAGCCAGTTGGTCTGCTTTTTCATTTCCTGGTATTCCACAGTGAGAGGGTATCCACTGCATGGTTACCCTATACTCGTAAGATAATTCTCTAAGTAGTTTTTTCAAGTCTGTTAGTTTTCCAGACTGGAGAGCTTGAAGCACTGACCGTGCATCTGTCAGGAATACCACAGGATGTGGGCCAGAGTTGGAGTTCAGCAGTGTTTTAGATGCCACAATAATTGTCTGGATTTCTGCATCATAATTATTGCAGAATTTTCCTGTCGGTGTTCTGATTGTATCACTAGGCTTGTGTGGATATTCTATATATACCTATGCACCTCCATTCCTCACAGCATTTTGTGCTGACCAATCTATGTACACTCTGACCCATATATCTTGTGTATATTCCTCATCCAGGAAACTGAGGGTGACTGTCATTCGATGCACACTGTTCTGTTCGTCCTCGCTTAATATTCATTTCACATGGGTCTGAATGTATATTGGCATTCCATGGCTTTCACTCCAAGGGGTTTGTTCTGGTACAGACCTTAAGGGGCTGTCAACTTCAGGTAGGTCTGTAAGTTGTCTACGGAGTCGTTTAGCTTGATGGATAAAGCTGCTTCTTTTCAGTCGCCCCACTGCTAGATTTTGGAATCTTTCCTTCATTGGATGACTTGACATACACTGAAACTTTTCTGCCTGAATTAGTACTTTTGTGTCTCTGCGGTCGCTAAGTGTTTGCACTCTTCCCATTTTCTGCATCTCTGCTATGGGTGTTAATTTCATTGCTCCCAACATTATTCTAAGTGCCTGGTTTTGCACTTTATCTAGATCTTGTAATGTAGTGTTTGATGCAGGACATCACGCAGCTGAACCATATTCCATGTGTGGTCTTATGCCTTGCTGGTAAACTTTACTGAGTATATTCCCATTGGCCCCCCATTTGGTTCCACTTTGTATTTGTTTAGTGACCACTGTTGCATGTTCTTCCGTGTACCAGATCACCAGGTCATCAACATACATTGTCACTTTGATCTGTTTGGTAGTTCAGTAACTAGGTCATTGATGTAAACCAAGAAGCTAGCAAATGAGAATGAACACTTATTGTCCAGCGACAAGAACATACATAAATGACAATGGAAACATCAAAATGCAGAGGAAGACCACGAAGATCGTGGACTAAAGGAGCTACCAACAGTCTGACACGGCACAGTACTACTGCATATCAAGCAATCAAACAAATCGTAGCCCCAAAACCGATTGTCATTCAATCATGTGACGACTCACAGCAAAACCAGAGAAAAGCCAATAGATAGATTAGTCATAACTCACGTCTATAGTCATGCTAGCTCGTTGATTAGATTGCTAATTATCATTCACGCGTATGGTGACAAAATGTACGGCTGCACTCTTCTGGTCTAAAATCTGTTATCACAGATTATGTGAATATTAGTGGTAGTTGATGAACTTAATAATGTCCGTTTTACTACTGTTTAACATTACGTTTTGCAGTTTGGTTCAGATATATTTTTATTTGATATTACTTTAGCTCACATGTACATGTATATTGTAACCTTAAACTAGCCTAGCTGACTGGATTTAGCCCTCAGACCATGCTTTTCCTACCTTTGGTCTAAATATGGAGCTTCATTCCCTTCGTTAGTGTTCAGCTTTCAGAATCATATGTTAACACATGAATTACATTTGAACTAAACAATGTCAGTTTGTTATACTGAAATATTGGTTCTGAATTCCAGATCTGTACTAGGTTTCTGAATGTGCCGTAGATAAAAGCAATGCTATTAAACCTTCGATTATTTCAACCATTTAAATGGTGCACTCATGTAATAATAATTTTACTTTCAGGTTCGAATCATCGAAGAAGACCAAGCCCTGCAAGAGAATGATGATTACCCACTGTCCGAAAAAGATGAAAAATTTACATCCATCGTGTCTAATGCTTAGACAAAATATCACAAAATGTTAGACATAAAAGTAAAATATAGACCGGTATATATACTTTGATAAGTAATGTAATCAACAAATGTAATCAGTGCAGCACTATCCTAGCAGCTATAATATTGTATTTTTATGGGTTCCTAGCATTCTATAGACTTGCAGTAAATGCTTCTCTGATAAGGTTCCTCACACTCAATAGACTTGCAGTAAATGCTATTCTGATAAGGTTCGTCACACTCAATAGACTTGCAGTAAATGCTATTCTGATAAGGTTCCTCATACTCAATAGACTTGCAGTAAATTCTTTTCTGATAAGGTTCCTCGCACTCAATAGACTTGCAGTTTATGCTAATTTGCAAGCAATTAATATTTAAGCCTATGCTATGTGATATTACGTATTTACATGCTATTTCTAAAATTTGGAGAGCCTGTCTACAAAATTAGTTAAGATCGTACTGTACAGCAGCGATTTTTAAATTGTTGGCCAAGGAACCGTGATGGTCTGCGAGCCATCAGTGCAAGTCCTTATATACATCATATAAAACCTTCGAAATTCAGTTTCAATACGGATTCCTTGCAGATTGGGACACATATTTCCTGTCCGAAGCGAAACAAGTTCTGTGAACACTCCTATATAGACACTAGCTCAATTGATGTTCCTCCTGTGTAACTGAAGATGAACATGACATGAAAAACAATACATTTGATGAGCTATTAGAAAAACAACAAAACATTTGTGAATGTCTAATTTGGTTTGTGAGTTTCTAGCTTAATTATGTACAGACTAAGGGAGTACTAAAACTAGATACTGACATAACGAGAAGTCGCTATATAAATTTTTAACGCTGCACCTCTATACCTTTGTTGGATTCCACGGTAGAGGGGTTAGTGATACAGTTAAAGTGAGGCTAGTGAAGTGAACTAGGTGGCAGTTGACTCACGGAATATCATGCGGCGTAGGCAACAATGCCGAAACGTATAAATATGTGATTAAACGTATAAATATGTGATTAAACGTATAAATATGTGATTAAAAATACAAGAATTTTGAAAAAGAATATTTTCATATATTATTATATTCGACAACTTTCGACACATCATTCATAGAATACGTTTATACATAGGAGATACGTGTTTGCTGTAGTCTGATGAAAGAATAAACATGTAGGTATTATTCATTGTCGAGATATAAAACTAAACGTTTACAATTCCATGGGCCATATATCACAGAATCATTAATTCTTTTGTAATACAATCATCATTATCATCATCAACTTGATGATGATGTAACACAATAACCTCAAAATATTTCTAATTTTGTAAAAGTCTAAAACAGTTGGGATTTTTTAAGGAAAAATGCTCAAAATATCATTATGTTGTTCATTAGAATTGTACAGATAATGTTTAGTTCGTTCGTAGAACTGTTGACTTTAAAAAATATCGTTAGTGGAAATGCTAACTTAAAAAAACGTATTTAGTGGATTTGTTTTGTTTTTTAAAAGTGTCATTAGTTAAAGTGCAAACTCTAAAAGAAATGTTATTAGTGGAAGTCGATAACTTATTTAAACATTAGTATTTGAGTGTCAACTTGTTTTTTTTTCACAAGGGAATATATTAAACCGTTTATAAAATGTAAAATTACATGACATTTTTTTACAATTTTACCAAATTAACATAGAAAAATAAAAGAATATTGTTGTTTTTAAGGACTTTTTCTAACATGTTTGAATTAAAGCTAAACATGTATGTGCTATTTTACTTGATGGAAATAGATAATGGAAGTGCATGCTAAGTTGTTATTGATTCTTAAACATAGACATAGGGCATATTTCTGAGGAATAGATTGTTGAAATCAAGTGTTTATATTTGGAATGTGTATACTGTTTCTGGAGAAGAAAAAAACTCAGCTTTATTAATCGTTGTTATTGTAAAAAAATTGTGTGCTATGTTATATTACATATTGTTAAACTTGTTTTCGTGAAACTATAACTCACTTTATTGCATTTACTCTGCTATTTTATATTCTCACAATCTTAATAATTGAGTGTGCTTTGTCAGAAAAGTTTATCTTCTGTTATTATGGTATTGTGTTTGTAAGAATATTGGCTATGTTAAAAAATATGCTAGGGTTTGTTGTTTTTTCAGTTATTTGTATGTAAAAAATTAGATACTGTTTAAATATTGATAGCATGTGAAGAATAGTATTGCTCCCTTTTTTTAAAACTAATTGTTGCTAATTATTGATTTATGTTGATGAATATGGTATTAGACATGGACTTGTCATTTCTGTTTACAAAACATCACAAAAGTAGCCTTTACTTCCCCATTACATGCGATACCAATATTAATATTCTAGGTAAACCCATGAGCAGTTTGTAGTCTTATTTTTTTGTCCCAGCTTAATTTGAAAATGAAACTCAGACCACCTCGTTGGAAAGAACATGCGCTTGCCACTGACAAGTTAAGCATTTGAAGTTTAGCTTAAGAGTTATGGTAAAGTCTAAATCAATGAGGATGCATGGGATAAGGTCTTCTATTAACAATGTTTTGAAACTTGTTTTCAATAATTTCTCAACGTTTATCATTCGATTTCAAACTTGAATATTAATATCAATGTGATGAAGGTAGCAGTGGGTACCATGCTGCCAGCATTAGCATACAATTTTTGTGTCAATGAAGAAATAATGTGTCCACATGCTTCTCAATTCGTTGCCTTACGTTTGGCAGCTCCTCATACAATACATTTCTATTACGTTATTATAGGTGTACAGACAAAGGGCAACAATATGATTAATTTTATAAAGGTGATATGTACCCCCCCCCCCGGGTAGAAGGTGATTCCTATAGGCATTGCACCAGGCCAAAAAGTGAAGTCTCCCGAGTATGAAAGAAAGCTCATAAACCTCCCCATTGCACATTGGAAGTAAGAGATAATCGCTCGTAATTCCTGGGGTTCTCTCACAAATAAAAAAATTAAAAAAACAATAACGTTGATATCCCGTTGTTGATCCCCGTGAGACAGTCATAAATTACTATTTGATACACCTGTGCAGCTGGTTACCTTCTTCATTTTAAATTATGAAATACTTAACGATTTTTTGTCCCTATCTTGAACAAACGTCTTTCTCAGTATCAGTTTTGACCCCATCTTTCACTAATGATTTTCTTGATATACATTTTGTTTCCATCTAGAACTAATTACTTTCTTGATATAAATTTTGTTTCCATCTAGAACTAATGACTTTCTTGATATACATTTTGTTTCCATCTAGAACTAATTACTTTCTCAATATCAGTTTTGTTCCCAATAACATCTTGCCCCTTTATTATTTAGTTGCAGCTCTCCGTATTCTCATTTCAATTAATTTCCTTCATTGCTCAGAAATAAATAGCAGAAAGGACAGGTAAATAGAACATTTCAGAAAGTAAAAAGTATACACGCACGTTCATAGATAAGGAGGCTCTTGAGAAGTAATCCTTCCTTCACAATTAGAAAATTAGAACATACCATATAGCATTAGGGAGGAAACACCCCACCTCCACCCCCACCCCAAAAAACAACACACAAAAACGGATAAAACCTCACATCACAAATCTCATATTAATGAGTATCCAAATCCCATATTAATGGATATCCAAATTCCATATTAATAGATATTCAAATCCCATATTAATATATATTCAAATCCCATATTAATAGATATCCAAATCCCATATTAATGGATATCCAAATCCCATATTAGAGGATATTTTAATCTCATTAATTGATATCCATAAACATGACAAAGATACCACAAAAACGAGGTGAATATATTTTTCTTATTAGGTAATCCCCACTCATTCCGTTACACAAACTGTAGGCCTAACTACTGACATGGTAACAAGTCCTTGCCTCTAGAAGTGATGTGCCCTGAAATCGTAAGTTATTTTTGTGATACCTAGACAACTAGTAATACATCCAGAAGAGCACTTTAACCAATCGTGGTTGTTACAGAAAAATGTTACTTGTTTCATTGATAGATAGGAGAAGTAATGGAACGGGAACTTGTTTCATGGCGCCTATATACAAATAAAATTCAAAAAAAACACCAGAAACAAGTTGTGATGGTTACCCGAGATGTAAGGTCGTACATGTTATGAGGGAAGGTAGAATAGAGAAGAGGCTGGCAAGTTACCTTAGTGTGTTGAAGATAATAAATAATGTGATATGTCACCATAAGTTGCCAATATTGATACTATATAATATTTGCAGACTTTCATAGTGCAGTCAGCAGTAGTGGCGCATGTATTTATATACACATATATCCCCATCCAAGCAGGAGACGGTTTTTCAAAGTATTTCATATTTTCTGAAAGCTGGAGTCATCTCGGTTTTAAAATATACTTTGGTGAAACATCCTCATTGCACAAAAGACACAAGAGCTGCATCCCTCGTAAAATTTTGAAATAAAAACAAATATCATAATATGTAACATCAGGGGCGGAGAAAACAGGAAATGTTTCAGTAAAGTTTAGTCAAAATGGCATGAGAGCGGTTCTGCTGTGAATTTGCTAAACTAAACAAGACAAACAGAGCTCTTAATATTCATTATCGCATATGACAACAGGTATGACACTCACTTGTGTATGACACTCACTTGTGTATGACACTCACTTGTGTATGACACTCACTTGTGTATGACACTTGTGTATGACACTCACTTGTGTATGACACTCACTTGTGTATGACACTCGCTTGTGATTATGAACATTTTAGCACTTGATTCTGCTCTTCTTGAATCATTGGGTCCACTTCGGAAGTGAGTTTGTCTGCTAGTATAGACCTTTACCATTTTGACACTTCGATTTTTTATAACAGTGACATAAATTACAATGTAATTATCTGCTTGACTGTCTTTGTGTTAGATTAAATCCGTGCCACTTGATTATGTATATATATATATATATATATATATATATATATATATATATATATATATATATATATATATATATATATATATATATATATATATTTCATAATATGAATATATTATTTGTGATGTCATACTATAATAATATAACGATGTGCATATATATATATATATATATATATATATATATATATATATATATATATATATATATATATATATATATATATATATATATATATATATATATATATATATATATATATATATATATATATATATATATATATATATATATATATATATATATATATATATATATATATATATGTGTGTTTGCGTGCGTGCGTGTGTAGTGTTTGAGTGTGTGTAAATTTTTGCATACATATGAGTGACTATTTGTATGTGTGTTCATTCTCAAACTCCCACTTGATCTCTCTTGTAACAGGATAACGGTACTAGATTTCCAGAATGATATATTCCAGAGAGCGGAGACGTATAGTCTTTTTCTGTTTCATTTGCGTCAATAGCTCAACACAACTGACTTCAGTGGTGGTAACTAATACTTTCAGTGTTTTACACAACTGACTTCAGTGGTGGTAACTAATACTTTCAGTGTTTTACACAACTGACTTCAGTGGTGGTAACTAATACTTTCAGTGTTTTACACAACTGACTTCAGTGGTGGTAACTAATACTTTCAGTGTTTTACACAACTGACTTCAGTGGTGGTAACTAATACTTTCAGTGTTTTACACAACTGACTTCAGTGGTGGTAACTAATACTTTCAGTGTTTTACACAACTGACTTCAGTGGTGGTAACTAATACTTTCAGTGTTTTACACAACTGACTTCAGTGGTGGTAACTAATACGTTTAGTGTTTTACACAACTGACTTCAGTGGTGGGAACTAATACTTTCAGTGTTTTACACAACTTACATATGGCGTTTGTGGGTCCCACCAATGGCCCACTAGAAAAACCACCCATGCAACAGAAACACTTATTAGATAACCTGCCGTTATATTGAGGCTCTCTTATGGAAGCTTTTTATAATGTAATCTATACAATTGTACCCCCTCTGCGTAGAAGGCTCATTCAATAAGCATTGCAATAAGCTGAAACCTGAAGTGCCCTGTGATGAAAGAAAGCTCAGAAAAACCACCCCACTTCACATAGGAAGTAAGAACTCTTCCCTCGCAGTTTCTGGTTCTAAAACAAATAAACAAAAAAACCCAAAGAAACAAATATTCAACTGAAAGCAATGTTACTAGTATTCCGACCATACGTTGCAGTCAGTAAAAAACTGACCATACAGCACGCTAATCACCAATCTATAAGCTGGACATTGGCAAACTTGATTCAGCTTTTTTGCCACTGTCGCTGTCACTATCGACTTGATTAAGCCAAATACAATCGCACTTATGTTTTATGATATCAGAGCCTTCAAAGACACGTCTCATAACATGTCATCCAACGAGTCGGTAGCAAACATAATCATCCCACCTGACATAAAACAGCTTGATATTAGATGTTTAATATTTCTATTCGCTATCTTACCAAAACACAGATATATCTTTCTTGGATGATATATTTCATAATATGAATATATTATTTGTGATGTCATACTATAATAATATAACGATGTGCATGAATTTTTAACATTTGTAATGCTGAAACTCAAGCTGAAACTCAAGCTGAATCTCTCTTGATGTAGTATAATAGCAACACTAGATTTCCATCACGATGTAGCTCAGAGAACGGAGATGTGATTTATCGCTGTTTTATATTCGCCATTGGCCCAGCAAATCCGAATCCAGCTGGAAACTGTATGATTATTATAAACTTACTAAGAACCAGAATACATCTTTAAGTATATATGTATCTATATCCAATAAGTCTAGAGAAGAATGATGAAAATACCATGGAAAACTAAGAGAACTATCAATCATATCAAACATTAGGGGCAGACAGTCAAGGTTTCCAGGGCATGTGCTGAGAATAACACAGCTTGAGCACTTAATAACCACTGGAAAGATCAAGGGAAGAAGAGAGGGGAAGACAAAGAGAAAAGTTAGATGGACTTGCGTTGAGAACAGTAGAAGCTCAGCAACCGAGCTTATTGACAACACAAGAGAGAGAGAGAGAGAGAGAGAGAGAGAGTCGTGGAGAAACATGATCGCCTACACAATTCGTCATGATACTTGATTGATTGATTGATTGATATCCAATATGAGGTTATATCATGTATACAGAGTAAACATTCATATTTGGCGAAAGCGGTAAGACTCATTCCTTAAATTTGTAATTTTTGATTGACACAATAATGATGTATACATAAGAGATCAATAGTGTAATCTATGTCTGATCAAAGTATTAGTATTTTCATCTGTTGTTCTTGTTGATAAAGCAGTTTCTGTTCTTTCCAATTTATCAAATTAAGGTTATTCATTCTTACATTATCCAATGCCCAAATTAAAATCGTTCATAGACTCAAGTACACATGGTCCAAACATCCAGTCTTTAGTCACATGAAGACCAAAACATGTCCCTAAAAGAGAAAACTGGAAGAGAAATTATGGGATGTCCAAGATGACCTGTTCTGTTTACGACTGAATTCATGGAGGTAGCCAAACTTCATTTATAAACTACGCGTCATGCCGGCAGCTAATTTAAAAGTATAGATTTAACGTAATTGGTGACAACCCAACTAATCTATAGATTCATCGTCCTTAGGCAGTCCTACTAAATCTATAGATTCATCGTCATTAGGCAGTCCAACTAAGTCTATAGATTCATCGTCATTAGGCAGTCCTACTAAATCTATAGATTCATCGTCATTAGGCAGTCCAACTAAGTCTATAGATTCATCGTCATTAGGCAGTCCAACTAAATCTATAGATGTATCATCATTGGGCAGTCCAACTAAATATATAGATTCATCGTCATTGGGTAGTCCAACTAACCCTATAGATTCATCGTCATTGGGCAGTACAAGTAAAAGTATAGCTCTAACATCATGGACACAGCTCACCTAAAACGATTAATTTAATGTAATTGAAGGCAACCCAATTAATGTATAGATTCAAGGTCATTGGACAGTCCAACTAAATGTATAGCTCTAACATCATGGTGGCAGCCGCACTCCTAAAGGTATAGATTTAACAATTAATTCTCATGACTGAAATTAATCTAAATGTATAGATTAGTCGTCATAGAGTCAATCGATATAAATGTATAGATTAAACGCCATGGAAACATCCTTCCTAAATGTATAGATTGTTGAGCATCGATATCCGATCATAAAAGAAATCACACGTTTATAAAACTTAATTCTTGCATAAGCACTAGTTTTGCAACAGTTCAATAGCGTCACTGTGGAAGGATGATGTCTCATGCGTTCAAAATGTAAAGGTAGGTCCCATTGCAGAAAACTGCAGTAAAGGGCGAGGATGAAGATAACTTTTCATGTACTTCGCCGAAACAACTGTTAGATGGGATGGCCAGTTCCCTTTCATGCTGATGAGATCAACGGGCTGTATAATTGACGAAGAACTCAGAATGTGTGACTGCTTTCCTATTGTTTCAAGTGTGTAAATAAGTCGTCCAAAACAGCGGCGTATACCAGATATCTCATAATGTGATCACATGCCCGTGGCTGCTGCAGCTAATTATCTCAGAATTGTGAGGAGTGTACATTATTGTAGAAGGTTACGTTCTGGAAAGAATATGTCCTAAATAAGTCAGTAAGTCAAAGCTTTAGAGTACTAGAGTCAATTACCAACGTATACGGATTCAAATCCAATAACTTATCTTCATTTTCTTTTCTAAAATTTCTTACCAAATATTTATTTTTAATATTCAACTTTCTGTGATTATACAAGAAAATGTAATGAGCTGAAAAAGTGAAGCGGGACAGCAGACAGTGCAAGGAATTTCCGCCAATAACATTGCAGCGATGTCATTATTCTGAGTATACTATCTGTTTGTGAAACTGTTCTATAGATAATTTAATAAAGTATAATGGTATATCTCATTAAATAATTTATTTATCAACCTGCCATTCTTTAGTCAAACTTATCTTTATTGTTTTGTCCCTGATTATCAGCAAATATACCTGGCAGTGTAAATCACCATCATTGTCAGGTGTCTTCTCCGTATCAAAGATTGGTAACTTCTTCTCTCTTGCATTGGTGGTCCACTCTTCTAGCCTGCATCATATCCATCTGGTAATGTTTCGTTCCCACTTGTATCTAACTCTTGATCCTATGCCCCTCGACTCCCAATTAATATAAATTGGGCTTTAATTTAAAATAATATCTTAAACGAGGTATCTTGTGTTTTAATATGCCCATAATATATTATATTTTTAATTTTCTTTAATACTCCTTTAGGCTGTCAGATACTCTTTGTTGGTTTTCTGCTCTGTCCATGAAGTCCTCCCTATATTTCCATATATCCACATCTCGAAAACATCAATTCTTCATGTGTTGTCATCATGCAACGATTTATGTATTGTGTATAAATTATGCTTGAGTACCGTTAAGTTTCTGCATCTAAAATCACTACAGTTAAAGTGTTGGTCGGATTGTTAAGTTCCAAATAGAATACGGTACCAATATGTCATTGAACATACCTGCATTGGCCATCAATATTGAGCACACCTGCACTGACCATCAATATTGAACATACCTGCATTGACCATCAATGTTGAATTTAATGTGAGATGCTCTTTGGACAAAATATTGACCAGAATCTGAAGTTAAAATACGTAACCCTGACAGTATTTGGATCTGAAATATGTAATAATCCTTCGGTAAGCTAACAAGAGTCCGACTCTGTGTTCGGCTCTGTGTTCGACTCTATGTCCGGCTCTGTGTTCGGCTCTGTGTCCGACTCTATGTCCGGCTCTGTGTTCATTTAAGTGACGAAAGGCATCTCAAACGGCCAAGTTGCAAGATTTTTTCGTCGTGGATAAGCACCTTTACATTTCTATTGTATTTACTTTTTCTATAGTTTTTAAGTTTACTTTTTCTATTGTATTTACTTACCTATGTTATTTACATTTTCTATTGTATATTTTTGAATTAATTTCATTTAAATCATCATTTTTACGTTATTTATATGACTATGGTGTTCTTAATTTTAAAAAAAAAGAAAACCAAATCTCTGCTAACTCTATTTAATTTTTCACTTTCCGGTAATTGTACAAGATTCTCTTCCATACAGCAGAATTGTATCTATATAACATCAAAGAACTCTCTCACATCAATTGACAAAGAAATATTACATTCGAAGGTTCTTCATCTTCTGAAATGTTGCCTTTAAACATGGATTATCAGATATTATTTTTCCTAATTCATATATTTGTTATAATTATAAAGAATGAAATTTTATTTCATATTTATATTTTCTATATATCATTAAATAATAAACGAAATCAGTGTAGTAAACATAGACAAGAATGAAGACACAGTCACATTGGTCAACAACTTAGCATTCGAATGTTCCCATAACACATATTACTTCAGTAGCAAATAAAGTCGCACACGGAAAGGGAGGATGGGTAGATTTATTCACAATAAAGACCTGCACGACCCATGCCTACTCTACTACAACTGGTATAAGTATGCTTTTTGTCAATAAAGTTGATCTAGTCCTGCAAAGTTAATTTGTCATCTGTTTATTTTGACAGAATTTTAGTATAAAACTAATGAATACTTTCTTTAGCAATATATATAAATTGTTGCTATTAGTGAATAAGGGAGTTAAGTAAGGAAGTATACAAAATAAATTAAGATTCGTCATTTAGCTACGTTATGACATCCAAGCAGTTCCGGCAATAATAATGAAAATATGAATGGTGAAATATATAAACATGGCGATAATATGAAATACATTCTTCCATATATCAAACAATTTCTGTTTAATCAATTTCTATACTAAATTTTTCCATTATTATTATTATTATTATTATTATTGTTATTATTATTATTTTTATTATTACTATCATTATCATTACTTGAAAAAAATCTATCATATCTGCATGCTTTTCCTGCCAGGGACTGAAGGGAGATTTGTCTGTATGCGTGATTAAGGCCGCCACCTTTGCTTTCACCAAGATTATATATATATATACATATACAAGGCAGACTTTTTAATTTACTCTCTGAAAACAAAAACAAAAACCCAGCCTTTACGGGTTTTCGAACCTAGACTTGACGGCTTTGAGTATGGTTCTGACATTTTGACAATATCCACCACTATATTATTATTATTATTTTTGGTATTATAATGTTTATAATCACTATCAGAACTGTATAAAATAAGCACGCTTGATTCACGTCACAATACATACAAACATGCACACATAATGTGCATGATATTTTTAACTATAGCGATGGCAGCTTATCTATACGTCAATATGTGCCTTGTCATCGTCACATTTTAATGAGTTCTATTTGGTGCACACTGTGTCTGTCTGTACTCATGTAAACAGTTAGGATATGGCACTGGTAAATCGATGTATACGGGTGCAGCTGCAATAGGCTTCTAAAACAATAGCGGATTTGAAAAACATGTTTAATGGGTTTCCGTAGAGCAGAAGTGGTGTTCATACTTTTGCAAAATTATGGGAAAATGTTTCACTTTTTTAAAATTAAATTATTCTTTTTAATGTGAAAAAGTAAACTACAACCCAACCCTCCAATAAAAACTTGATTTAAGCTGAAATAATACAAACAAGTAATATATATATACTAGTACAGCTATGTAACATTAATACACCTATGTATCAGGTATTAGGTATGTTGATTATCCTCTTCGCACACCGGACAAGTCCATAGGTGCTCAGATCTCCGCTTTAGTAAATCTCTCAGAGTATAACGGCTGATTGTTCCGGTTCTATGTTGGTTCACTGCTCTTTTTGAAGAGACCTTTTTGAATACACATATGTACACTGTTACAACCATGTACCACTAGTACAACTATGTTTGTTTGTTTTGCGTTCGCTCCATTGTAATCAGCAAGGATATCCCTGCGATTTCCGCCGGGAGCGTGTTTACGTTGTGCTACCGTTATGCGCCTTGTAGGCCTAGCACATTCGATTTTTGTATGCCTTGACAATTCGGGTGGGCTACCCTAGCCTGTGACAGCCTCCCTATCTGTCGCCAGGCACGCGTGTGTGTGGTAACTCTTCGCACATACTATTTTTTGCTCACTTCTGTCTCGCACGAGGTGTTCCACTGTCTATGAACTTGCCTCGTGTAATTGGACGTACTGTGCCTATCGGTTACTAAACCGTTTCTCATCCGTGAGCCTGGTTCCTTAAGAAGAAGTACTCAACAGAAGAGTTGGACCCTGGCTCTTTCGCCCTCTTAGCCGAGGTATCATTCACCGACATCGTGAACGCATCGCCCAAGTTCGAGTCTCACACCACGCGTGTGAGAGCAAGGCGTTCTCGAGCTGAGCGACCTTGTACCAATAGCACCTGAGTCCATCAGGTACTGAACACTTTCTCTCTGCAAGTGTATTTTCCGTATAAGAAAACCTGACAGTAGAGTTGGGTCAGGACTAAAATCGTTGTCTCTTTTGTGCCTGAGCCCATCAGGTGCGGAACCCTTTCTTTCTGCAAGTGTATTTCCGGTATAGGAAAGCTTGACAGTAGAGTTGAGCCACGACTGCTATCTTTGTCCTTTTTTGACTGAGCCTATCGGTTACGGCACCCTTTCTCTCTGCAAGCATTTTTTCCGGCATAGGAAGACTCGACATTAGAGTTAGGTCAGGTATTTTTGCTTTGCTGGACGCCCATTATTTGGTATGGGTCTCTGCCTATAAGGAAATCAAGTAACTAGAAGCTCGTCACGACTAAACAGAGATTGTAGTTCCCATTTCCGTAATAGTTTTCACTTTCTATTTGCAGTTGGCGGTGCCCTCTAGCGCTGGTCTGCCCTTTCACTTTGTTCATAGTACTCAGTATGAAATCTATCTGTCTGTCGCCATGCATCCACCTTTTCATGCTTTTTTCATTGGCCACCCCTCCAATGTTCGGACTGGACTAACTAGCTTCACTGTATGTCGACAGCGTCGCAGTATGTGGTGTTGCTGGTGGTGTCGAGATATTGTCTGTCTCTTTTGCAGTGAAATCTCTTTCCATCTGCTACCTCCACACTCTCGGATACGATCCCCAAATGGTTTGGCCAGAATGAGCTCGAGCTGCTGTATTTCTGTTACCAGGGTGCACCGCGAGGAGGTACATTTGGGATCTTGGTTATCTACTAACCCTGGGTCCGCCTAGAGCAATGCGTTTCCTGTGCACCCCGTACAACTATGTAAACTAGCACAACTATATAGACTAGTACACATATTTGTACTGATACAATTGTGGAACTAGCTGAACTTATACTAATGCAATTTTCACAAAATTTGAAGATTATCATAAATACTAATAATGTTGCAATCTGTTAATATCTATCTATGACACATTTTGTTCGAGGTGAAATTTTCAGAATGTGAAGGATGTCTGTCAATTACGTCAACAATTTGTGCCAATTTTTGAATCCCTGCACCTTCAAGGAATTCAGGGTCCCCATACTAAACTATGTCAGGAGCCCTCCCCCCCCCAATTACCATATTTTATACCTAAAACGTGAAAAAACATGTTTCTGCCAGATGTTTGGAAAAAAATGTTTCAAATTCAAAAAATTTACGTGGTATTTCAATCAATATTGTTGACCGACATTTCCAACCTCACCACTCTCACTTGTCAACAATAACTTTTAAACATTTCCCACTCACCACTCTCACTTGTCAACAATAACTTTTAAACATTTCCCACTCACCACTCTCACTTGTCAACAACAACTGTTAAACAGTTTCAGACTCGTACTTCTTCCCCCACCCCTTTCCTCGTTGACGCAATATATGAAAGACCCTTATACTTATAACAAAAATTTATTATTGCTTTTTAAACTACAATGGTTTTACATAACATATATAAACGCTGAAATTAAGCAAATCCGACCAGATGGATCGTTCAGAATTATTCTGTCTTGATCCAGGACGAAGCTTCTCAAGCAACACCAAGCTACAACAATAGAACTAATGTTAGTTTATATAGGGAAAAATGTGTGTGCCTAAGAAACCAAACATACAAGTATCGGCGCTGATACATACTATGACCCTTTGATATTAATCCCATTTTCTCATGTGTGTGCGTGTGTGTAATAAATTTTAAAAAAAACATTATATATGATCGTGTACTTTTTATTACCAGAATGCTGTTTAAATGTTTCATTTTCTGCTTTTTCTTAATTAATTTAATTTTTTTATTTTTTACAAGACAAAATGACCATTACCAAATAATGCTTTGTTCTATTAATGATTTGCATGTAGCAAGCTATAAAGAAACTGCAATCATAAACTATTGTTAATCCAAAAATTATTTTTGTTAAAGTATTTTTAGCAATGCTTGTATTATCAAGTCTGCAATATTTCCTGAATTTGTTCCTTATTTTGCACGAGTCTATTATATATATGTTTGTTACACTACCACCTCGAATAGAGTTTCAGTTACAAGAAATCAGTGGTTATCTTCCTTTTCTTACTCCTTGTTCCCTTTTTGGGAAAGCAATATTTCTGGTGCCGTAAAAATAGCATATGACTTTCTTAATATGTCACCAAATTAATTGTATTTACTCTTTTATATTGTATTTACTTTTCTACTTTATTTACTTTTTCAATTGTATTTACCTTCGTTATTTTATTTACCTTTCTATTGTATTTATTTGTCTATTGTATTTACATTTCTATTGTATTTACTTTTTCTATAGTTTTTAAGACTACTTTTTCTATTGTATTTACTTACCTATGATATTTACATTTTCTATTGTATATTTAAAAAAAATGTTTCATTGTCTTTACGTTTTCTATTTTATTTACTTTTTCGATTGTATTTATTTTCTTCTATTGTATTTACTTTTTCTATCTTATTTACTTTTTTCAAGGTTTATCGCTATCATTCTTGTAGTTTATCTTTCAAGTGGTCATTTTCCTACACTTCTCCCTTCCCTGAATGTGTCTTTACCACGCCAAATAATCTGTTTTCTATCTGACAAGTTCCCATGATTTAATCTCTCTGGTCCTCCTACAAGTCTCTGCGACACCTAGGAGGAAACATGTGAGTACGTCAAGCATCACTGCAAGAAATGATGTTTAATGGAGTGTATAATGGTTAATATTGTTGTTACTATTGTATACCTGTTTATGTCAATAATTAATATTGTTGTTACTATTGTATACATGTTTATGTCAATACACTTCTCGCTATAGCTGCTCATTATTGTGTTTTATTGTTGGTATCTGAGAGAAGATATTGTTCTAATGTTATGATATCTGAGAGAAAGTATTGTTCCAATGCTATGATATCTGAGAGAAGGTATTGTTCCAATGCTATGATATCTGAGAGAAGGTATTGTTCCAATGCTATGATATCTGAGAGAAGGTATTGTTCCAATGCTATGATATCTGAGAGAAGGTATTGTTCCAATGCTATGATATCTGAGAGAAGGTATTGTTCCAATGTTATGATATCTGAGAGAAGTATTGTTCCAATGTTATGATATCTAAAAGAAGGTATGCTTCCAATGTATTAATGAATACTCGCCATTCATTATGATCAGTCATTACATAATTTTAGAATTAAATGTTGGAAATGGAAAAATACTGGAGGGATTCAAGCTTTAGTTTGGCGATACACGCCAGTTTTTTCGACCATGAGCAATGTTTCTAACCTGATAATATCGATATTTTACACCAGACTTACTGCATAAAATAGGAGCTGTCCGTAGATTAAGTCATAGTTTTTGTGGGATAATTTTTTCCCCAATGCTGTCAAAACTATAAATAGTCTTGTCAACAAAATTTCAACAAACTGTCGACAAATTCGACAACATATTTGAAAACTCCCCCCTCCCCCCCAGCCCAAACAAATTTTGTTTTGTAAGTAAACAAAACTATGACACTTTCCTTATAAACTATGACACTTTCTACATTTGTTTACGTCAATTTGTTGGCAACATATGCCTTGGAATATGCCTCGGAACCCACACGATCATGTTATTGACTGAAGAGTTTAAAAAAATATATATTTGGTAATAAAGAACAGTTATGTAATTTCTGTCGCCAAGACCTGTAACGGATATATTTTTAATTTTACTTTTCCTAAGAAAATCAAACTCCAGTATTCATCATGGTTTTAACGGAGTCGTCACGATTGTGAGTTTAGCGATCTAATCACTCGACCATGGGATGTCATAGATACACTGACTAACTAAATCCAGTTTCAGAAATCAATAAACACACAACATAAATCATTATTAGTAAAGCCTACTACATATAAGGACAAAGCAAACGAAATATCTACATTGTTTTAAATTATCAACTCTAATATTCAATACAACCATAAAAACATCTTATCCAAAGTATCTTCATTCCAACCCTGTGCTACCAATGTCAAACATGGTCCTTAACATCAAAAAATAATTGACAACTGGTTACAACTGAGATAAGATGTCTGAGAAAAGCCACAGGTGTGACCAGAAGACACATAATTAGAAACGATGTCATAAGAGAAAGAGTGGGTGTCATATAAATTCTACAATACATACAAAACCAACAGATACAATGGTTTGGTCATCTGGAAAGAATGTCGTGTGATTCATTAGTTTATAAAGCATATATGAAGAAAGTAGGAGCAGAAAGAAGAGCCAAGTGTAGACCTAGAGTACGCTGGATCGACAACATCAAAGATAATTACACGAACACCAAATAACATTCTCTGAAGCTGCCAGAAAAGCGAGAACAAGAACATTGTATCTCCCTCGACACCAATAAAGGATAAAAGAGGAAGGAAAGAAGAAGAAGAAGAAGAATATTATATTCAATACAGATAAAATAAATAGAGATAAGAAGAACAAACCTTAAAAAGCATGAAAACACTTTCTACTAAAAAAACTATATGTTTTTAAAACTTCCTTAAAAAATATAAATTCGCCAAAGTCTGTATGCGTAAAATAATTATAGCAAACAAAATGGTAATATAATGCTGTACCGTTCATTACAATACATCATCCTTGATCAGAAAATCTAGTAGAGCGACTGAGGTGCCATGAGAGAGATATGACGATAATTAGGAATATGAACTTGAAAAAGAATCAGTTAAAATAAACTTAGCAAGAAAAATCTCAATAAATATTGCAAGGAATAATCGTATCTATTAATCTATGCATTTCTAAAGAAAATACACCAATAATCATGGCAGCTCTATCGTTTCTTGTTCTTTAGTTCTCGACATCAATCTTGATCTCTCTTATAGCAAGGCAATTGCCCTACAATATTTACAGTGGGATGTAATACAGTGAGCAGCAATGCGTTGTGTCCCAGTTGTATTTGTGTCGCTGCCTGATACATCCGACTTCGGCGTCTGCAGTTAATACATTAAATTTTTATTTAAATAATTTTCACTAAACGTTGGAAGTCTGTAACCATATCGATAGTATAGTAAAATAAAACTGGTTCCTGCATTTACCTAATGGTCACCACGCTTAACTCATTCGGTACGGAATATTTTTAGCATTTGGACAGATTTAATTTGTTAAAGGTAGATCTGAGACTTGGATCAATATATTCGTCAGATATTTCTTACAACATTGTATACATATGCGTATGTATGGTGCCAGTAATTGCCAGGTTGGATTTCAATATTTAATGCGACCAAAGTAAATAAAATAATAATACTTTCACGAAACACAAGCGCACTCGAAAAAATATATCGAAAATATATGGAAAGATAGCGTCAATTACCACATAACATATCAAAACATATCAAAACGTATATATGACTTGCAAAATTAATATCATAAAACATCAAAATCATGTCAGGAGTAATGTGGACATATTATACTATCCATTGGAACTATGATTATGTTGATATAAATACTGAAAATGATTCAATTAGCAAAACAAAAGTATGGATATTTAAAGAAGTCTATGTAATTCTAGATGTAGATTGTGGATCGATTGAAAGACGTCATGTAGCGAAACAGCTAAAGCTAAAAACAGTCATGGATGCCTCCCTTGTTTTTAACTTCCTTGCGTCTCTATCGTCACAGCCACATACGCCCACAATAACGGTTTAATTAGCATGGGCTTCTGAGGAAATTGCTAAAATATTAAAAAATAACAACAGTTATCCCAATGTTTCATTTTTGAATGATTTTGACTATTTGTAGGACAGCCGTCACCAATGAGTTAAGCAGAACACCAATACACTTTCTCAGGATTAACCCTTGATCTCTATTTCTTTATACTAATGTGAGATACTTTTATCTGAATGTCTGAAATTCTGCACTCCATGTATGAACATTTAGAAAATATAGAACCAGTGCTTATTGGCTAATATAGGGATACTTCCATTCTGAAACATCCTTAAAGTCTTCCATTATGTCTCCCTCATGCTCTGACTTATTTCAAAGAGTACACACGACTTATGTTAAACAGGAGAGACCTATAACATACAAATTCTAATAATCAAGCGAACAAAAGAATCTATCTATTAATTACATAGACTGTTGGGTGGTGCACGCAGCTATATCGATAGCGAATCAAGATAATAACATACATATCAAGCCTATGTATCTATGGTTAGCATTGAGTTTGGTGATCAGCATATAAGTACGAGAACTAGTTCTCTCACACGGCTGCACTACTAGCTATATTATAACATTCGTCCGCCATACAGTGGAAATGATGAAAACAATGAACGCATTAGCTTCTAAATAGGATGTGTTGCATGTCAATAATAGTGTCTAAATAGGATGTGTTGCATGTCAATAATAGTGTCTAAATAGGATGTGTTGCATGTCAATAATAGTGTCTAAATAGGATGTGTTGGATTATTTGCGCAAAAAGAGAAACATAACGCATTTTCATTCTCTGAACTACATCCAGTTTGAAAATTATTATAACTATTCTCTTGCTATAAGAGAGATATCTGATGGGAGTTTGAGAACAAACACAACCAAGTGTACATTGACTAATATTAAAAGGCTATATATGAAGCTACAACAACACCACAAGGCGAGGAATTATTTCTAACAGAAAACATGATCAAATGTGTTGTATTTATTTTATTTAAACTTTAAAAAAATAAACATGTTAGATAAAAGTCATTGGTAATACGTGTAAATAGATAATGTTACTAACATTAAATTATAAATGCTATTTTTGTGCTTTCAATATTTTTATTTTTATAATGTTATGTCCTTTTTGAGTTTTCTCTTAGTGTAAGCTGGATGAGTTTTGACAAAGTTATAAGGATCTAGAAAAAATCAGGAACATATATTGACATCAAATAGCAGCTATACGAGTGGGAAACAAATATCTGTTACTTGAGTGGGCAACAAATATCAGTTACTTGAGTGGGCAACAAATATCAGTTACTTGAGTGGGCAACAAATAGCAGTTACTTGAGTGGGCAACAAATATCAGTTACTTGAGTGGGCAACAAATATCAGTTACTTGAGTGGGCAACAAATATCAGTTACTTGAGTGGGCAACAAATAGCAGTTACTTGAGTGGGCAACAAATATCAGTTACTTGAGTGGGCAACAAATAGCAGTTACTTGAGTGGGCAACAAATATCAGTTACTTCAGTGGGCAACAAATAGCAGTTACTTGAGTGGGCAACAAATATCAGTTACTTCAGTGGGCAACAAATAGCAGTTACTTGAGTGGGCAACACATATCAGTTACTTGAGTGGGCAAACCATAGGGCCCTTTCAATAGATAAAACAAGTTGTTAGACAGCGATGTCTAATTTCACCAGATTTGTCTTTATATATAAACAGGGAAAACATTGTGAGCAATTTATAATATTTCAGAAAATTCAGTGGATGGACATAACATAAATACATGGAGATATACGAATGCCAATGTCCTGCATACCAAAAGTGAGAAAGATATATAAAGACCTGGACACTTACATGCAACATAGATGTGATTCTATAGAAGAATGTTAATAGGATCATGGACAACTAGAAAACTAACGAAAAGGTACAGAAAGAATTAAAATGCAAATTGAAGGTTTGTCATGTGACGTTTTCTTCCAGAACGTTGTCTTCCCAATGAACTCTCTGAACCTCTCTCTGTCTTGGGCGATGTGGCTTGCATTTTCTAGCGATGTATTCATATTATCTTTAATGTCGTCAGTTCATCGTCTTCTTGGTCTGCCCCTTCTCCTCTTCCCAGGTACTCTTCCCTCCATTATTTGTCTTTCTAAACAGTTATGTCTCTTTATATGACCAAACAGGCGTAGTTTTCTTTTTGTTATTGTGTTTAGTAACCAACACTCTGGAATATTCAGTGTGTTTATAATATCTGAGTTTTTGATTTTATCCTTCCATGATATTCTAAGTATCTTTCTGTAGCATTTCAGCTCGGAGGCGTTGATCTTCTTTGCCGCTGTTTTACTTAGAGTCCATGTTTCACAGCCGTATGTAGCAACCGGAAAAATAAAAGTTCGTAACATTAGCACTTTCGTTTCTATTTTGTTGTTTTTCCATATGTTTTTCAGCCGTGTTATTTTGTAATATGCCATTGCCAATCTCTTCCTTATTTCTGCCATGCAGTCTCCTGCACCGTTGATGTTTGCTCCTAACGTATTCGAATTTATCCACACATTCTATCTCGGTATTGTCTATTCTGATTTTTTGTTGTTGTGTTGTTATATCTGTTGATATAATTGAAGGTTACTTAATAATATTAGAAATAGACAAAACATTTCGACACGTTATGAGAAAGAAAGTTCTGGGGAGCATAGTTACAATAGCCATAAGAAAGACCACAAGAGATCGATGACGACGACCTGAGACTGTATAAGATAGTCTGACATTCTAACATGGCAAAGAGTCAACAACAATCCTGATAAAAATACTGGAAATCGATAGCTGTGTATATCAATTCTAGCCTAAAGCAATCAACATGACACTTGAATACTCTGTATAATATCGCATTTTTGACGATGCCATATGACAGAAAGAGCAAATACAGCTGCCCGCAGAACTTTAGCCTCTGTGCCTGTCCAAACGGCTTGCTGAACGTTATGAGTTAAACTCATAATAGCATCGCTAAAATACTAAAATTACTAGAGACTATACTAATCCTACTAGACAAATGACCACACACAACTGATTGAAATAAAACACTGAATTAATTACTGAATAGCAATCGCGATTAAAGAGTGAACATGAAAATACTTGTGTACTTATTATCTTAAATTTACCATTTTTATTATATTCAAGCACTCTTTCCGAACCAATATGACGGAATATGGCATGCTTTATACTTTTTCAAGTTCTCATTTGATTATTCACATACCACACTGACTAAGAAACATAACTACATACACCACACATATATATGATCTCTTCAGATATTCAACAAATCACACAAAGAACTTAGACAAAGGAGAAATATTTGCAGATAAATTCACAAAAAAATATAACCGAACATTCTCAGCTGCAAGTATATTTTTTTCTACGACTTCCATCTTTATATTCTAAATTTCCTCATTTCCTTGTGTATGAAATATGCACTTCCGGCAGAACAGAACATCTTTAATGAAAATAATCCATCTATAATGTACGTCCTTTACAGCTATCGTATATCGTTTCACCGTCTGATATCTGTAAAAGATATCGAATATCGCTACTTCAACATATTTTAAACAGATGTGAATACAGAGAAATATTTGCTCATATAAATAATCTTCTATTGCAGGTTTTGTTTTATGTAACATCGATGCCGAGTAGAAAGATTTATAGTGCGTTCGTCAATAGTTGATCACCGATATTGTCTATTATCTCTGTAATTACTAAGCGCATGGGTGTCATATTTTGCATCCGTCTTCTTTCTGTCCTCATGTACCTTTCGGTGTTGAGGGGAGAGTGAGTGTACGGTCTTTTGCCCTTCTATTTGCCTCCTCTGCTGTTATATTTCCGAGTGTCTCTAATACACTATCTATCCACCTTTTACGAGGGCGTCCAATAGGTCTCCTGTTTCCGTATCGTTTGTTAAATGTTTTTTGGATAATACTTTGCTCTTTCTGTCTGGTTATGTGGCCGTACCATTTAACTTGTTCTTTCTGGATGTATTCTATTGTTGGCTTGATCCCTAATTGTTTCCTTGGTGCTTCATTCCTGATTTTGTCTCTCAAACTAACTCCAATCATACGTCTCACACATTTTATTTCAGTGGTGTTAATCTTATGTATTGTTCTAGAATCTAATGTCCAAGTTTGACACTGATAACACAATGTTGGTAAGAAAATGGTGTTGAAAAGCGCTTTCTTTGTTTCTAGTGTAATATCTTTGTTTCTTAGTAAAGGTGTTAATTGACCAATGATCTGACAGGCCTTATTACACCTTGCGTTTATTTCTGCTTCTTGTTTGTTGTCATATCTCAATGTGCTGCCCAGATATTTGAATCATATTTTGCATGAGTAGATTATTTCATAACCACGTTGAAAATTTATGATTTATTATTATCTAGACTCAAATGTCACAAAAATCACAAACATAAACTGGAAAGATGTCAAGTCAAAAGAGTCAATAAGAGAAGAGACAAAACAAGAATACGCCACAGATGTTATTAGGAAAAGGCGTTGGGCATACATCGGTCACGCACTCAGAATGAATGAAGACAGAATACCACGTCAAGTCTTTACATGATCACTGAGTGGCAAGAGAAAAAGGGGTAGACCAAAAACAAAACCGAAAAGAACTATTGAAAAAGAAATCACAACAGCTGGTATGAAAATGAACGAGCTGTAACAAATGGCTGTTGATCGACAAGCATGGAGAGCTATTACATCTGCCCTATGTACCAAACTTGGCACAAGAGGAAAATGAATGAATTATCTAGACTGACCGAATTTATCGCAGCAGTCGCTACGAAAGTCGTTTTTAAGATAGCAATGCTGTTATTTTATATGGAAAAGAAATTTTACAGTAATTGTTGGTATAGTGGTGTCGTTAATTTGTTGTTAACATCAGTAAAAATTAACTATTTATAATGTAATATTTTTCCTTGTGTTGAGATTATATGCAACGAGATATAAAGTTAACAGCTAAACGTATATGAAATTGTAGTGTTATTTACATTCTCGTTAATTAAAAATAAATGTAAACATACAGTGTACTTAACATAGTCGCCATTTTCACTTAACATAGTCACCATTTTCACTTAACATAGTCGCCATTTTGAAATAACATAGTCGCCATTTTCATAACATAGTCGTCATCATCTTCGTTCTAACATGAACATTTTAGATATTAGCGGTTGCATTCTGGAATCTTCTACACAAAAATTTCTGACTTTATGATGATGATGTTCCTCCTTCACAAGCGAAGATGAGCACGGCATGAAAAACATTAAATGCGATGGAAAAATAATAATAATAATAATAATAATAAATAATATTAATTAAAATTGGTAATTAACTAATTTGGTTTGTGAGTTCGTAGATGCCCGATGAGTCCGATTCGTGCACGGAAAGTTCTATTGCAGTGCATGCAGGAGTACTGAAAGTTCGGGGTAGGAGAATTTACGAATTTGTCCTTCCGCTTCTTGCGCTTGTGGATTGCCCGCAGTGGTCTTTCTTTTTGAAATTTCGTGATGCCAGCAGTGATCTGGGTGAGCCAGGCTGAACGATCAAGTGCTGTAGTCTCCCAGAGCTAGGATCGATGCTGCAGTGCCTGAGAGAGCTTTTTAGGTGATCCTTGAAGCGCTTTTTCTGCCCTCCACTTGAACGTGTACCTTCGCACAGCTCCTCATAGAATAATCTCTTTGGAAGGCGCTTGTCTGGCATACGGACGTTGTGGCCAGTCCTGCGGAGTTTCCTAGTCAGCATTGCATGGATGCTTTGCATACGGGACTTCTGAAGAATTTCCGTATCTGGTACACGATCCTGTCAACGTACTCCCATGAGGTTTCGTAGGCATCGAAGATGAAAAGAGTTAAGATGTCGAGCGTGTCTCGCATAGACAGTCCAGGATGACGCAGCATAAAGCAGTGACTTCATATTACAATGCATAGTAATTCAAAATACAATGAAATACACTGATATAACTGAAATATACTAAGATATAACTGAAATACATTTAGATATATATCAGAAATAAACTGAGACATACATTTTATATAGTGAGATATACAGACACAACGTAATGGATACGGCAGTGTTCTAGTTGTATTCAGACCATGAATCATATGTTACTATCTTCGATTTCATATGCAAATAAAGAAAGTATTAAATTTTCTTGATTGTTTTAATTTCTGAAGAGAAAAAAAAGAACTAGGAAGTAAGAGAAAAAATATTTATCATCAATAATCAATCTCAATCTCTTGCCGTTTTGGAAACCCACAAAAGCCACAGATAAGAGGCTAAACTCCTTTGAAAACAAATGCCTACGTACCATTATGAATATTAAGTGGAGTGACTTTAAATCTAACGCTACTATAAGAGAGGAAAGCAAACAAACCTATATATCTTCCTTCATTCGACAAAGGCGTTGGACTTACATCGGACATGTTCTCAGAATGAACAGCCTAAGAATTCCCCATCAGTCCCTATATTGGGTGCCCACCGGAGTAAGAAGAAGAGGGAGACCTAGAGAAACTCTACGAAGAACCATTAATAGAGAAGGCATGTCAATGAACCTAAACATCAACCAAGAACTGAAAGACCTGGCAACACAAAGACAGAAATGGAAAGCTATGGTTTCTGCCCTATTCGCCACCTATGGCCCTGGAGGATCTTACTTCCTAGTTTTTTTTCTCTTCAGAAATTAAATTATATAACAATCAATCTCAAGAAAATAAGAGCTGGTGGAGAGATAAAATGATAATTACAGTAATCAAATAATTTTATATTTAGAAAATGTATAGTTCCTACATTATCAGTTGCATCTTCACTGTCAATACAGAATAAAGACAGTACAGATGATGTTTCTCATTATGGAGAAAATTACTCAGGTATAACAGGTATGAAAAATAAAATAAAATCTACGATTTCTGTTGGTCTGGAATTGAACCCAAGACTTACAGAGAGAGACCTCATTAAACGTGGTTACCACTGTGTTCAGGAGTGCAGATTTGTACAGTAACATATGAGCATTTTTTATTGTTGCTGAAATTCTGAAATTTGAAACACATTCCGGAGATAGTGAGACAAGATGTGTTGTGTTTATCAAGGATTATGTTCAGAATAAGTGGATTTAAATAATTAGGAGAACTGATAACATGAGATGTGGGAACCATTTTGTAGACAACATGAACAGAATATGTCAGTCAAAACTGACGTTTCGGATAATGAAGAATGCTATAAATAATGTTTCATTGTCTGTGGAAGCAAAAAACAACGCTCGTAAATATTGTATTGTTAATTATGCTTTGTGCCGTCATGGATATCTTGCTTTGTGCCGTCATGGATATCTTGCTGTGTGCCGTCATGGATATCTTGCTTTGTGGTGTGCTGGGCACCTTACTTTGTGGTGTGCTGGGTACCTTGCTTTGTGGTGTGATAAACATCTTGCTGTGTGATATGCTGGGCATCTTACTTTAAGTCGTCATGGATTGCTTGCTTTGTGATGTGATGGATATCTTGCTTTGTGATGTGATGGATATCTTGCTTTGTGATGTGATGGATATCTTACTTTGTGATGTGATGGATATCTTACTTTGTGATGTGATGGATATCTTACTTTGTGATGTGATGGATATCTTACTTTGTGATGTGATGGATATCTTACTTTGTGATGTGATGGATATCTTGCTTTGTGATGTGATGGATATCTTACTTTGTGATGTGATGGATATCTTACTTTGTGATGTGATGGATATCTTGATTTTTAGCGTCATGGACAATGTGATTTGTGGTGTTCTGGGCATCTTGCTTTGTGACGTCATGAACGTCCTGCATCGTGGCGTCATGAACATCTCCGTTTGTGACGTCATGAACATTCGTTGATATATTTTGATATAAGAATGATAACAAATTTGCGAAAAGTTAACATATACAAATGGGAATGTAACGGGTGATGTCAATACTAACATCATGTTTATACAGAAGATTAGAAGCATTATCTGTGTTTATTAGAATACACAATATGAGAATATCTATGACGACTTTGCTGAGACGCACAGTCATTGGAAATCATGGAAAATAAATAAAAAATAAGACATTATAGATATTTTAACATAATCAAAGTATAAAGCGTGGTTACAAATTAAAAGGGGAATTAGTCGATCCTTATTCTTCAGACTTGGGTGTAATAGAATTATCTGAACTTTGATCCGCCTTTAGTTGTTTAGGTCATACACTGATGTAAGGATAGTAGCTTGCGATTAATATAGTATGATTAACCTATAGAAATGATTAACGTCGGAGGGGTGTGAGATGTTAGCGGTCTGACATTTCAGTGGCTCTGCTATATGAGGGTGGTAGTCATCTCCTCTCCCTCGCTGTCTTTACTTCCCGGATTTAACCGGTATTCATTTAAGGCTATGTCGAACCGTGAGCATCTGCGATCTGGGGAAAAAATTCGCCTCAACTGGGGAATGAACCCAGGACCACTCGTATGCGAAGCCACACATAGGCAAAAAGGTGCCTGCTGTACATACCTGGTTCTAATTCCGATTGCTGCATCTGATTTTCTAAGAATTTACGCACGGCAGTTGGGTGTGAGCCGAGTGCAGGATTGGTAGTTCATATTGCGGTTGTGGTGGCATAATTACAGGAACCGCGACATGCATTATTTATTATGGTTCTACGAACTCATAAACAAGACATAACTCTAAATGACGTAATGGATGTAACATCTTGTGATGTAATGGATGTAACATGTGTGACGTAATGGGTGTAACATCTTGTGATTCAATTGATGTAATATTTGTGATGTAATGGATGTAACATATTGTGATGTAATGGATGTAACATATTGTGATGTAATGGATGTAACATGTGTGATGTAATGGGTGTAACATCTTGTGATTCAATTGATGTAGTATTTGTGATGTAATGGATGTAACACTTGTAATGTAATGAATGTAACATGTGTGATGTAATGTATGTAACAACTTGTGATGTAATGAATGTAACATGTGTGATGTAATGTATGTAACAACTTGTGATGTAATGGGTGTAAGATCTTGTGATACAATAGGTGTAAGATCTTGTGATTCAATGGATGCAACATTTGTGATGTAATAGACGTAACATGTGATGTAATGGATGTAACAACTTGTGATGTAATGGATGTAACATATTGTGATGTAATGAATGTAACATATTGTGATGTAATGGATGTAACAACTTGTGATGTAATGAATGTAACAACTTGTGATGTAATGAATGTAACAACTTGTGATGTAATGGATGTAACAACTTGTGATGTAATGAATGTAACAACTTGTAATGTAATGAATGTAACAACTTGTAATGTAATGAATGTAACAACTTGTAATGTAATGGATGTAACAACTTGTGATGTAATGGATTATGAACTTGTGATGTAATGGATGTAACATTTGTGATGTAATGGATGTAACAACTTGTAATGTAATGAACGTAACAACTTGTGACATAATAGATGCAACAACTTGTAATGTAATGAATGTAACAACTTGTAATGTAATGAATGTAACAACTTGTGACATAATAGATGCAACAACTTGTAATGTAATGGATGTAACAACTTGTAATGTAATGAATGTAACAACTTGTGATGTAATGGATGTAACAACTTGCAATGTAATGGATGTAACAACTTGCAATGTAATGGATGCAACAACTTGCAATGTAATGGATGTAACAACTAGTAATGTAATGCATTAACAACTTGTGATGAAAGAACAATAACAGCTACGTCCCGGTATATAATTATGGTTTCACATCTGCTGGTGAAAACCGGAGTGAATAGGACGTGTTCGTACTCAAACTCTTGCTGAATCTCTCTTCTAACAGGACATTGGTCTTATTTCCAGCAGGATGCACTTCAGTGAACGATGATGGGTCGTGTTGTCGTTTTATTTTCACCAGTGGCCCGATACACCCGCGTTTGCTGTTAAAGAAGCTTTAATTAACCGACCATAGCTTATGGAGACACACATTACCCAAAATATACCATCGAGTACCCTATGTGCTAACCGTGGCTCTCATTAATTGTATTCTTTTGGACCTATGGGGAATCATCCTTCTAAAGTTTAATATTGCCTTTATCTATGATTTGTGTTGACTGTTGAAACAGAATATAAACTGTAAGCAATGAACATCACGGAAAACGTCAACTTGACACTTTAGAAGCATGACTCCCAATTAGTCCTTCGGACTGCATGATTGTAACGGCTACTAACCAACAATGCATAAAAGAGGCGTATCTTGCTAAAAATAGACTATGTTGCAGTAAAAAGGTAAAGGTAGGTCCCATGGCATCTGCCGTCGGGGATGAAGATAACTCTTCATGTACTAAGCCGCAGCAACTATTAGGTGGGGTGGCCAGTTCCCTTCCTTGCTGTTTTTTACCTTCCCTAACTCATGCGTCAGGTACTCATTTACAGCTGAGTCGACTGGAGGAGTGGTCGTGTCAAGTGAGAAATCACAACCCGGATTTTTTTTAATGTCCGGACGTGGCTTCGAACCTGGCACGCTGTAACCAGATGATAGCAAGCAAGCTCACTATCCACTAGGCTAAACCATGAATGAAAGAGGCGTATCTTACTAAAAATAGACTATGTTGCACTATCTACTAATAAACCATGAATGAAAGAAGCGTATCTAACTAAACATATACCTCCCTATCTGCTAATTAATTATGTACGATAGAAGGGTATCTTAACACAAACAGACTTTGTGGGTTATATCCTACCCTACCCACTAATCAAAAACGGGATGGAAGAGGTGTATTAATAAGTGTATCTTACTAAAAATTGACTTTGCTCCTATACCTGCTATCAGCCATGGGTGAAAGAGACGTTATCTTACTAAATGTGGGCATTGATCACCCTAGCTACTAATCCACTATGGATGAACGAAGTGTATCTTACTAAAATAGACTTTAATCCCCTAACACAGATTTAAATCAGACATGAAAGAAGCGTAACTTACTAATCATAGACTTCAATCTTCGACCATGTCCGTTTACAATATACGACATATTGGCTAATTGTAAATAAAGCTTTCTTAATGATTTATTTGATAATTGATGTGATTTTCAGTCGTCACTATGTTTATTATGATTAAACATGCATTGGGGAAGTTGAATATATCAAATTCCGGGCTTAAGGTCACGGTGGTAACCGCCGCCTCAGATCACGTGATGGTAACCGGCACAGATCACGTGATGGAACACATCACAGATCACGTGATGGAACACATCACAGATCACGTGATGGTAACCGGCACAGATCACGTGATGGAACACATCACAGATCACGTGATGGAACACATCACAGATCACTTGATGGTAACCGCCAAATGTTCGAGATAAATGCAGATGAAGAAAATAAGCCCACGATGCTGTATCGACAGATGGCCATTATTAAACTTTGAAAAATATAAAGGCTGCTGTTCTAATACCACTCATTACACATAACGTTATTTCTTCAAGCGATAATCTCTAGGGACCTTCCAAAACTCACATTTATAAACAAGAAGTCACGTAAGGGATTTGAACCCACCAAACTTTGAGGACAAGGGGAACAGGTTTGCTACTACACTCTAGGAGATCACCTCTAGTTAAATGTTTTCAAGTGAGCGGAAAAGTTAAATGAAGCACTGGGGCTGCTAAGTAGCCTTCAATTCACGCTAGTTGAAATGTACGTCTATGTGGGAGAGAGATATAATATTAATGTAAATGTACGTGCATATTGGGGAGATATAAAAAAATGTAAATGTACGTGCATATTGAGAGAGATAAAATATTAATGTAAATGTACGTGTATGTGGGGGAAGAGATAAAATATTAATGTAAATGTACGTGTATGTTGGGAGAGATAAAATATTAATGTAAATGTACGTGTATGTGGGGGAAGAGATAAAATATTAATGTAAATGTACGTGTATGTGGGGGAAGAGATAAAATATTAATGTAAATGTACGTGTATGTGGGGGAAGAGATAAAATATTAATGTAAATGTACGTGCTTGTAGGGGATTGAAGACGTCATCTACTCAGAGGGGGTACTACTTTAAAATATATACATTTGCAGGTTATCATGGTGTACAAACCACGGACATCTGGATACAAGTAAGACAAATAATCACGGCATTTTCCACGTCATAGTAACAGGTGGTTTGAAACGAGCGTTATCGGAATTTCCTGTACAATCTTACACATATTCTACTCGTTTTTGAGAGCTGAAAACGAAAATTTGTCAAAATAGAATCATGTACATCAACTATTTTTCACTGAGAAAGCTATGAGCCACGTATAACATACTGTAAGTGAAATGCGTGTCATAGCTGTTTACATCCGCCTACTACGTTGACGTAACGAGTCACATATTACTCCCATATTATATATAGATGTCTGTGATCCTTCGAAAATATAGTAAAATAGAATAATCGGAATTCATCCTTCAAAAGTGACGCCATTTGATGTTTTCCGTGGTTTCTCATTGGTCACTTTATGTAATCTTGCTGTCGACAACCAATGTAATCACAGGTACAATAAAATAGCATCACTGTAGAAGCAATAATTTCGATGTGTATACAAAACTGTTTTTCCGAAGCACTCGACACAACCACATCATAACCAAGTTGACACATTTTCACCAGTATAGCAGAAAAACAAATTTAAAAAAACATAGTACGATAAAACAATTCTCATAAATGTTTATTCATATCCAACTGTTGTCTTGACGTAATAAATTTCGTAATCTATGCCTATATCTATAATACCGTGGTAACCTCAATAAGAAAAAAAATATCTTAAAAAATTGCAAGACTTGATTGCTGCCAACACAAAAAATATGAAAAGCCATTAGTGCATTTCTAAATTTTGTTTTCCCAATATCTATTTTTAACACAAATTGTTATTCTAAACAAGAAATGTGTACTAAAATAATGGAACACATTATATCACAGTTCATAATAATCCTATGAGACTAGGAGGATTATTTTTTAAAAACGTTATACGAATATAGAAAAACTATGAAAATTGTGATAATAATAAAAAAAAGGTTTTGTTTAATAGTTTACCCATCACAAATGTTGTATTTGTTCCATTAACTTTTGAAATTCTGTTAGAGGTATGTCCTTTGCTATGTTATTAGATGGCTAGTAATCCCAATGTATGATTGGATTTAGCTTGAGAGACAAAATCAGGAATGAAGCACTAAGGAAACAATTAAGGATCAAGTCAACAATAGAATACATCAGAAACAACAAGATAAATGGTACGGCCACATAACCAGACAGAAAGAGCAATGTATTATCCAAAAAAAAACACTTAACAAACGATACGAAAACAGTCGACCTATCGAACGCCCTCGTAAAAGGTGGATAGATAGCGTATTAGAGACACTCGGAA
This sequence comes from Meghimatium bilineatum, assembly GCA_034231615.1. Taxonomy (NCBI): domain Eukaryota; kingdom Metazoa; phylum Mollusca; class Gastropoda; order Stylommatophora; family Philomycidae; genus Meghimatium; species Meghimatium bilineatum. The sequence goes on along the minus strand of CM067308.1, from coordinate 39,733,892 downwards.
ATATAATAGCAGAAGAGGCAAATAGAAGGGCAAAAGACCGTACACTCATTCTCCCCTCACCACCGAAAGGTACACGAGGACAGAAAGAAGAAGAAGAAGAAGTAATCCCAATTGTTGACGCAAGTGGTATTGGACGATACAAGCATGTGATGACCAGTGTCAATGGTTTTTGATCTACCCATGAGCTTATCTTCGCTGTAGAACTGCTGTGTTTATCCTATTTTCGCAATATTCTGCGCCCTTTCTCACTGTATATTTTCATATGGCTCTCTTTTGTGCAAGTTCTCACCATGCTTTTTAGGTCATGTTTACTTTCTGTATATATGTCTTTACTGGCGTCGGTCACGGGTTAGTGTGTTTACACAACACGTTACTGAGGTCACGTCATTGTGAGATATTCAATTTTGAAAATAGTAATAGTTTGAGCCACCAGAAACTAGAAAACTTACTGGAACATCTTGAAGGAAATATTTCAGTTTTGATAGTTAAATGAAACATAAACATAAATGTAAACATAGACACTAAAGTGACATTATACAAGACTATTATCATACCATCACTGTGCTACCAGGGCCAAACCTGGACAATGACCGCACAAGACACAACAAAACTAGTGACAGCAGAAAAAAACATGTCTACGAAGAATACTTGGAGTGTCGTTAAGAGATAGAATTAGAAACGATATCATCAGGCAGATAACCAAAAAAATATCAGTATTGGATACCGTTAAAAGACAACAGAACAAATGGTTTTCACACGCTTCCAGACTACAATAGATAGCATGCCACAGATGGTCATAACAAATAGACATAACGGCTACATAGCCAGAGGCAGTCCATGTGAAAGATAGATCAAAGAAATCAAAGAAACCTTAGGAACAAGCTTATAAACAGCACACAGGAAAGCCATCTCTAGAAAACTCTTCAACCCCCTGACGCTGCAAGGCAAACAAGGGATACCGCATATAGATAGATCACTATAGTGATAGATAGAAGAAATGAAAAGAGTAATACTGTGAATAAAGTAATAATATGAAAATAGTTATAATATAAAATAGCAATAATATGAAAACAATCATATGAATAAAATGTGCAATTATGAGTAATATACAAACATTGTAAAATTATGAAAATAGTAATAAAATGAAAATATTCCAAGTCTTTTTCTACGATCAATTGTTAAACATTCAGTTTAACATCTAATATTCTTCTGCGTTCGTTCTCAAACTCCTGCAGATCAGCAGGATGTAGTCCGGAGAACGGAATGCGTTGTGTCATGGTTACAGCATTGCTGCGATATCTGCGCCTTTCGATCTGACACATCCGACTTCAGCATGGCTTTGGGTCACTGACCCTATATGGAATGGGACAGCCAACTCCATCCCATAATCTCCTTAGTCGCCTCGTACGACATGCAAGAAAGGTAAATAGTGTTGCTATTCTTTGCTCCCCTTTCGGGCCTTGACAACACACGGGCGAACATCTAATATTGGTTATATATATATATATATATATATATATATATATATATATATATATATATATATATATATATATATATATATATATATATATATGATTTATATATATATATATATATATATATATATATATATATATATATATATATATATATATATATATATATATATATATATATATATATATATATATATATATATATATATATATATATATATATATATATATATATATATATATATATATATATATATATATATATATATATATATATATATATATATATATATATATATATATATATATATATCGGTGTGGATTGAGTCATCCAGGATCCCCACAATTGTTTTTTATAGAGACGCTCCTCTGTGTCAAATTGTTATTCTGCAAAAATCAAAACTTGTACAGTTCTGTAGTATATGTTCTGAAGTCTGTGTTGTTGCTCCACAGATGCAGGTAGCAGAGTCACCGGTTGTAGTCTGCATGTTTTGTTTAGTGATAACTATTTGGTCCCTATGAAAAAAGTTATTTTTTCTTTTTCATTTAGGTTTCCCCCTTATGCCTTACAGCTTTAGGGGTGTAGAATGGTTCTCTGGAGATGGTTTTGGTGTGTGCTTCATAAATGTTTTATTTCGTTGAATTATTTATTTCTGCTATCCATCGTTTGCAAGGTCTGGCCTTGGCTTTATATCCATCGTGTCTGTAAAAAAATACTTTTTAATGGACACTGTCTGATAGTATTCTGGAAGCATGTAGAAAATAGTAATAATATGAAGGTAGCCATGATATGAAAATGTGATGTTTATGGTTGACCAGAGATATTCAAAGTTATTGACATTTTCTAGTTGTCAATAGTTGTTCTAGTTTCTCGTTGTCAATAATTATTGTAGGTTTGTGCCAATTTCTGTTGATATGCATTCAATGTCCGTTCTGTGGCAGAATGATAAAGAGGGCGTCTGTGACGGCCAAGGCGATGAGTTCGATCTCCGCCACAGGTAATTGTGCAAGCGAACCGTTCAGAAAACAATGACATACTACTTAACTTAATTATATTGTCTAAAAAAATATAGAAAAATAGAAGTCTAGAAAAATATTGTCACTACTGCCAAAAAATGTCGTGTTGATTGTTACGTCCTGAAATGAATAACTATCCAATTTGTGTTTTAATGCATTAAATCGGTTTTCTTTGCATTGAGGAAATTCTTAGGGTGGACCGGTCCTTTCTAGCAACTCAAGGAAACAGGCTTCCCGTGTTTGACCAACCACGTCCCCAAAAAGAGATGATTTTTATGTGAACACTTTCAGCATGTATATTTTTCATTTCAGTATGAACTTTCATTCCCACTAACGTCATGTCCAAATATCCAAGGCAGTAGATCCGTGTGATACTCAGAAGTTTAGAAAAAGCTATAGATGCTATCTATTCATACCAACAGGTAATATTTTCAATCTTTCGAAGTATGGATTAGGTATCAGACACAATAACTGATTTAGTAAATTGACTCAACAGAGCACAATTGAAGCGCTGCAGTAACAGGCTCCACCTACATCAGCTTCCTAGACGTAATTGTCTTTTATGCTTCAGTGCACTTGGGAATGACAACTCTTCAGAAGGGGACATACCAATTAAATCATCAATCATTTGCATTTTTTTAATTCCCCCCTTACCCCGCTGTAAGCAGCTGTCAAGATCCAAGCCCCCACGCCCCACCCCCGGATACTCATATCACCCATTGTAAATAAAATGTCTTCAGGAAACGCACGAAAAAATATATGCTTTGTTTTACATTCGTAGAAATAGTTTTCAATTTTCAAGCAATCAATTGGCACATACAAATCTCTATTCTGGACGTAAACATTTGTCTACCACTTCCTGCTCATCCGATCCATCAAAGTCAAACTTTTTTAGGACCTCCTACTCCATCGAACAAATAGTTTATCAAATTGATGGAAAGCCCCTACTAATTATATCATCCGACAAGTCACAAAAAATATGAGAGTTGCACAGAAAAAGAATATACATTTAAAAATTAAAAGATAATAAGTTATCGAAAGTGAAGATAAATATAAAATAATATTATTTGAGAACGAGAGAGATTTAGTAGAAAAAATTTAAATAAATGTGCACTTAGTTGTGATGAAAGTCGAATTTTGTTTTTCGCCAGAAATTCAAGACAATATTGCAAACATAAAACTACAAGAAATGTTGTATAGAAGAACGAATATTCTCAGGATCGTTAGATTAAAAACATATGTTGACAGTCTCCGAAACAATTACAGGTACATAATAAAGATAAAAGTTATTCGTATACATTTCTGTCGTGAAAATGTTGGTCACATAAATGAGTTATGGGCAACGGGTAGCAATACCAGACATGGATAAAAGTAAATTAAGATTCTCTTATTTCTTTTGGTGAATCCCGAGTAACGTGTGTGTGAATCACGAGTAACGTATGTGTGATCCCCGAGTAACGTATGTTTGAATCCTGAGTAACGTATATGTGAATCCCGAGTAACGTATATGTGAATCGCAACATTTTTATCGTCTGCATTAAGACATAACAGCAGAAGATAAACACGCCTTAATTCGTTAAGTTGTTTATTATTGTCTTTCTTTCTGTTCGTGTATCACTATTTCTATACTTTGTGTAACAGTCAAAAATAACCACGGTCGACCACAGAAACGCACGTCTTCTACTAGTTTCTTGTAGTTTTCCGCCCTAAAATTACCCAGGGTCACTAGGCCAAAAGCCTCCCATGCTTGTTTCTAATTACCCTGCAGTAAGTTGTTGACTTACAACAGCCTCCTCATTAATCCCTTCATTAATCCCCTCATTAATCCCCTCATTAAGCCTCTCATTAAGACCCTCATTAATCTTTGATTCACTGAGTCGAGGGAATTGTTCATGCAGGTAGCGGAAATCCGGTGAAATCTGGTTTATGGCTTTCACGAAATTCTTCATCAAAGCTAGTTTGATGTGAAGGTGTGGTAGCAGGATTTTGTAAGACTCGACTAGAGCTGGGTGGTGGATATTCTTCTCTAAAACTACTACATTTTGTCTGAAAATCCATTCCTTCCGCAAGTAGTGCAATTCCCTTGCTCGGCTATCGCACTCACATAAAAAACATATGTATTTTTTATATCCCTGTTGCAGTATCATTAAAAGGGCAGCTACCTTCAAATCACAACATAGTTGCCAGCTGTACTTGCTATATTCAATGTATTCAGTATCTATTTTAAGTTATCGTATGTCTCTTCCATGTGGAGAGCATACACTACTGGAACAGATAGACGACGGTTTTTATTATTCAAAAGCACTGCCTTAAGACTCAATTCCACGAGTCTTCAAATAGTCTCCATTCATGAAGGTAAGTCAGTTATGTAGTTGCTTGGTTCTTCACACCACGGGGACTCTATACAACATTGATGGTATTTTGTCATTTAAACACTGTGAAAGATGGGTTGTAAATGTATAACATGTATACATGCATACACCCATCATATGTACGGTGCCAAGGCTTGTCTTGGTCACCCGCTATGCTTCTGAAGTAAAGATGATATGCCTTCTTCACTTGAGAACTGAGACTTGTATTGCGTTTGACAAAGTAGCTCTCCCACAAATATAGCAGAAATATTCCACGAAAATAACGCACTGTCGATGCATTACTGTTCTGTATTGTACGTAGATGGATACATCGATAACAGTTTTATGTAACCATAGCTTAAACTGTCTCGCACAAAGTTTGAAATATTTTAAGCTTTCAACCTTTCCGACTGGCCTTTATATAGTACACTGCTTACTTTAGCAGCTACCTGGTAGTAGTTTTGCATTGCATCAGAAAATGATGCAATCAACTATGGATGATGTGTTCATGATTGTATTATGCAATTTGATGCTATATATATTATATATTTATAGGATTATTAACGATTTCGCTGAGGTCATGCTGCTAAATTTACACTGTGAAACATAGAAATTGAACACCATGAAATTTCTTCATAAAGAGTGCCAATACAATTTGTGCATGATTAAATTAGTTTTTAGTACACCAGGATTATCTACAGATTCATCATCATTACGGCTGCCGTAGGCAGTCATTGCCTTCCACAGCTCTCTGTCCACAGTATTATGTATCAAGGTCGTTGTTGTTGCCCTGCCGTGCCAGGTTGTCAAACTGGCTAATATTTTCTCACGTTGTCGCCCTCTGTCTCTGTTACCTTCAATTTTGCCTGTTGTGACTATGTTCTCCAAACTTACTTCCTCATGAAGTGGCCAAAAAAAAGAGTGTCTTTTTCTTATATTATTGATTAAGGTCCGTTTCACATTTGACACGTTTTTCACGCAGTCCATGTTATTACAGATTAGGGCCTTTTAAAGTCAACACCGATTTCAATGTTGACTAGTGTAATTAATCATACATTATTAACGTGGTTATGAAATAATACACTCCTGCAAAAAAGGAAGCCCATACGCTGAATAATTACTGAAATAATAGATAATATCGCTGTTAAAATATCAATGTACAATCTACAGTAACGAGACATGGTGACAGTCGGCGTTTCCATTAAGACTACCTTCATCATAAAAAACGACAACAGACGAACATGTATTTTAGATACTAAAATACACATATTTTGTGTTGATGGTAAGAGAAAAAGATTAAAGTAAATAAACAGATAAAGTCCAGCAAGATAAGAGAAGAGGGACATAAGTAAAACGGATGGACAAGGGAATGATAATGAGGGAGAAAACAGAGAGTAGGACAGTAAAATAATTGAATATATATGGTGTAAAATTAAGAACTACGTTATTGTGAAATTATTGCTGTTGAAACTTTTGTATTCCCAGCCTGCAACATATACTGCCATTGTGTGTCTTTTTGGGTAGTTTTTCACATTACAGTACTATTCACAAAAGGTGGAAATATCTGCTACGATATAATTAGAAGAATGAGATAAAATACTGAAACATTTGCATATAGCAGTGATATTCTGAAGTACAGTTAAATGGAGTTCGAACCATAACGTGAAAATGGCGTTGTGTTTTAATTCAATACAAATCAGTTCCATGTTACTGCATGGAAACCCTGTATTATTCGCCTAGCTCAGAATAGTACCAAGTGCCTGGCTCCCAGACGAGTAGCAAAAGAAAATGAAATAGACTCACACACAACACAAACCAGGAGGTCTCATGTAACAGTAATACCGTGATGTACCTGCGATCAACCGAAAAGGATAATGTGCAATGGACAAGTTGAGACTAGAAGGGTATAGGCGGCTGAAATCGAAGATAGAATGCTAACGTAACCGCGTATATCGGGGTCAGAAAAAGCAACAAAGAATAGCAAAACAGATCAGGTCGAGACTAGATGTTTATTGAGGGAGTGGGGCGGTTGTTTATCACAACCAACAGAAGGTCAATGTGACCGAGAAAGAGAGGTCTGATGGGTATATCTATCTATTCGCTAAGCCCTTTGTTGCCTGTCAGCGTCAGAGGTAGAAGCGTTCTCTGGAGATATCCCTCGTATGTGCTGAGTATATTGTGGAATTTGTCTCCTTCATAATGTGGGTACCGCATAGTTTTCATGGCTGGTATCTAGGTCTGTATCTGTGCGGCATAGCTTGCTGTGGTATATATCCTGATGGTAGTCTGCTGATGTGTGCAAACCATTTGATCTGTTGTCTCTTAATATATTCAACGTATATAATATATATAGTCGGATGGGCGGAGTGTTAAAAGGGATCGACATAAAGAAAGGCGCGGATGTCGTGATCATATATTCCATGCCTAAAGCAACATGGGGAAATAACAGGATACAGATTGTGGTAATCGGAAGGGAAGGCAACGCATATGAATAAATAAAGAAGCTGTAGATATGCTGGAAGAAATAAGAGGAAGAAAAAGATGTGTAGAATTGGAAGAGAAAAGAAGAAGAGAAAGATGTGGAGAAATATGGAAGATATAGAGGAGGGGAAAGATGTGGAGAAATGGAAGAGAGGAGGAGAAATATGTGGAGATATGGAAGAGAGAGAAAGATGTGGAGATATGGAAGAGAGACAAAGATGTGGAGATATGGAATAGATGAGGAGAAAGATGTGAAGAAATGGAAGATATAGATGAGGGGAAAGATGTGGAGAAATGGAAGAGAGGAGGAGAAATATGTGGAGATATGGAAGAGAGAGAAAGATGTGGAGATATGGAAGAGAGACACATATGTGGAGATATGGAATAGATGAGGAGAAAGATGTGAAGAAATGGATGAGATATAGCAAGATGTGGAGAAATGGAAGAGAGGAGGAGAAATATGTGGAGATATGGAAGAGAGAGAAAGATGTGGAGATATGGAAGAGAGACAAATATGTGGAGATATGGAATAGATGAGGAGAAAGATGTGAAGAAATGGATGAGATATAGCAAGATGTGGAGAAATGGATGAGATATAGCCCGGTGTGGAGAAATGGATGAGATATAGCCCGATGTGGAGAAATGGATGAGATATAGCCCGATGTGGAGAAATGGATGAGATATAGCCCGATGTGGAGAAATGGATGAGATATAGCCCGATGTGGAGAAATGGATGAGATATAGCCCGATGTGGAGAAATGGATGAGATATAGCCCGATGTGGAGAAATGGATGAGATATAGCCCGATGTGGAGAAATGGATGAGATATAGCCCGATGTGGAGAAATGGATGAGATATAGCCCGATGTGGAGAAATGGATGAGATATAGCCCGATGTGGAGAAATGGATGAGATATAGCCCGATGTGGAGAAATGGATGAGATATAGCCCGATGTGGAGAAATGGATGAGATATAGCCCGATGTGGAGAAATGGATGAGATATAGCCCGATGTGGAGAAATGGATGAGATATAGCCCGATGTGGAGAAATGGATGAGATATAGCCCGATGTGGAGATATGGAAGAGAAAGAGGAAGAGAAAATCTTGTTCATCAGTAGGCTCGCAGTAGAGCAGATGTGCTAGAATAAGATAAATGAATTGTGGCGAATATGTCAAGAAAGTTTACATAAGCAGTAAAGATGTTATATGTGATTTGAATAGCAGGGTTATAATGTAGATGAAACGAGATACGTCTGTCTCATGCATGTCCGTAATACCTATAGCATTATCAGTAATACCTATATGATCATCGATGCATCTATGAAAAAGAAATGCAATTGGGAGGCTTTATTGGTCTCACAAACAAGATGTCCAGAATGCCCCATGAAAAGACACGCATAACTACGTCCCATCTTAGTGTCCATAACAACGCCACTGATGTGATTGAAAAATTGGGCATCGAATTCAAAAGAATTGAGTGTCAACACCAGTACAGCAAGACGGTTAAGAGTGGGTAAGGAATAAACTGCAAAGCCAAAATACCCTCAGAATTGGATATATAAGTATATAAAGAACAAACATCAAGTAAGAGAACAGATATATGTGATCAGAAGACAGATGAACAAAAGAAAATGTCAAAACTGTTTTTTAAAAAGGAAACACAACTTGTTTATGTTACTTTTATAAAAGATATTCGCTGATTGGACATTATTCAACCTATCGACGGTGTTCACCTACTCATTAACTTCTCATGCCTAGCTATCTTGTAGGCATACCCACTGCATGATTTGTGAGGTCATGAAAGATGTCAAGACCTAAACACAATTTTGGCAATAACTCGTGACATGGTCGTAAGAATCCCGAGACATTTAGTGAACAGAAAACTCTTTGACCATGCTATTGAATGCCTATAGAGATTTATGGTCATCAAATAAATTCAGTTGATAATTCAATGAGCGAGTATGGCTCATATCATTACAGAACAACGATACAACATTATTGGACGCTTACAGACTGGTCAATCACAAAGTGTAGTAGTCAGACAATTTAATCTAGTTAAAAGTACCATTAGTCGCCTTTGAATGCGATATAAAAATACTGACTCAGAAGCATACCGGCCACGAAGCGGAAGACCAATAGTCACTTCTGCCAAAGACCGCTTCAAAATACCTCTGGAATTAATTTGCAAATGAGACCTCCACAGTCCACTCAATGCCAGAAGATCGTCGAATTTCAGATCGAACAGTGACTAGTCGCATGCACGACGCAGATCTTTGCAATAGAAGACCCTACAGATGTCCTGTTTTTACGGACTGTCATCGCCAGAACCGAATGCAGTGGCCGAACCAGCATCGTGAATGGACTGTTGGAAATGTACTGGAGACAGGTTTGGTTTAGTTTAACCTTGAATGTTTCTTCATGACAAGATGGAAACATTAATGTCGTAAAATATAATTTTGGTACACGTTTAAAACAATGTTGGTTTGTTGTTGTTTTTTTAACAGTATAGTTAATGTTTATTTAGTGTATTTTAAGAATGAAGGTAGTTGCTCTATTAGGGGTTGGAAAATACTATCAAGGAAATCATATATGCTCTCAGTAGGACAAGAGTAGGTCAAATGAGAGGTTTGATAGTTTTTTTGGGTCCCTCCTGTAGGTAGAGGTGCGGCGAAAGGATTTTTACCCACAGGTGGGCCAAAAACAACTATCAAACCTCTCATTTTACAAATCACGTACATCTGACGATACTGTGTCTAACAATAAGGTGATCAACAATACTGTAAACACTCCTATTCGTAATAACAACCGTTGAACCACTGCTGAGGTTCTTTGCATTGTTGAAATTAGTTTAGGCAGACCTGTTTTCTATATAATGTCTAAATTTCACAAAAAATATAATCCTGGTCACTTCTTGCTCTTGTCCTACGGAGTACATGCACGATTTCCTTGATTGTATTTTGAGTACTATGATCACAGTCAAACCCAAGTTCCACCTGTGTGATTATTTCCCTTGCCTATGTTTATCAGTTTATTTTTATCATTTATTAATGTAATAATAAGTATATATGTAAAACATATAAAAACATAACTAACGCTTACCCGAGCCTGAAAAAATGAAAATATTTTGATGAATTATTGATGCAATATTTAAATAAATTATCCACAAAAATACGTAGGTAAGCACTAATAGGAAACAAGAATGATAACGGGGGTTGAACTACTGAGCTTCTGTATCTACTCCCACTCTTATTCATCTTTCTGAACTGATGCTGACACTCAATTTTTTTAATCCGATGAACACATATTCGATCACATCAGTGGATATGCTATAGTCACTAAGATGGGACGTAGTTATGCCAGTTTTTCATGGGAAATTGTGAACATCTAGTTTGGGAGACCTATGAAAGCCCGTTTCCATTTCTTTTTCATAGATACATTGATCATGGTATATGTATTACTGGCATGCCTGAGACGGAATTGTCTCGCTGCATCTATTTTATCAATAATTTTAACGCTGATATTCAATTGGCATCTAACATCTCTACTGATTATGTAAACTTTCTTGACATAATTATCACATTCCATCCCACTTACCTCAGCACGTTCGTTTACTACAAACTTCTTGACGCACATGGCTTTCTGCATTAAACCTCACATCCGTCTGCTTGCCGTAACTCTCTGCCATTCTCCCAGCTACTTTGCCTTCTCTGCCTCCTTCGTGTTGATGACGACTTTCTTGATAAATCCCCTGAGATGATTGATTTCCTTCGTAGACGCTTGTTCTTTTACAGTGTCCTTTCATCATGAACCATAAACACACACCAACGTAATAAACTCTAAACACTGACAATACATTTAATCAGCGCAAACCCTGAACAATGAATAAAATCCAACGCATTAAATTCCAGTCGTTGACAATGACTACCGTCACACAGACTTCACGTATCAAATTCCAATAGTAAACTCCAACATATTAAAAAAAACCAATCGTTGACATTAATTAGTAACTCCAACGTATTACTCCAATCGTTGACAGAAAACAGTAACCCCACGTATTTGTAGTAACTCCAACGTATTACGCCAATCGTTGACAGTAAATAGTAACTCCAACGTATTAGTCCAATCTTTGAGAATGATTAGTAACTCCAACCGACTGTATCACTAAAACTCCCTAAATCGAACTGTTGCAAACTAAAACTGACTATCCCTGATAACGGCATATCTCCAAACTGCCCGTTACTAAAACTCAACTGTCCGTTCCAAAAACTGAACTCCCACTGTCTATTCCTAAAATGACTAAAAACCTAACCGTGTGTAAAAACAACTGAACTGTCCGCTTTTCAAACAACCAACTTCTCACCCCAATCGCTCACAACATACACCCTGTCTCAAACTATAACTATGACTTAACTAGTAATTGAATAGGTAGTGGGAAGGGGCGTCTTGGTGCAATCATTACAGATTAGACTACAGGAGGACGAACGAACAGTAGCCTGGTGTCTGATCTGTTACACTAGCAACACCGCATTTCAAACCCTGCTCTTTATTCCTGGCCATCGAGAAGGAATCATTATCCACACTAGTCTCAGTCTCACGTGTTATATCTCTTATGGAGTCCAAAACGTTAGCTCGATACATTGCCTCATCGTCCTATGCCAGAATCGCGCATGACGCCAGTTGATCTGCTCTTTCATTAACTCGAATACCCACATGCCTCGGCACAATAAATGTAACTACTTTCAACTTCGCCTTTCTTAAAGCCTCAATCCACTGTTCGCGAACAAGGCCCACTTGTACCTTCCTAATCATACTCATAGAGTCATACTCATGCAGACCAGTATTGTCTTCTGTGTGTCTATCCACTCAAATACCCTGGTCACCGTCATAATCTCCATGGTATTGCTACTCGTAATCACAAAAAGGGACAGTGCTACTTTCACCATGGTACTTTCCCTTCGCTACGTTTATCGGTTATTTTCACATTACTTTCACAGTTTTATTTTTAACTCGTCTCTTTTGGTTATCCAAAAAAAAAAATATCTTTAATGAAAATAAAGGACAAATTTCAAATAGATTACATTACCGTTAACATTTGCCTTTCGTGTGTTATCTCAAGCTTCCTTGGATCACGAAAACGATTATGAGGGAGCAGATGTTTGCGTGATCACCATTTAAGTGAGATTGAACCCGTCGTGTCTGAGAGAGGAGTTTGGAGTGAAAGACATGCTCATCGCTTGGTGTTTAGGAACGGAATGAAATACGACTGTCAATGGAATATTGATTTGCGTGTAATGTTACCATGGGTATCTGAGTGCGTACATATTGCTGAGTGAGTGTGTGGTACGTTGATGTATTAATGAGTGGGTGAGTAAATATGTGTGGGTGTGTGTTAATATGTGAGTGTATTAATATGTGGCTGTGTCAATAAATGTAAGGAAGTTGGTGATTTAGTAAGTTGGTGCTTTAGTAATTTGATGTTTTAGTAATTTGATGTTTTAGTAATTCGGTGTTTTAGTAAGTTGGTGTTTTAGTAAGTTGTTGTTTTAGTAAGTTGGTGTTTTAGTAAGTTGGTGTTTTAGTAAGTTGGTGTTTTAGTAAGTTGGTGTTTTAGTAATTTTCTGTTTTAATGAATTCATGTGTTAAGCAGTTAGTGTGTTAGTAAGTGAGTGTGTTAGCAAGTTTGTGTGTTAGTAAGTGGGTGTGTTTGCACGTTGGTGTGTTAGTAAGTGGGTGTGTTAGCACGTTGGTGTATTAGTAAGTGGGTGTGTTTGCACGTCGGTGAATGAGTAAGTGGGTGTGCATGAAGCCGTTCGTTATGTGCTTAAGTGGTTACGGCCTCGAATCCCTCACGCAACGGTTTGTTTATAAAGTTCATGTTTTCGTAGATTTCCTGGAAATTGTCACTTAAAGCTAGCAAGGTGACGGGTGTTAGTGTTACTCTTCCCAGGCAACGTGGCGCATTGTTAAGAGGAATGGAGTACATTTTGTGTTACCAAAATATGATAAAAGCAATCCGCTACACCCATTGAGCTCTTGTGAGTTCCGATAGCTGTGTTGATGATTGATTGTGTCTGTGAATAGGTATGTAGGTAAGTGAGTGTGTATGTGTGTGTGTGTAAGTATATTGGTAATTTAAAGTGTATGTGTGTGAATAGGCGTGTGGGTTGGATTATTTACATGTTTGAGTAGGTGTACAGCGAAGTAAGTGTCATTATACTTGGGCACCGCCGAATACGGATGTGTCGGGCCATTGGCGCAAATAAATCGGGGACACAGTGCATTTCCATTCTCTAGACTACATCCTGCTGGATATCTATTAGGTCCATTGTCCTGCTACAAGGGAGATCCAGCGGGAGTTTGAGAATGTGACCTGCTACAAGAGAGATCCAGCGGGAGTTTGAGAATGTGTCCTGCTACAAGAGAGATCCAGCGGGAGTTTGAGAACATTGTCCTGCTACAAGAGAGATCCAGCGGGAGTTTGAGAACATTGTCCTGCTACAAGAGAGATCCAGCGGGAGTTTGAGAATGTGTCCTGCTTCAAGAGAGATCCAGCGGGAGTTTGAGAATGTGTCCTGCTACAAGAGAGATCCAGCGGGAGTTTGAGAATGTGTCCTGCTACAAGAGAGATCCAGCGGGAGTTTGAGAACATTGTCCTGCTACAAGAGAGATCCAGTGGGAGTTTGAGAACATTGTCCTGCTACAAGAGAGATCCAGCGGGAGTTTGAGAACATTGTCCTGCTACAAGAGAGATCCAGCGGGAGTTTGAGAACATTGTCCTGCTACAAGAGAGATCCAGCGGGAGTTTGAGAATGAACGCTGAAGAAGAAGAAGAATACTTTGGTAAGCATGTTATTCAATGTTCGTGTACGTGTTTGAACAGATGTGTTGATAAGTCAGTGTGTACTGATTTGTGTAAGAGTGTACCACTATATGAATAGTATGTATGTGAATAGTGTGTATGTGAATAGTGTGTATGTGAATAGTGTGTATGTGAATAGTGTGTATGTGAATAGTGTATTTGTGAATAGTATGTATGTGAATTGTGTAATGAAGAAAACAAAAACAAACTGTTCTTATTTCAACGGCATAGATTTCAACATCACAGGATATACTTGAATATTTGAATGACTACTATCACATCAATAACATCCCAGACACATTAGACTAGATAACTGCACCAATAGTTTTATTAAATCACCCGAATTATTTATAAAGATATATTTAAAAATTCTAATCATTAGCTTATCCATGGCTTCAAAATATATACGAAAAAAGAATGTTAATCGTATAAACTTATGTTTATTTTGGAAATCCCATACCCTCTTTTAACCCCGTATATTGTCCTACATATATATTTGACGGTTGTCAGAAGTACAGATATATGGTCATTGTGGGTATCAAAAAAAATCGGTAGATTATCTCACACACTTGAGGATTTCCAAGTGGACCACAAAACCATCCTATTGCCCGTCTCTGCTTTATATAATTTACGTGGACCTGACATTTCAAGAGAGACAGATTAATTAAAGAACGTATAACTAGATATACTCTCAACTCGGTGCATATCACAAATCACACAAAATATTTCTTTGTACACATACAATAACGATTAGTACTGGTCGCTGACCACAAGTTCATAATTTGATAAAATACGAGCATGCAATAATATAACTACAATACTCGGGTCTTAGTGTGTACACGAGAGCGCCTCGACTTTAAGATGCTTTAATGACATACCTAACACAAATAAATTTATCGGTAACTAAAATCTCGTTTTCTGTTTTTCTAGACCCAATTCTGACAATGTACGAGTTTCACTATTACTTCTTGTTGCGTCCATACTTAAACAAAACATGACAGGTAAGAATTTGATCATTACGCTTTGTTGTGTCCTTATTTAAAAAGAATCTGATATGTAAGATTTTGATCACTACACCATATTGCGTTTTTTCTTGAAAAACATCTGACATGTACAACTTTAGTAATTACATCATGTTGCGTCCTTTCTTGAAAAACATCTGGAGAGACGAATAGATTTAATACTGAGTACACAGACAGGGCTGAACAGAGCTAGAGGGCTGTGCCACTGCAAATCAAAAGTGAAAATTCTCCAAGGGAATGAGAACTACAAGCTCTGTCAGCTCGATACGAGTTTCTAGTTACCCATGCTCCTTATGGCAGAAATTCAGACCCAGTCATCGGCGTCCGGCAAAGCAAGAAGACCTGACCTAACTCTAACGTCGATTCTTCCTATACTGGAAAAATGCTCGCGAAGAGAAAGGGTTCCTGATTCCGTACCTGATGGGCTCAGGCACAAAAGGGACAACTATTTTAGCTATTGGGACAAGGTCGCTCAGCTCGAGAACGCCTTGCTCTCAAACGAGTGGTGTGAGACTCGAACTTGGACGATGGGTTCACGATGTCGATGAATAACACCTCGGCTAAGAAGGCGAAAGAGCCAGGGTCCAACTCTTTTGTTGAGTTCTTCCTCATACGGAACCATGCTCACGGAGGAGAAAAGGTTCAGTACCCGATTGGCGCAGGCACAGTACGTCCAATTACACGAGGAAGCTCATAGACGGTGGAACACCTCGTGGGAGATAGACTTGAAAAACAATCGTCTAGGAGAAGAGTCACACCAGCGTGCCCGGCGATAGATAGAGGCTGTCTTTGACTAGGGAAGCCTACCCGAATTAAAGGCATGTCAAAACGGATGTGCTGGACCTCGGACGTCCAGACCACAGAGTCGCCAACCGAGGTGTAAATAACACAGTTTTTCTGTGGAACTAGCAGCACAACTTACTTCACGCTCCCCGGCGGAAATCACACGATACATTCGTTTTGGTTACATGAGAGCAAACGCTTAAGAAGAAGAAGAAGAAGAAGGCGTTGAAACAGTTAATAATGTGTGCCTTCTCATACATTTCGCGTGACGATTTCTGCGTATATACTGAACACGTGTGATGAGAGGATGCATCCCTGTCTGACTTCTTTTTTTATTTACCTCAAACCAGTCAGATGTTTCTTCCTCAAAGCGGACAGAAGCCTGTTGTTCCTGATAAAGCATTTCAATGAGCGATTTGAGAGTGAGATGGTCTGGGAAGCCCATGCTTTCCATTATATTCCATAATGTCTGAAGTTACGTATTCAAATCTGTTTATCACTTTAACCGCACTAATCATGTTGCACCCACCTTAATCTCCGCTTCTGCTATTCTTCACCAAATATTCTTCTGCATATCCAACTTTTTTGTATACTTCTCATTAAATTACTATAGTAAGTTTCAAAATATGTTCCCTTGTTTACAAATATTTACTTTTTCAACATATTGACTACATTTGGTGAAACTTACTGTATTACTTCTTAGTTACAATGACGCAACACACATTTTTTCTATTAAAGTGAGCACCATAATCGCACAATCTTTAATTTGAGCTATATATAGTAAGTACTGAAACAATCCTCCAAACGAATTGAAATTCTACTGTTCATGTTTGGTTTTTTTCGATGTATGTAATCGGGAAAAACAGCACAACTGTGAAATCTTGCCAAATAAGCACAAAGCATTATTGTAAATATCAAAATGATCCACACTTCATGTCCATGTCTCCAATGTTACACATTTCAAACATCAATGTCAAAATAACTTAGATAAATTTATAGGAGTATGTTCAGTTGCAATTAATAAATTTGTACAATTATAGTAAACAATGAAAATCGGACACTAGTAAGGATATTATAAGGGTGTTATTTTATTCACAAACAGAAATAGAGGTTTCTATGTGTTGTCATGTGTGTTGTAATTTGTGTTATCACGTGTGTTATGGAATATAATTTTAACACAGGTGGGAAAGTTGTAAGGAATACAATTTTAACAGTGTGTTGTCTAGTATTATTATGTATACGGGTTAGTCATGGTCGCTGTAATTGATTGAGTAATGGATGATAAGTTTGGGTTTTCTGTAACGTGATACACATGACAAATTATCACTTTCATTTATTCCAAAGACAGTACGTGAGAAAATGAAGAGTGGATGTCAGAGTGGGAGGTCTATGGCACCATCTTTGTCCTTATGTGGTATGCTAGTCATGTTAAGCACCTGCGATTCAAAGTAGACAAATTGAGTAAACTATAGCTTATACGGACACCATATATATTGTTAGTTTCTGTGCCATTCCTGCAATACGAAAGTTATGAATATATTTGTGAATATATAGTATATTCACAGTTTACCGAAATAATCACCCTTCTTCAGTTTTTCTTTCAAAAATAAAGAAAGAGTCTTATGGCGAGGTATGCGCCTTCAGCCACAAAAGGAGGGAGGGGGTTTACTGTTGCAGATAATTCAGTCACCATGATTCCAATATTAACATTGGGATGACAAAAACGTATTGAATATATAACTCGGTGGTTATGGTTCTGCACCACTTCCTTAAATACATAGACCTACTCTCGAACTCGTGGTGGCTGGATTACCTGAACTATATTATTATTTGATGGTTAAAAAACTATGATATAACCATATTGGCGCCCGTGTGTTGCCAGCGGACAGAAAAGGGGGGAGGGGTAAAGAATTGCGACATTATTACCTGCCAATTATGTTGTAAGAGGCGACTAAGCAGGTCTTGGTCTCGTGTTGGTTGTTTCATCCTCAAAAAGGTCAAAGTAGTAGGATGTGTCAGACCGAAACGCGCAGATATCGCAGCTAAGATATAAGCAATGACATAATGCACTTCGTTCCTTGAACTACCTAATGCTAATATTCAGGAGTCTGAGAACGAACACAGAAGAAGAGGAGAGAAATTGGACCATGTCCGCGTTTGAAAGAAGCGCGCATCACCATAATAGTACCTTAAATAAAATTAATTATAATAATACCATAGTTTGTGGTACCAACAAGGGTTAAGTAATAACGAAACATGAGGATGACAAAATAGAGAGTTATTACATAAACATATTGTGATCAAAATTATTCCATGATGACACACACATAAATTTACGTTTACACATGGGACTGCTTGACCATCATGTAATAATGAATACATACATATCTGTGTGTGTGTGTGTTCGTCCATCACAAGTGATGATGACCATTTTTACATCCACTTTTGAAAATTCAGTTAGAATTATGACCATGTCTAATAGTTCGTAGATGTCTAATGAGCCCTATACGATCTGTAAATGTTCTTG
This sequence comes from Meghimatium bilineatum, assembly GCA_034231615.1. NCBI lineage: Eukaryota > Metazoa > Mollusca > Gastropoda > Stylommatophora > Philomycidae > Meghimatium > Meghimatium bilineatum. The sequence continues at coordinate 39,715,374 of CM067308.1, read as the reverse complement.
GGCAGTTAGGACATGGAATGACCACTGTAGATAGATTTTGATCTATCCGTGACTTTCTTGCTACTCTCTGCTGTTGGGCTGCAATATTTCTCCTCTTTTCACAAGATGATGCGATCTTTTTGACTGTAGAGCGCCATATATATATATATATATACACACACACAGTATTTTTTTTTCTAGGAAACAGCTGGGCATACGGAGTTTACAGAAGTGGATGGTCATGTCTTACATGTTACTTCAGTTACACACAAACATGCCTATAAGACAACCTTACATGTTACTCAGTTACACACAAACATGCCTATGAGACAACCTTACATGTTACTTCAGTTACACACAAACATGCCTATGAGACAACCTTACATGTTACTTCAGTTACACACAAACATGCCTATGAGACAACCTAATATGTTACTTCAGTTACACACAAATATGCCTATGAGACAACCTTACATGTTACTTCAGTTACACACAAACATGCCTATGAGACAACCTAATATGTTACTTCAGTTACACACAAACATGCCTATGAGACAACCTAATATGTTACTTCAGTTACACACAAACATGCCTATGAGACAACCTTACATGTTACTTCACTTACACACAAACATGCCTATGAGACAACCTTACATGTTACTTCACTTACACACAAACATGCCTATGAGACAACCTTACATGTTACTTCACTTACACACAAACATGCCTATGAGACAACCTTACATGTTACTTCACTTACACACAAACATGCCTATGAGACAACCTTACATGTTACTTCACTTACACACAAACATGCCTATGAGACAACCTTACATGTTACTTCACTTACACACAAACATGCCTATGAGACAACCTTACATGTTACTTCACTTACACACAAACATGCCTATGAGACAACCTTACATGTTACTTCACTTACACACAAACATGCCTATGAGACAACCTTACATGTTACTTCACTTACACACAAACATGCCTATGAGACAACCTTACATGTTACTTCACTTACACACAAACATGCCTATGAGACAACCTTACATGTTACTTCACTTACACACAAACATGCCTATGAGACAACCTTACATGTTACTTCACTTACACACAAACATGCCTATGAGACAACCTTACATGTTACTTCACTTACACACAAACATGCCTATGAGACAACCTTACATGTTACTTCACTTACACACAAACATGCCTATGAGACAACCTTACATGTTACTTCACTTACACACAAACATGCCTATGAGACAACCTTACATGTTACTTCAGTTACACACAAACATGCCTATGAGACAACCTTACATGTTACTTCAGTTACACACAAACATGCCTATGAGACAACCTTACATGTTACTTCAGTTACACACAAACATGCCTATGAGACAACCTTACATGTTACTTCACTTACACACAAACATGCCTATGAGACAACCTTACATGTTACTTCACTTACACACAAACATGCCTATGAGACAACCTTACATGTTACTTCACTTACACACAAACATGCCTATGAGACAACCTTACATGTTACTTCACTTACACAACTGAATGCAACCTGTGCTTTTATTTGAAACATTGATGTCAAGAGGCATGCCCCATCGAAGCCAATTCCTTGACGTGGAGATGGGGATTAGTCCAGCCAACAGAGGCTGGAAACTAAGATTGGTCGGGCCCACCCAATATCGAGCAGGGTCACAATCTTGCTCAAGAAAGCACAGGTGCTGAAGTCAGAGATGCCAGGCCGAGAGGCACACCAGTAACCATGGTATCATGCAACCCGAATAGTTGACACTAAACCAGTTAAGGGAAGAACACTGGTCCACAGTGATGTGATATCCGCAGAAAGATGTATAGGAGCACTGAGGAGCTTTCAAATACAGCAGCATTTATTAAGAAAACAGGACTTTGCTGTGTAGACATGTCAAACTGCGAACGAGTAGAAGAAGAAGAGCCATGGGAATTTTCTGTCTCACAATGTGTATTCTCTCACAATGCGTGTTCTCTGTCTCACAATGTATGTTCTCAGACTCACAATGCGTGTTCTCTGTCTCACAATGCGTGTTCTGTCTCACAATGTGTGTTCTTTGTGTCATAATGCGTGTTCTCTGTCTCACAATGTGTGTTCTTTGTGTCATAATGCGTTTTCTCTGTCTCACAATGTGTGTTCTTTGTGTCATAATGCGTGTTCTCTGTCTCACAATGTGTGTTCTTTGTGTCATAATGCGTGTTCTCTGTCTCACAATGCGTGTTCTCTGTCTCACAATGTGTATTCTCTGTGTCACAATGCGTGTTCTCTGTCTCACAATGTCTATTCTCTGTCTCACAATGTGTAAGTTCACAGAGAAGACTGTTCACCAGATACAAGTATATACTGATGGATCAGCAACTAGTGCAGTGAAGAATGGAGATGCTGGAGTGTATATAAAATATCCATAAGAAGACAATATAACCATATGTTTACCAACTGGGATCTTCTGCTCCAACTTCTCTGCAGATGTACAGTTCCTAAAAATTGCTGTGGAAAAAAATTAAGAACATAAAAAAACCAATGTCAACAGGTGATGTGTCTTACTGGTGCGATGTCTGTAATACAAGCCCTTGACAGCAATACGAGAAGTGTGCATTCAAAGAAGATTAGTACAACAATGGATATCATCCCACTTTGACATACTATGAAATGAAAAGGCAGATACGCTGGCAAAAGATGGAGCAACACAGTAACAGAAAAAAACCAACAAAAGAAACCCTACAAAGAGATGATGACCACTTAAAAGAAATGATGAAGAGTTAGGCAACGATACAACTGGGAGAGAAACACCACGAGATGAAGAGGTTATAGTCTAGCAGAGCAGACCACCAAAATAAAGAGGCAGATGATTTTGGAAGTCCGTTGAAACCACCCTTCACTGTTCATACGGTTGTTCTGCGTTAATACAATGGAACATAAAACCCAATCAATAGTAGCATCCAGAGAGAAATTAATGTTCATTTCAGAAAATTACAATATTATCGCCATACTACACATGGCAGTCTAGAAAAAAACAACCGTAATGAAGAGGATCATGTCAGAGAAATGAGAAAAGAGGCATGAAATCACAATAACAGAAAGATTAGCTAAAGATGGGCAGGAGTTTTTAAAGGCTGTGATGTACATTTTGACATGCTACCTGCTGATGGCGGCTAGAGTATAGTATGAGAGTAGAGTTTCAGAATTTCAATGATCGTGATAGTATTCAATCAATCAAGTGTCATGATAAGTGGCGTAGGTGATGATGCTTCTCCACAACCATGTCTCTTGTATTGTTAAAAAGTTCAGTTCGTGACTCCTTTTTGTGCCACAGTAGCAACCCACCCAGAAAATTGTCTCTTTGTGTTCCTCAGTCTATTCTCCCCTTGATCTTTCCGGTGGTTACTAAATGTTTAAGTTTTATATTTCTCGTCATGGACCCTTAAAATCGTGATTGTCTGTTTCTTATTTTCGCTATAATTTGTCGCTTTACTCCAGCATCTTTGGGAACTTCTACATGTGTTTTCTTGTCTGTTCATTGAATATTCATCATTTATTGTCCATACTTCGCTTCCATTTTTACAGCATGGGTAGACTTTGTGTCAGTTTCCAGCCTGTATTTTGTGTACGCACTAAAATATACCAGCAGGTTGAAAACATATCTGGTGATGGAGTCGCAGAGGCTGTATGACTTTATATGGTATTTTTTTACTTGCTTGCATTATATTGCTTGTGCCTAAATCTTCCCTTGTGACCTATAACCATCTCATCTATACATATGTTTTCAGAAGGATAGAATGCATTTGAAATCTCGCAACTAATTCATTTATGAACGGCTCTATTTTACATTTACCCTGTGCATCAGCTCCAGCCGCATGAAGCATTGATTGGTAAATCAATAAGAATTTGGCCCTGCTGAAAATTTATCCAAACTAGGGGCTACTACTGTGTGTTTTTGTGGACCACAAATCCTTTATAGAATGTTTGGGGTCAAAACCCATGTTTATCAGGGTGGCGAGAAACTTCATAAAAATGTTTCGGTCGAGCGGAATCCATTTCGAATAAGTAGAATATTTCATTTGAGGTGTATTCATTTTTAATTTCTGCTGGGTATAAGAAGTTACATTGGCTATTAGATTGTCAATTATTGGTTCTGTCATCAAGGATAGCAAATACTGGAGAAATGAGGCATTGTCAGGAAGGCCTAGTTTGCTGCCAGAATGTATCTGTATGAAGTGAGACACTCCTATACTCTCACCTTCTAGGGATTCACGCTACACAGCATCAGTCCTAGGCCTACCTTGTTGATTTGTGGAAGTTTGATGCATAGGCCTACTTGTAGCATTAGTAGGCCTAATAGTACCAGCTAAATCCTCTGAATCAGTAGATTCATCACTACTATTAGACGCTTCATCAGAGGAACTAACATTCCTTATCTGATGCAATCAGTTGCTAAATTTTTAATAAAACCTACACCAGTTTGCTTTGGTTTCTTACTTTTCGTCAACATTATGCCTATAATCACTATCAGAATCATCATTATTCTATTCACTAATTAGCAAGCTCTGAAACATAACCATAGCTTGTTCTGCACTGTATCTAGAAGAAGTGGGCGTAGCCATTTTTTAAAGAATTTCAGAAATAACAAATAGCGTGAGGCGGTCAAAGAAATTGTTTCTTTTACAGCCTCGCGTGTCGTCTTCAGTTTTCTAAAGGAAGTGAAGTCACCCGGATGTTCAGAGGTTGACATAAATCTTGAACTGGGCAAAACGAAATATAACTGATCAATATATGATCGATCTAAAATCAAAGCCGTTAAAGTGGCGAAAGGTCCTGTAGACCTATATTATAAAGCCGTTATAGTGGCGATCGGTCCCCAATGAGTTAACACATATACAAATATTTCATTCAAATTATAACATTACTCTAATGGTAACATTTAAGTGTACATATATTGTATTCGATGCCGTCCATATACTCCGTGAAACCACTCTTATATACAAGAGGGAAAAACACAGCTGTCACCCGGATACAGTTTAGAAATGGAAGAAGTGGTGTCTAACATTTCTTTAAAAGGGACCTAAAGTTTTGAAATAGAGTTATAACGGTGTGGAGGGTTGACATCATTGTACTCGGGCTGACCGATGTGCACACCGTCCCTCTTCATACAGAAGTAAAATCCTTGTCGAGAGTACCACCCAAAACACCGTAACTCCGTAATCTCAAGGAATCTCAGAAAAAATTCGCTTTGTAAACAAAATGTCGCTAGTAAGATTTGAACCAAATCCCTCTTGAGAACACAGTGAATAGCTTAACCACTACGCTAGGGACATCCCCCAACGACGTAACAGTTTGAATGTTTGCAATATTGGAAATGTATAAATAATATGGAGATAGAAACCGTATGCAAAATAAAACTACATCTTTGACATATATATATATATATATATATATGTGCTACATAATGATTACCAACAAGAGAACGCCTAGGTAAAATGTTACATGAGTCACAACAAGCTTGACATTCAACCTATGCAGCGAGTTTCGATCCAAACCTATGAGGTGGTTATTGCTAACCGAAACATTCAGAAAGATAAAATGAGAAAGCTCTTAAAGGGCTATGCCGCCTATTGAAGGTACCACCGCTATGGATGAAAACCGACTATATATATATATCTCAAACGTTGAAGATATTATTTACTTTCTTTAAATACTCTTAACAAAACATCATATAAATTTTGTGTAAACTATTCTTCACAAAAATTCATATAAATTTTGTGTGAACTACTCTTCACAAAAATTGATATACATTGTGTGCGAACTACTCTTCACAAAAATTTGATTTAACTACTCTTCACAAAATTCATATACATTTTGTGTAAACTACTCTTCACAAAACTTCATGTAGATTTTGTGTGAATTACTCTTCACAAAAATGTATTTGAACTACTCTTCACAAAAATTCATATAAATTTTGTAATATACTTTTCACAAAAATTCATATAAATTTAATGTGAACTACTCTTCAGAAAAATTGATATAAATTGTGTGAACTACTCTTCACAAATATTCATATAAATTTTGTGTTACTAATCTTCACAAATATTCATATAAATTGTGTTACTACTCTTCACAAATATTTATATAAGTTGTTGGAACTACTCTTCACAAAAATTATTGTAAGTTTTGTGTACTACTCTGAACAAATATTCTTGTAGATTTTGTGTACTACTCTGAACAAATATTCATATAGATTTTGTGTACTACTCTGAACAAATATTCATATAGATTTTGTGTACTACTCTGAACAAAAATGCATTAACGCAGAAGATCTGTATCTGAAATGAAAGCGGCTATTATACGGAATATCATCCTTCAGAAAACTGGTTTGTTTAAATATGATACAGGAATTGAGTATCATTGTTTTCACAGAAGATATACAACCATGCTCCCCTACAGATTAGAGAGAGATACATGCGGGAAGAAATGAAAGTCACAGGTAATGAAATAGCTAATACTGTAGCGGAAAATGCTATAGAAAATGATACATTGATGATGGATATCTCAGTTGATACAGTTATGCATAAACTATACATTTATGAACATGAAGCTAAACGAGAAAATGTATTCGTTCAGGAAATGATAAAATGAGAGTGACCAGTAAAGAAAGTGTGTACTTTCTGGAAAGATCTGAAGTACCCAAAGCGTAAAACTTGCTGCGGATTGTTATTATTATTATTATTATTATTATTATTATTTCTATTATTATACATTTGTATATGGTGTTCATTTCTTGTCATTCTCATGATAGTGTCATTCCCTTGATAGTTTCATTTCCATGATAGTGTCATTTCCACACACATAGCTTGTTAACCTGGGATTATGCATTATTAGGTGTCTAATAAGCTGATATGGAAATATCCCAAGTGCAGTGATGCCGTGTATCAAGACATAAATGACTAAAGAAAATATAAATTGAATACATTTATGTTGACATCTGATGTCATATAATAAATGCTATATAGTGACTGGTAAATAGTAAATGTGTTTACATATCTAGGGAACATTTTTACAGCCGAAGGAAGAATGGACAGAGAGCTCGAGACAAAAATTCTAAAAAGTCAACTACGTAAATTATGAACTTACACCAATTTTGAAACACATATCTATCCCGATGGAAACCAAAAGACAAATCATAAATTCAATATTCATCATAACAGTAGGTTTTCAATGTCAGTCTAACTAAAGAGCAAAAGCGAAAGTGACTACGTGTGACATGAAATGTCTAATAAATAGCAGTAAACATACAAAGAAGAGATCATGTGAGACACGAGGAGAATACAAGAAACGGAACAACATCAGTGGTAAAATATATTGAAAAAAACCCATAGATTTAGGTGGTTTGTTCACCTAATGAGAATAAACTCTTATTGGCCAGCGGTAAGAGCATATAATATGAAAATGGAAACAGCAAGATATATTTGAAGCCCAAGCAGAAGGTGAAGTGAATGAGTTACCAACATTCTGACATATCACAGTATTACTGCATATCAAGCGACCAAACGTACAATATCCAGAAAACTGATTTTTATTCAATCTTGCGACGCCTCACAGCATTCTCAGAGAAAATACAATAGATAAATATAGTAAATATTATATAATAAATGTACACATGATGTAAAAACTTTGTAAAGTTGCTTTAAACCGTAATGCATTTTCTTCTAAAAAAATTATCATATCACACCCGGGGTTTAACCATCAACCCGACATTTTTAGAGTTAGAGATTTTCTATACAATATAAATACAAACAATAGTTTGCCATTGATTGGATGCGCAATTGCCTGAAATGGAATCTAAACCTTATCCGTCACATAATCGTTCTGTACCTTGTAGCTACAGAGCCAGAAGTTGTGAAGATGTATCATCATCAGGTGGCTTATCGTGTACATGATGTAGCAGATATCACAGTTGTACGAAAACTCTGCCCTTCTTGACCCAATATTCCTGCTTCAGTGACGTATTTTCTTCATGTGGTCATTTATTTCTTGTGCCCATCTTCTTCATGTCATATCTATTTTTTATTGCACTGCATCAATAATTTCTATTATCTTTATTGCACTGCATCAATAATTTCTATTGTGTTTATTGCACTGCATCAATAATTTCTATTATCTTTATTGCACTGCATCAATAATTTCTATTATCTTTATTGCACTGCATCAATAATTTCTATTGTGTTTATTGCACTGCATCAATAATTTCTATTATCTTTATTGCACTGCATCAATAATTTCTATTGTGTTTATTGCACTGCATCAATAATTTCTATTGTGTTTATTGCATTGCATCAATAATTTTTATTGTGTTTATTGCATTGCATCAATAATTTCTATTGTGTTTATTGCACTGCATCAATAATTTCTATTGTGTTTATTGCACTGCATCAATAATTTCTATTGTGTTTATTGCATTGCATCATCCCTCTTTATTATTTGTTTTACTAGACTATCATGTATTTTGAAATGGTCAAAGTTTAGCCACATTTCTGTTACTTTCAACTCTCTCAGAATGCCTTTCTGTGTAATCTCTAGTTCCATGATATTCTGAGAGTATTCTGTAACATTTTGTTTGAAATGCTGTAATTTGTATATCTTACCTTACTGGAAATTGTCTAATATTAATATACATATATTCTGGATTCTTGATTAGAAACTGGCCTCACAGCACGTAGGGTATTCCCATAAGTGCTCCGCCCTCAGTTCCAGCAGCCATTCGACTCGATGGTGTATCGAGTCAAATGCCGCAGAAACAGACGTCGACATCAGGGCACAACTCTGGCACTTGCGACAGGTTTCTTTGTTGTTCCGCCAACCAATTCCGTGCCTGTAGCTAGTTCAAGCACAGCGTCGGTCTGTCCGAACAACTTGGTAACTGTTATCGTAGGTTACGACTACGGGATTGTATAGAAAGCGTATACATATATATTCATATTATACATATATTTCAACTGTAAATATGCAGACCAAGAACATTTAATGTTGTTGCATCCCAAGCCATATGTTTTTCCTTTGTATCATTTGATGTGATGCAACGACCAACCTCCGTCTGGTTTCTTCCCCCATTGTTTCCTGTAAGAGAGTCAATGTATTCGAAAGTAGTAACTCGATCTAGTTCTCTGTTATTGATTATTACTATCAAGATTACATCATGAAATAAAATTTAGTCACACGATCACACTACATAGAACATTGCCACAAATTAATTGTCAGCTATGTATGTTACCAAGTCAGTGGTACATCTCCACTAGTAGCACATGTGCTCAGATATAACAAACTGATAACCACTGGTGTAGCGTACCAATCGCTTGAGTAACCAGAATGTGCATTATCTCAAAGCTCCTACAGTACGAACATTCATAATAATAAAAATTCAACAATCTGGAACCCGAGTTTTCTCAGACAGGTAACAAGCTTTTTTTTTTTACAAAAAAATAAGCTGGGATTTTTTTGTGCGTGCAGGTTTGTTCAGATTTCTTAATTTTAAAAAAAGCACTACGGGAAGTTTTAAACTGGTGAAAAGAAATGTTAAAGTGTTTGTAAAATTAATGTATTATAATGTCTATTGTACAATTATAACGAGGTTGTGCTGGCAAATTATCTAGTCTAGTGACTGTATAAGCGAACATAACACTAAAATCAGTTTATAATGAGATACAAGTTCAAGTGATGAATTAAATCTTACCAGCGTTACTAACTTTTCGTGGTTATTTCATTCAGAAATTTATATTGAAAATATTGAAGTCTTGAAAGAGATAATATTTTACAATTTTAGATTCTTATAACACTGCGAAATTTAATTTATAGTTAATAATGATTCAATGATTCAAGTTTAGTTTACAGTAAATAATAGGAGTTTTTTTAAAGATAGCTTGCATACATTTTTGTTATGTAGGCCATAATGCTTTTATTAGTTAATGTAAGACCTACACGAAGATTCACATTTTTTTACAGTAAAACTATTGTCAAGAATGATCTGAATAATGCTAGACATATCTATATTTTTGAGTGTGTCATTAATGTATTTCATGGAGTTGAGAATATTCAACCTGTGACTACTCTTAGACAAATTGAATACGGTAAGTGTTCTTGCAGGGTTGCAATAATGACAATTTCATGGCAAGATTTAACATATCAAAATAATTTCTTATGTGACAATATTAAAATGTATAGTTATATATATAAAAATAGTTATTTTTAAAATATATGTTTTGGACATATTTAGCGATGTTAAAATGTCTAAAATTCAGCATAAGCCTATATTTTATTTTTCATTCATTACAATACTCCATGATGTAGTCAACAAATGATATTGTGCATAGAATTGCTTCTTTTAAAACTGCAACTCAAACAAACACAAAATAATAAAGTTTAATATTCTAGATACACATATTATAATTATATCTTTTAATTATATTTCACACTTTTACCTAAATATTTTCAACTATTTGGCAACATTTATATCTACTATATTATTAGAGTTTATGCATATTTATTGTAGGGTGCCTCGTAGCAGTGGTTAGCTCACTGGCTTGGAATATGAATGATTCTGGGTTCAATCTCCAGTTCGGGCGGAAATATTTTTCAAGACTGTAACAGCTCCCAGGTCGACCCAAGTTGAATTGGGTACCGGATCAGTACGGGACGTAAAAACTGCCAGGAAGAGGAGATGGCTAACGCCCTCATATAGCACAGACACTGAAATGTGAGATCGCTAGTATCTCACACCACTTCAGAGTTAAATGCTATGGGTTAACTTTATTTACATTGATTCTCTAAGGGAGGATTGTTTCTCTAAGGGAGGATTGTCTCACTGTTTAGTTACAGTTTTATATGTTGCATCATGCTGTACATGACAGTAGGTGCTCAGATCTCCGCTTCAGTAAACCTCTCATAGTGTAGCGTCTGTTGGTTCAGGTTGTGAGTTGGTTCAGTGTTTTTGCAAGTGTTTGTTAGATGCTCCACGTCTATCTTCATATCTACTATTCAACTTCTCGATACTGACTACTGCTCATGTACCTTTATATCATCTGTTCGTACGGGTTCACGAAAAGCATTTAGTTTTTCTGCTCGTTCAATAGGTTGATGATATTTTATTATAGCAATAATAATAATAATAGCAATAATAATAATAATAATAATAATAATAATAATAATCATAGTAATAATAATAATAATAATAATAATAATAATAATAATAATACGACCCATAACCCTTTAGGATCCTAGGGGTTGCTACTGAATATATCAGCATAAAAAGATATCCAACCAACTATATATCCAGCCATACGGAGGAATGTATAAAAATTGTTCCCGCACCATTCCGTGATGTTATCAATCAAGGATTATTTTTTCACCTTCTATTCTCCTTCTACCCACGACTGTTACTGGTATAATAATCTTAGAACGTGAGGCGTGTATCGTTTAACCAAATATAACCAATTATAACGTGCAACCAAACACGTTTATGCAGTTTTACCACTGCAAAAAGTGGTTCTTTATAACCTGCATCCCACCGAAGACGATCGTGTCAAGTCATTGACGCAAATACAGCGCCGACATACTACATTTCCATTCTCTGCACTACATTCTGCTGGAAATCTAGTAGGAACATTGTCCTGCTATAAGAGAGGTTCAGCGGAAGTTTGAGATTGAAGGCTGAAGAAAGCTAACCTGCAAGATTGTTTATTTGCTGCCAGACGAATATATTTCTCTTATGTTCTATATAGCTTATTCTTAATAAACGCTCGTAGCACATGTTTTTATGTAGCACATGTTTTCATAGCACATGTTTTCAATAGTCGGAATCCTTCTTTCTGTGTTTGCATTAAGTTTCCACTTTCGCCTCTGTATAAACGTAATACTATCCCTAGCTATCTGAACAGATTGATCTTTACTGTAATACTGATCGTGTTTTTACAAATCATATTCAATCTTGCATGGCAGCCATCGCAATATTGAGTCTTAGCTTAATCTCATTTTGCGAGTTGCCATCAACATATTTTTTAGGACCAGAGATATTTTACATTGGTAACTTCTTCAAGTTTGTGACAGTTTAACCGGATATTCATGGGATCTTGCTTAGTATCTCTAGTCACCAATATATCTGGCTATTATCAATGATCATTTCTAAGCAATATTTCCGACTTTTTTCCAACTTCGAGATGAGGTTGGAAGCTTCCCTGAGATTCAGATTAATAACCAGCAAAGAGATCGATATCATCGGCATAACCCAAATTACAAAGTGGTCTACCGCCAATAGTTATTGACGTTTAGGGATCTTGTAATGTCTCGTGCATTATATATTCAAGATACATGTTGAAATGTACTGGGAAAAGTATGAAACTCCGACACACACTTATACCCGTCTTGAAAAATTCACCAATGTTATTATTTCTGAACACAACACTGCTTGCATCAATATTTCTAACTGTTACCTGCCATGGGTATCATATAATTCGATTAATTTGATTCTGGATGAAGTTGGCTCAATACAGGGTTCAACAGGAATAGAGGATTTAATTTATTGTACTCGGGTTATACCATATTTACTCCGCCCATTTCAACCAAGCGGCACGCCTTCTCCCAATATTACCACCTGTAGCCCGTAACTTCGTAGCTTCATACAATAATCCATAGGGATCCCCTAAATAATCCACCTTATAAATATGAATAAGTATTCCTATCTTATCTTTCAATAATAAGTATTTCTAACTATCTTGTCTTTCGATAATATATATTTTAAACTATCTTGTTTTTCAATAATAAGTTTTTCTAATTATCTTGTTTTTCAATAATAAGTTTTTAAAAATTATCTTGTTTTTCAATAATAAGTAATTCTAATTATCTTGTTGTTCAATAATAAGTAATTCTAATTATCTTGTTGTTCAATAATAAGTATTTTTAACTATCTTGTCTTTCAAAAAGAAATAATTCAATCTAACTTGCCTTTCTTCTTCTTCTTCAGCGTTCATTCTCAAAGTCCCGCAGGGTCTCTCTTGTAGCAGGACAATGGTCCTACTAGCTTTCCAGCAGAATGAAGTTCAGGAAATGGAAATGCATTGTGTCGCCGTTTAATTTGCGCCAATGGTCCGACACATCTGTCTTCGGGGGAGTTGTATTTCAATCATAAGTATTTGAATAGTAAGTATTTCTAACTCATGTTCTCCGTTATGTTTCAGCATATACTGGCTATATTTTCTGTTATGTCCATCAGAAGCTAATATATTTGTATTCAGTGTTAATTCTCAAACTCTCGCTGTCTCTGGACTCCTTTTGTAGAAAGGCAATGGTTCAACTAGGTTTCCAGCATGATATAGTCCAGAGAACAGAAATGAATAAAAAAAACTCTTCTACCCTTGACGCATTAAGGCAACAAAGGGTTTAGCGAACAGATTGCTGGATATATTAGTTACATCAGATGCGTGCGGTGATTTCAAAAGAGGCGCTAAGTGATTTTGGAATATAGTGCAAAGACATAATTGCTTTTCGGTTATAGATATAAACATGTTTGAAATAACATATATTTCAGAAAGAGCTAAAGAAATAATGAGTGTTGTTTCATGAATGTAAGCTGTATGCTAATACTGTATTGTAATGAAAGTAATCATGAATAAATATAAATTATAAAAACATATCAAGACATACAGCTCTTCGAATACTTAAAAAAATGCATATTTGTTCCCTGCGAAGTCGTTGAAAAAGTGAAATGGCTAAATTGGAGAGTCTAATAGTGGGAGGGGTTTGTAAGGTCTTAGAAAAATGTACAGAAGAGGGGGGGGGATAGAAGAAACATTTGGAGAACCACTGGTTTAGACATTTGTTTCTCATCGGAGGCCGCTACACTTAACTAACAGTTGGCCCTGCAACATACTCAACGGTGGACACTGCAACATTCTCAACGGTGGACACTGCAACATACTCAACGGTGGACACTACAACAAACTCAACGGTGGACACTGCAATATACTCAACGGTGGACACTGCAACAAACTCAACGGTGGACACTGCAACAAACTCATCGGTGGACACTGCAACAAACTCAACGGTGTGCGCTGCAGTCAACTGGTTTTGTTTTGGAAACAACATAAAATCGTGTTTTGAACTGGAATAATTACAAGTGTAAGCGAGTTTTGTAATTATGGGAAGGTGAAATGAAAGAAGATTATAGGAGGGTGCACATTACGCAATGAATCTATGAGTGAAAGAAGATTCATACATTGTATTATTTTTATATCGTTTATTGACAAATTGGAAATGATTACAATTGTATGTTTTGTATATAAGGCCGTTTGGTCGAAACTTTGGATATGTGTTGTTATTGTAATGTGTATGTTTTCTTGTTTGCATATCATAATCACCCAGTTTTAGTGGTAGTCCGTCGTGTCTAAGTGGAACGTTCTAAAAAACTGTGTTTTACGTAAGTACTATACATTATTAGGGACATTACCAAAATTGTTTGTGTTAAATTTTCATCATCATCATCATCAGGTGTCATGCCGGCTGGCGTAGGCGGTCATGGTTCTCCACAGCTCTCTGTCCACAGTATTATGTATCAAGGTCGTTGTTGTTTCCCTGCCGTGCCAAGCTGTCAAACTGTCTAATATTTTCTCACGTTGTCGCCCTCTGTCTCTGTTGCCTTCAATTTTGCCTGTTGTGATTATGTTCTCTAAATCTGCCTGTCTCATGAAGTGTCAAAAAAAAAGAAGATTGCCTTTTTCTTATATTGTTGATTAAGGTCCGTTTCACATTTGACCCTTTCAACACCTCTACATTAGTTTTTCTGGAAGTCCATGGTATTCTCAGCATTCTTCTGTAGAACCACATCTCTGTTGCCTCTAATTTCCCACTTTCCAGTTTGTTTTTGTCCAAGACTCGCACTCATATGTTAGTATAGGGGTTATATAGCACTACAGAACTCTCTTTCTCACCTCTAATGACAAGGTTATATTACACAGTATATTTTTCATTTTTCTAAATGTTGTTTTTGCCTGTCCTATTCTGCATCTAATTTAAATTTAAATTTTAAGTTAAATTTTAGCTCTAGTTATTGAAGTTTGAGAAACATTGACGTGGACTTGTACTTTAATTTATTTAACTGAAGGTTTTATCACCATAATATCAAATATCCAGTACTTGAACTCCGATTCTCAGATACTTCAGAATACAGATAATATGGGATACCAGTACGGTTTGCATGATTCTTTATGCGTATATATTGAACAAATATGAAGTATATTCTTCATCTTCAGCGTGCATTCTCAAACTACCGCTGGATCTCTCTTGTAGCAGTACCATTGTCCTACTAGATTTCTAGCAGGATGTCGTCCAGAGAATGGATATGCGTTGTGTCGCCGTTTTTTTTGCGCCAATGGCGCGACACATTCGTCTTCTGCGGATATGAAGTATATAAGAACGCCTAATATCATTTTTCATTCTCACAAAAGTCGAGTTTTTCTATTTATATTCGCACATATGCTGTTGTAACGATGTTTGTTTTTGATGTAATAGTCCTTGTCTCGAGTGGTCCATTCTCAGTGACTTGGGTACACCGGTTGAAAGTTTTGACAAAATCACATCTTATTTGGGGCTAATCATGTACTGAAAACTTGCTTACTTGAATTGCAAGGCAATTCGGTGCCGCTTGAATGGTTCTGGTTCATTTTCTATAAGTCTTCAGATATTTTATTTTATTCATGCTTCCTACTAGAAATTACTTTTATTCGCGCATATGTATGTTGATATATCTTTACATATTCATGTGTGCTTGTATTTTCTATATTAGTATGTTGTGATCGTGTCATGTTTGTGTTTTTTATATGCGATGTCCGGTTGGAATTTATCTTATTTTGCACTGCAGAAAATAAACCAAACATGAAAATAAAACAGATCAACATAAGGTATTTCAAATAAATTTAGAGAATTGCAAAATTGCTTGTTTCTTGTAGGTATTTAGGCGGTCCAATCCCTTCTATGAATGTCAAATATGAAGAAATTTTGACAGCTTTTAGTGGTACAGTAAAATCTACGTAGGAAAGGCAAGGACTCAAATAACCTGAAATTCTGACCTATATTTTGCAAACAAATCAACGAAAACATATGCACTTGAAAATTGAATTACTATGCTAAAAATGTATATATATATATATAGCCCCGACAGATTATTTGAAACAGTATGCAGCATGGTTTGGTGTTTCAATGTATTCAATATGGGTTCGGTACGCACTTGTTCACACTTGTTGAGTATCTTTAGTTACTTTTATTGAACTTTGAACTATTTTTTTTTAAATATCTATTTTTCTCCTCTTTTATGAATACCCAAAATGACATATAGGGAAAGGTGTAGAGATTCAATGAGAAAATGGAAATTTTTCCCGACGGAAAACACTGGTTCAGCAGGTGCCAAATATGCATACTGTGAGTACATTCCCGGTGTGATGTACGTGTAAATATAGATGCATACTGCCACAAATATATTTAACGCAAAGCGAGAATTGCTGTTAGAAAATGCGCAGATGTCCAAAAATATTGAGTTTGGGAAAATCCCGGAATGAAAGTATTTATATTGCTTTTTAAAACATCACTAGCATTCGGAACAGGTTGTAATACCTCGGTAATTGAAGCCTGGTGTAGACTGGCTATATATTCCTACATCGTAAGGTGAGTTGTATTATGCTACTTGTAATACATATTGCACTGTATTATGAATTTGATTTGATATAATCAAAGGTATTTTTATTATCAAAAGTGTTTGGTACAGTCAAAGGTATCCTATATGATCAAAAATATTTGATATTATCAAAAGTAGGATATGTAATACAAAATATTTATAATATCAAAATTAGTATTTTCTGCGTTTTTCTCAAACTCCTGTAGATTGTCAGGATGTAGTCGAGCGTGTGGAATGCGTTTTTTTCGTCGTGATTGCGATATCTGCGGCTTTCGACCTGACAGATCCTACTTTAGCATGGTTTCTGAATTATTTTGACCCTTTATAGTAAGGATAGCTAGCTGCACATCTATTATTTTCTTCTGATTGAGGTTTGTGTAATCTGATAATGTCTCGGTGTGATTTTTCTAACTTCTCCGAATGATTAAGGACGGAGCTATATGGAGGAGATTTAGTACTCATGCATCCTGTGTGACACCCTTATATGTCTCATTATTATTAATATGAAAATAGAGACTAGTCACGGACAGATGTCCAGTAATACATGACATATCTTAGATTGTATTTAAACAATAAGAATGCTTCAGAAAGTGGTGTCATCAAATGCTTGAAATCAAAGTAGTCGCTATGTGTTCTTGGTAGGTGAGGTAGCTATGTGAGCTTGGTAGGTGAGGTAGCTATGTGAGCTTGACATGTGAGGTAGCTATGTGAGCTTGATATGTGAGGTAGCTATGTGAGCTTGGTTCTGAGGTAGCTTTGTGAGCTTGATATGTGAGGTAGCTATGTGAGCTTAGTAGGTGAGGTAGCTATGCGAGCTTAGCAGGCGAGGTAGCTATGTGAGCTTTTGTAGGTGAGGAAGCCATGCGAGCTTTGTAGGTGAGGAAGCTAGGGGATTTTGATATTTGAGGTAGCTATGTGAGCTTGATATGTGAGGTAGTTAGTGGATTTTGGTATTTGAGGTAGCTATGTGAGCTTGGCACCACATCCCTGTATTGTTGGGATCATCAAAATAGGTTCCACAAAATATCCATCAAACTGGAAATATTAAACTCTTATTTATGTTAACGGCATCAACCCTTGTTAACAAAGTCGTGTTCTGGGGTCGTGTTCTGGGTGGGCCCTGCCTAAAATCCTGCAAATTCAGTATTGATATCTAAAACTAAATTGAAGATCAGGTTGGAGATGGTGTTAAGTGTTAATGGGAAGGCATAATATGGTACTGCAAAGTAACATTGATGTATAAAGAAAAAGATTTATAGCTCTCCAGTTTTGTATAAAGATGGTGACATCTGTACAGTAGTTCAGTATATAGATGGTGATATTTATACACTAGTTCAGTATATAGATGGTGATATTTATACACTAGTTCTGTATATAGATGGGGACATCTGTACACTAGTTCTGTATATAGATGGTGACTGAATTATCGAAACCCCCACCTCAAGTATGTTTTACGGTAGCAGAGCTTCGATATAACCAAATTGGACTAGGAATGTGCCACATTGCGACATCAACATAAAAAACCCTACACAACAAATATTCCTTCAGCTGGTCGGATGTGTACGTGTGTGCAAATATCATGCTCGGGCCCAGGTCGGTACCTTCTGCGATACAGAAAGACGGCGGCATCAAGCGAGATCGTAAGGAGGCGGTATCATCAGCGAAATCAAAATATAATTTGAACCATTCCCTAAATTTTTTTTAACCGCCGAAGACGGATGTGTTGGGCCAATGCCGCAAATAAAACGGCAACACAACGCATTTCCATTTTCTGGACTACATTCAACTGGAAATCTTGTAGGATCATTGTCCTGTTACAAGAGTAATCCAGTGGGAGTTTGAGAACGAACGCTGAAGAAGAAAAAGAATTAATTTTTAAAAACCATTAAAGGGGCGACATTTTGCGAGACCGCATAATATTGAGAAAATCTACCGTAGGCCCCTGCTCGTACCATCTGTTCATGACGTCAACTGAACATTTATTATCCAGATACTGCTATTTTTCTCCCACCTTCAACTGTTCCATGCAAAATGTGTT
The DNA here is from genome assembly GCA_034231615.1 of Meghimatium bilineatum. Lineage (NCBI taxonomy): Eukaryota > Metazoa > Mollusca > Gastropoda > Stylommatophora > Philomycidae > Meghimatium > Meghimatium bilineatum. The sequence continues at coordinate 39,696,594 of CM067308.1, read as the reverse complement.
ATTGATAATAAGCAAATGTGTTTATTTGTTGACGAACGAATATTGTCTCATGTTCTATATGGCGGATTTACAGCAGACGTATATAGTTGGAAAATAGCGGACATATATATTTGATTTATAGCAGGCATATACAGCTGATTTATAGCAGACATATATAGCTGATTTATAGCAGACATATATAGTTGATTTATAGCAGATATATAAGGTTGATTTATAGCAGATATATACAGATGATTTATAGCAGACATATATAGTTGATTTATAGCAGATATATAAGGTTGATTTATAGCAGATATATACATATGATTTATAGCAGACATATATAGCTGATTTACAGCAGACATATATAGCTGATATATAGCAGACATATAAAGCTGATTTATAGAAGACATATATAGCTGCAATAGTTCGAGAATGATGTAGAAGAAAAGAAAAAAATACACTTGTGCTATTGGTATTTTTTATTAAATAAACAATGCATCAAGGTTGTGTTTGAAATAATGTTAAATGACCAAATATCACATGTGATATTTTGAAATTCTTTAATTCCAGTAGTCAATATGAGTATACCAGAATATCATAAACTATTACGATGATGAATGCTTGCCTGATGCCATGGTAATCTGTGGAGATTTCCGTGTATATATATATATATATATATATATATATATATATATATATATATATATATATATATATATATATATATATATATATATATATATATATATATATATATATATATATATATATATATATATATATATATATATATATATATATATATATATATATATATATATATATATATATATATATATATATATATGGTTAAGAAAGTATTGTTTCAAACTTTCGTGAACCATTACAAGAGTCTAAACGAAATTGTATTAACTTTGCGTGAAAAATGTTAAAATCATATTAGGTAAGTATAACATTACAACTCATAATGTACTACCACGTGTGAGGACAGAATAATGTAATACGTGGTGTATTTGTGTTAAAATTAGTTTTAAATAATAATTTAATATGCAAATGTATGAAATATATTTTAAACAATTTAATTGGTTTATAAAAACAGTATCGTTCATGTCAACTTGTGACACCCTTCCCATGTCTTTCTTGATTCTTGATTCTTGATTAGAAAACAGGCCTCAGAACGTGGGGCATTCCCATAAATGCTCCACCCTTTATTCCAGCAGACATTCGACTCGATGGTGTTTCTAGTCCAATGCAGCCGAAACAGACGTCGACATCGGGGCACAACTCTGGCCCTTGTGACAGGTTTCTTTGTTGTTCCGCCCCCCCCACGTCATGCCCGTAACTAGTTCAAACACAACGTCAGCCCGTCGGAACAACATGGTATCTGTTATCGAAGGTTACGACTACGGGATTGTATAGATGACATGCCATGAAGCTTCTATAAGAAGATAACCTCAATATAAAGGCATGTCATCTACTAAGGTTTTCTGTTGCATGGTTGGTTTGTCTAGTGAGCCATTGCTGAGACCCACAGACACAACCGCATGAGCGGTTCCCATGTCAAAACCTGTTAAACGTTTTTCAGACACCCTCCATCGAATTGTAGACTCCGTGTATGGACAATTTCTATTGTGCTGTATAGAATTCTGCAACGTTGTCACTTCTTCAAGAATCTTATGGTTGATGCTGTATATTTCCTATATTGTGTATTTTCTTCCAGTGTACCAGCTGGCAACTCAGAATAAAACCGCTGAATATATGTTGCAGTTTATGGTCTGTTTCTTTTCCCATTACCATTTAGGTCACTGTGCATCTAGAATTTCCAGATTTACGTGAGGATAATAGTTTGAAATGTTTATCTGATACGGGAGGAAAACATACAATATTTCAAATTCATGAAATTATATCATTGAGTCGACTTAAAATAGAATGTTTGTGAATTTGTAATGTATACTACAGACTAGAACATAGGTTCCCAAATTGGGCGGTACCGAACCCATTTGACAATGAAGCCTGTTAGTGTTGTTCAGAAGCAATCGGGGGCATTCAGGTGGTGTAGGGGTCGCTGGCTCCTTATAGAAGAAATTAATAATATATATTTGCAAATTAATTATTTTCGTGTATTTGCGATATATTGTGCAATATATGCATTTTTATGATATTTTAATTATTACAACAAAATTCCTACTAATGTCTGTGTATTGTCTGTTCCCGGCTGAATGATGGTTGATCGCATTCACACTTGTAGGAATGAGATCTTAAGTTGTCATTCCAAGGCCAGATGCGTTTCCACGGTTGCATGTAGTCCATGTTTATTCAAGGCTATTTTGATTTTTTCTATCCACTGTTTTCTTGGTCTACCTTTGGCTTTACGCCCAAATATTCTTTTTACTAATGTAATACAATCTCTTAATTTGTATTCCAAGAGCATTGCATGACACTTTGCATAATGTCATTCGAGCATACCCTTTACACTCTTTACATATCGGCTATAGTTCATCAAAATCCCTGTAGGAATAACTGTGATCATGATGAAGCATACATTGGAAACAACTTTTTTTCCAATAATTTTACGACATAACGTGTAAATGTATCTTTAAGTTGCTATTTTACGACATACGCTGTGAATGTATCTTTAGTTTCTATTTACGATATACACTGCAAATGTATCTTTAGTTGCTATTTTGCGACATAACCTGTAAATGTATCTTTAGTTGCTATTTTACGACATAACCTGTAAGTGTATCTTTAGTTGCTATTTTACGTTATACACTGTAGATGTATCTTTAGTTGCTATTTTGCGACATAACCTGTAAATGTATCTTTAGTTGCTATTTTACGACATACGCTGTGAATGTATCTCTAGTTGCTCTTTTACGACATAACCTGTAAGTGTATATTTAGTTGCTATTTTACGACATACGCTGTGAATTTATCTTTAGTTGCTATTTACGTTGAAAACATATACGACTTGAACGCAGAAAACTGATAAAAAGGGGGGGGGGGTTATAACATTAATGTCTTAGTTTGGGAAACTATGAATTAGTGGAAAGTTGCAAACAGCAATGTTAGAGCAATTAATGAAAGTAGAATCAAACGTGGGTTGAAGTGGATGACAAATGTAGACACAATGTTCAAACTACACACCATCACGGGATATATTCTTTCCAGAACTTGGTGTTCCTTATGGATTCTCTAAACACTCCGCGATTCTGCCGCACCTAGAGACATGATTAAACAATTTTATATATCACTGCACCATCTTCGTCTTGGGCGCTCTCTTCCCCTTTTGCCATTAACTCTGCCGTCCGCTATTAATATTTCCATGCTTGAATGGCGCTTTATATCATCAAAAGCACGGCTTTCTTGTAAATATATTATTAAGAAGCCTATAAGATTCCTATGAAGCCTATGTTTCATATATGAAGCCTATATGAAGCCTATGTTTCCACTTCCTGATTTGTTTTTTGTTTTTTTTGCTGTCCATGATATGCATCAATGTCTTCTGTGTCATTTCATTTTGAGAACAATGATTTTCTTTGCTATTGATGTATTTAATGCCCGTGCCTCACAGCTGTATAGTAGTAAAAAATAAAGTAACCCGTAGCATTTATTAATGCCGTAGGGGTATGAGATGTTAGCGATCTCACATTTCAGAGGATCTGCAAATGAGGGCGGTAGCCATCTCCTCTCCCTCGCAGTCTTTACTTCGGGGATTAATCCGGTACCCATTTAAGGCTGGGAACGACCCGGGAGCCGTTGCGATCTGAAAAATATTTCTGCTTCAACTGGGGAATGAACCCAGGACCACTCATATGCGAAGCCAGTGCGCTAACCACTGGGCTAACGCGGCTCCCACAGCCGTATATTGCTACTGGGAAAACGCTGATCATACATAGTTGGACTTTGCTGCTGGTACCTTGTCAAAGATGTTTTCCAACTACACATATCACGTAAAATGATATCCAAAGATATAGAGATTACATGCATAATTATGAAATGTTATTTCATAGCGTATCGATTAACATCTATATGGATGAATAATATAGATGTCTGTGGGTGTGTGGGGGATATGTGACGTAAATGCATCCGCTGATTGTAGATTGTTGTGTGTAGCGTATTACGTCAGATCATAGTAACTCATATAGGAAATGTATATCTAAAGTACTAGCATAAATGAGTGTGTTAATTCGGCAAAGTCTATATCCAGGATAGCCACATACATATGGGCGTCTGTGGTTATGTTGATAGCGATGAAAGATACGGGCAAGAAGTCAAGCAAGCATGACCGACCAGTTCTCCGGTACTGGAGACCTACTATACTAGATGTATGGTTACAGTGGACGTCACCGCTCGGTGTAAGTGAAAAAATAAACACTGAACGTATTAATTATGAATGCCCAAGTCAGAAGTTTCGGATCATTGGCGCATAAAAACGGTGACAAAATACATGTTTGTTCTACGGACTACTACATGCTGTAAACCTAGAAGGATCACTGTTCTTCTATAACAGAGAACCGGTGGGAGTTTCCGAACGTAAACAAAGAAGAATCTACATAGATCTCATATCATCCAGAATAAATAAAGATATTACATTTTCTTTTGCTTTTCGTTGGCTGTTTGGCACACACAAAGAATACACAGTTATCAGTAAACCCCTTACTCTTACTGGTCACAAGCAAGAGCATACAACAAGAAAATGGAAATAGCAAGATACGAAGGAAGACCTAGAAGAAGTTGGAGAGATGTTACAATATTACTGCATATGACCCGAAAATCGATCGGCATTCATTCTTGCAACGCCTTACACCAAAACAAGATAAAAAATAGATAGATAGACAGACAGACAGATACAGGCAGGCAGACTAGATATATAGGTAGGTAGGTTGGAAGACAGGCCAAAACTCCCCGCCCCCTCCCAAATCTATAGCCTTATTGACGAGGGCACTTGTCATTTCAAGCACTTAGTCAGTGCTACTGAATTTTCAGAAAGGAAAACTTTTTATATTATTTACTTTTTATTTGTAACAGGAGGTAGAAAATATACAGCCCGCGGACCAAATGCGGCCGACCAAACCGTTATTTCTGGCATGCCAAGCTGTTCAAAAAGTACTATATACACATATCTCAGAGCTCAGTCGCTGGATCTCACAGAGACTAAATGAGATAGTTATGTGGCACGACGCCATGCAAATCTCAGGCGCTGAATCTTTATCGTCTATTGTCTTTTCCCAGGTTGTTTGCTATCTACTTTGGCATTAAATGTAGAGGTGATTGAAGGTCGAGCCTGTGTTCCAAGGCGAGATGTGTCGCCTCGGCTGTGCTGTGACCGTGTTTGTCCAAGATGTCCATGACGCTTTATATCCATCCTTAACGTGGTCTTCTTCTGACTTTGTGTCCTGATCTCAATTGGTTATTTTCCAGTGCGGGCAACTTGTCGCTGCCTTTCATCTGCTGCCTTTCTATATATTCTCTGCAAGATGGTATACCTGTTCTTTCCCTGATATATATTCTCTGCAAGATGGTATACCTACTCTTTACCTGGTGACTTCATTTCGTAATCTATCGAGCCTGGTGACCCCTGCATCTTTCTTCAAGCAGTTCTTCTCACATATACCTATCTTTCAAGCTGGATCTCACAAACTAAAAGGGAAAGTTATGTGGAACGCAGGCATGCAAAGCTCAGAAGCTGAATTTCAAAAATACTAAAAAAAAAAAAGAGAGAAGGGTTCTTAGTTGCTATAGGGAAACCTCGGCTATTTTTGGTAACAACCGACTCATTTCTCCGATTTATGAACCACCGAGGTTGAGGGTTTGAGGATTTTAGTATTTAATATGGAGCTAATAGAAATAGACTCCTGCGTGACAGAATGAGGAGTGTGGTCATCCAGCAAACCGAGACAACCGTCAGCATGCATACCCTTCGTCATCTACTACAGGAGAATGAGAATCAGTTGGTCTTCCAGGAGTGCAATGATCTCGGTTCATAACCAGTATTCAATTATTTCAATATGTTACAATATCATCTTGGTTCTTGCAATCGACCATAGAAATATACACATTAAACAATCTCATTTTGGTTCTTGCAATCGACCTTAGAAATCTACCGATTTTCTTTGCGTATAATTTATTCAGAGCTATCTCGTGCAATATGAACTGTCGTATCCTCTATCAATTCATATTAGAGGCCGTTAATAATTCATCTTTCTCTTGTCACATATGATATATACATATTTCAACCATCTTTCTTTAAAAACGACTTCAAGATAAAATCATAACGCGGATGTAACGAGCTCTGTCGTGAGAACAAATGCTTCTTTCATGTTATTTCTGTTTATGCGTTATGCATACATACTTTTTAATCTCCCCCAAAAATAACTTATGCTTTTAATTGAATAACAAAAAACGTTATTATTTCCAGTTTTTCATATAACGTTAATGTGTGTTGAACATATTTTTTTTCCGTTTCTAGGAATCGTTTATTACCTGAGAACTGCATTGATTCGTTTATTTTATATGGGAAGAAACGTTATATTTTTTAATGGAAATACTTGATAAAAATATGTTGTCCCATAAATCTTCCTGCACGTTACGTAAGTGAAAGAAAATTTCAGAATCGCCGTAAGAAGTATATGCCTTAATGTCATTCCATCCAAAGTAGGTACACAACGGTGCTCAAAATGTGCACTAAGTAAGGAACAGATACTTTATGTTTGAAATTATTATGAATAATACAGATAATAGGATTAGAAAGTTACGTCAAGACAACAGACGTCCACCTTACATAAAGAACAAAATGTGGCTTAAAGATTGTGTAACCATCGTGATTTAAATATACTCGGATTTCCCAATAAGTCCTCCGAAACGTCACGCTATTTACCGAAACGTCACGCCAGCTGCTAAGAGAACCACATGATTGTGTATTTTTAAAATTTATAATCAGCATCAAAACACTGGCTACATTCCCATATGTGCTCAACTCCGCTGTCCATCTGCGATAGAAGGAAGTATGAGCCGAGTGTACCATTCAGTCGTTGGTTATGCGGATCTGTCCAGAAATGAGGCACTTTCTTCCCTCTTTATTGGTCACTCCCATTTATAAAATTTTGTCTACATGCATATTGTTACTTTAGGCCTCCTCTTAATCACTTTGCAGAGCATCCATAACTGTGGTCATTACTTCAATTTTGTCTCTTCGTATCACTGTCACATTCACATTGACTCACCCACTGTCACATTCACACTGACAGACCCACTGACACACCCAATGACACACCCACTGACACACAAATGCATCTGCTCTATCAATTCAACCATTCTGTTAGACTACACAGAATTTCAGCTAAGTATTTTTTATTTAATATTGCTTAGATCGTTCTTTTTTATTATACTTACTCTGTTGCTTTTATTTTTACTCTTCTGTTGTTGTCGTATTTGTCATTGTTTCTCCTGTGTATTATTTCTCTCATTTGATCTCAGTCATCTTCTTTTGCTCCTCTCCAACATTATGATTCTCTGTTTGAAATATTCATTTCTTGTTCTTGCTTTTTCAGCCCTGATGAAAACTTTTTAGACGAAACATCATTAGTTTCTGTTGATGTCGCTAGTGTGTTTTCTATTTTGTTGAACCACTCCTTATGTATCGCTGCTTTTTCTCCTCCTCACCAGCTCCATCGTTGCGTCTGAAACCTGCATGGCTTGGATAGTAGAACCACATGCTTCTTTGAAAGTAGTTTAGCAGAGTAACCATTTCTTTCTTGTCATGAACATTTATACAGTAGAAATCTTAGTATCCGTATAATTGTATATATCTCAAGAATGAAGAAATACAGTGTACATACATACAATCATACATTGAAATGAACGGAATTTTATTGATAAGAGTACAGCAATATGTAACCAACTATGTATTTTAAATAAACTACATAGTAAAGGTACGTGCGCACTGCCGCGGGACCACTCTACCGCATCCGCGAACATTCTCGCTCTAAAATTATTTCACCCAAATTTGATTCGGATAATTGGGAATTCGGTTAATTGTAATTCGGATAATCGAATTTCTGCAGTATTTTCTGTAGATGCTCTTATTGTCTCATATAATTACTTTGTGTGTGAGTAGTTGCGTCATCAGTCAAGTGAGTGCCGCTGTTACCGCCTATATCTCATTGCTTTCTGCTGTTATTAGATAAGACATCACCCTCATTCTCAGATATTACCCTCATATCACTTAACCCGTTACCCCAAGCGATCATTTCCAAAATACTGTACACCTATAAATTGCAATTTTAATCAAGACATAACGACCAGGGAGATAAACCCGCGACATATTGAGTACAAGGTGAACGGCTTAACCACTATGCAAGATTCCAAATATGAAAAAAGACATAAAGAGAACATATATCAATGAAACTTTTTTAAATGATGACATTCACGGATGATCTCGTTAATTATACGATAATTAAATAGATATTTTTATTTCAGGAATCCAACTGATTTCCATGAAGAAATCCATGGAAATCTCAACATTGGGAGAGACGAAGAAATCCATGGACATCTCAACATTGGGAGAGACGAAGACATCCATGGAAATCTCAACATTAGAGGAGACCAAAAAATCCAATCATATATCAAGAAAACGTGGAGACGTATGCGAAAAAAATGTCAGACAAAAATAGATCGCGATAGGATTGTTGAATATATATATATATTCCAGGAGAATATGAATGTCTGGTATTGCCATTATCTAACATGAGTTATAGATATGTGTTTCGTTTTTCAAGGTTTGTTCAAAACCGTAAACTTAATTAATCTACCCGGGGTGATGTAAATAATTATGAAGCTCAGAAATAAAGAATCGAATGTTCTAGACCAGTTGTTTTCATCTTCTTTTTGACTCTAGGCCCACTTTTGAGAAAAAGAATCCCCCCCCCCGATGTCTAGAACAGCGTAATAGCATGTCTGTATGAAGGCTTCTTAAACTATTCGATATAATCTATACTCCATTCACGTAGATACCATCAGGTACCCCATTGATTGATCGATGTCCTTAGCCGATTGCCCTTTTTTTGTAGCCTACCTCCCACTTGTATAGCACAAAGGTGGGGGGACTATTACCCAAGATGCTATCCAATGTAATAAATTACGATATAATTCTAGAAAATTACGATAGAATTCTAGAATATTACGATAGAATTCTAGAAAATCACGATATAATTCTAGAAAATTACGATAGAATTCTAGAAAATTACGATAGAATTCTAGAAAATTTCGATAGAATTCTAGAAAATTACGATAGAATTCTAGAAAATTACGATAGAATTCTAGAAAATTACGATAGAATTCTAGAAAATTACGATAGAATTCTAGAAAATTGCGATAGAATTCTAGAACATTACGATAGAATTCTAGAAAATTACGATAGAATTCTAGAAAATTACGATAGAATTCTAGAAAATGAAAGAACAATTGACTCTGAAATACAATTATTATGTTTGTTTATTAGTGCCACCAGCAAGCGCATGCGGCCTTTATCACACAGCTATTCAATCCCCTCCCTTCAACTCCTGAACTTGTAAAATGCAGTATTGACAGTTTATTAGTTGTCTTTTTATGCATTCGTTCTCAAACTTTCACCGAATCGACCTCCTTCTTACAATCAGGACGATGGTTCTGCAAGAATTCCAGCAGGATGTAAGCCAAAGACCAAAAGGGCATTGTGCAGCCATTTTATGTGCACTAATGACCAGACATATCCATGCTGTGTGTATTTTTTAGTTAAGTGCTTAGTTTCATAGGTAATAAATAACTAGTTGGTCAATGAACATATTTGTTAGTAAACCAAGCTGTAATTTAGTTAATAAGTTAAATTGTTAATATAGCTATATAGTTAGTTTAATGAGTTAGCTAGTTACTTAGTCAGCTATTCAGTCAGTCAGTTAGTTAATCTGCCAATTAGTTCATAAAGTTCATAGTTTAACTAGTTGGCTTTTTTGAAGTCGCGTCTCGAACTCTTTATCCATTCTTCCATTGGCTGTAAAAAAAATGCTCCCTAGATATTGAAATTACTGTACGTGTTTCAGTAGTTGTTCATTTATTTTATTGTGATTGTAGTGGGTTTTCTGCATATATACATTACTTCTGTTTCCTCTGTGTTGATCTTAGAGTTGTGATTGAAGCAGGTTTCGTTGAGCAGGGTTATGTGATCTTGAAACTCTTCACTTGAACTTTTGAGTAGACCACTCATCATCAGTAAAGAGTAGTTCAGTTATTTTATTTGAATTGTACGTTTAATCATAAATTCAATTATTTCTGATTTTTTATTCTTGATGTCACAGACGTTCTAAGTATCTTATTTAATTGTCATACTTGATGGCGGATTGTTACTTGTGCGCCGCGAGGTTTTGTTGTTCCGATCAATGATTGATTTTTTTTTATTTTCTTGAATTTTTGCTTAATATCTAGAGTGACATTTATGTGAACACTCAAATCCCCTACCGGCTTGCTGGACCGATGCATCCTATGCATAGTCTTATACCGAAACTTCTCCTTATTTCATTTCTCATTTTGTCCCTCTTGTGACTTTTCTCAGTCATTTCATTTTACATGTTGTCAGTTTTCTCTGCTGGGCTGTTGCCAGCCTTCGTGTCTGGCATTGATAGCAGAGTGTTGGCATAAACATACTGTTTATCATGTCTCTTTACTTCTATTGTGATCTGGGGGTTAAGCAGTAACGGTGGTACCGGGTATGTCACAATCTCTGTGTCTTATTTTCCTTTGTCTGTAAATATACTTCCCATGTATTTAAATTCAGAGGAATGTTGCACTTTAGTTTTGTTAATTAGTATGTTCACAGGATTAGGAGACTTGCTGATTTTCATTATTTCTGTTTTCTGCGTATTTATTTTCATGTTATACTTGATGCATGCTTCGTGAGTACATTAATATGATTTTGTAACTACTGTTCCTCTTCGATGATAAGGCACTGATCATCAGAAACAGCAATTCATTCATTGCGTTATTTTCTCTTAAGTAACTCTTCAGATTCTTCTCTTATTACTTTACTGTTTACTTTCTTGTTTTGGTATTCTTTTGTTATTCTGTCCATGTATATGTTAAAAAGTATAGATGAAATTAATCTTTCAAGATGACCATTCCGTCGGTAGTTCTTACTGAACTTTGGTAGTTCTGCAAAAGGCTTTTATATTTGCTAATAACTGACTTTTGATTCCGTAGATGTCTAGTGTTTCCCATAAAGCATTTCTATTGCATCTATCGAAAGCTTTTTCCTAGTCTATGAATATTATGTTTAGTTGGTTATCATATTCTCTGCTTTCTGATTTAGTTATCTCAAGGAAAAATGAGCATCTGTACAACTTACTCCTCTCTTACCAGTAATAATCATATTTCCATAAAATAAAGAAGTGTAGAGGATTGACGTTCATGCACACTGGTTATGCATTCTGTCCCTCTCGACGAAACTGCACGATACCTGCAGAGAGTGTAAATCACAGGGATCTCCGAAAACTCTACTTCATAAACAAAATATCACGATGGTATTCAAACCCACGATCTCTTGAGCATATTGTGATTGAAGCAGGTGTTTCCTGCTTAACCATTGGGTCAGTGAGATCACTAACTCTCATTCTCAAATTCGCTAAATTTAAGACTACTTGTTATCTACTACAGGTATTACACTGTCGGTCACATTTAACATGTGCTCACCACGAAATATGCACGGCAGTCTACGTGTGCATGGATCTTTTTATCACTATTCTCTATATTCTCTCTCTTTCTCTCTCTCCCTATATATATATATATATATATATATATATATATATATATATATATATATATATATATATATATATATATACATACATATATATATATATATATATATATATGTATATATATAATACAGTCTTCAACATACACTTTGTCATCATACCAGGAATGTGGCATATAACTCAGGGGCGTAGCGTGGGTCAATGGCGCCTGGGGCGGAATCATAATTTTTGACATAAAAAAATTATGTCAGTGATTGTGAAAGACTGGACGATAAAATATTTGCCGCCCTCACGATGATGCCGCCCGTGCGGTAGCACCTCCGCACCCCCCTCGCTACGCCACGGATAGAACTCTAGGCCAACAAGTTTATCACTCTTCTGTTAGGTCTGCATACCACCATAGGCGTGATAGTAAGTTTGTTATTCCAGGTAATTCTAGAGACCTTCACATGTGTACAATAAAGCAAAGTCCGCCGGACCACAGCTATTCGTTATCCATTAGAACATTGTATATATATATATATATATATATATATATATATATATATATTAATGATGTGACATATTCTTTGCAGAACGTGGTCTTCCGTATACATTCTCTGAACAATCCGCGGTTCTGGGAGAGACGACCTGCAACAGTTAGATACATGTTTAATCAATATGATATATGACTGCATCATCGTATCTTCGGCTCACTATTCACCTGCTGTCATTAACTCTGTCTTCGGCTATTAATCTTTCAATGCTGTTATATGTCTTTATATGATCATAAAAACTTCGCTGTCTTGTTATGATGTTGTTATGGAGCCAGCAATGTTTGACGTTTATTGATCTTAACACTTCTGGATGTGTCTTTTTTGTTGTCCATGTTATACGTAAAATTCAATTGTAGCATATCATTTGCAAAGCAGTGATTCTTTTAGCTACGTGTTTATTTAATGTCCATTCCTCTCAACCTTATATTACAACTGGACATACGCATGTTCCGATCATACATAGTTTGGCTAAACTGCTGGTACTGTGCCATAAATAAATCAGTCATTAGAATTGAAACCAAACGTGAGCATTTCAACATATCAATTAGGAGGTAAGATAAGGTTGTGTGTTGTCACCTGATCTGTACAATTTATGCAGTAAAATAATAATGAGATTAATACAGGATATTCCAGGAATATCAGTTGCAGGGCATAATATAAACAACATACCAGATCCTGATGATGCAGATTTGATAGCCGAAAATATAACACCGTTGAAAGAAATAATGAATATTATTGGAGAAAAATTAAAAAGAAAGAGCTTAGTCTGAATAACAGAAAATATGAAGTAATGGTAATATTGAAGAGTAAATGTCCTCAAAATGTAAAACTAAAGTTAATGGAAGCAATCTGAGGCAAGTGAACATATTCAAATATTTGGGTATCTTAATGACATGCAGTTGGAAGATGTATTAAAGTCACATGTAGTACTGTACAGACAAAAGCAACATTTCAACAAGATGAAGAACATCTTACGTTATATATCTTTCTCAATTGAGGTGAGTCTTCGATTTTATATAGAAATAATTCTTAGTTAGTTAGTTAGTCGTTGGATCATTGCCATTGCACTTCGATACGTCCATAGGTGCTCAGATCTCTCCTTGAGAGTAGCCGCCATTACACGTTGACTGACGGTCCCAGTACGCAGTTGAATGACCATCATTCTTTCTTGCCCACGAAACCGCTCATTTCTAGCGACACCACATTTCAAACCAAGTTCCTTTATTCTAGTCATGGAACAAGCGTTATCGTCGCTTACACAGTAATTTGCTCGTTCGTTTTTCCGTAGGGCGTTCAAAATGCTCGATCCATCGCTGCACCAACAGCCGTAGTAGCAGCGTGTGAGGCCAACCTATCTGCTCTCTCATTACCCCGGTCTCCCGCATGTCCAAGCACAAAAATGAAAGTCACTTTACACATACAGGAATTCGTTACTGCATCCAGCCGCTGTTCCCGAATGTATCCCGTCTGAACTTTCACAATCATGCTCATCGAGTCAATGAGTATGCAGGCATGTTCGCAGATAGTCTGCGAGCCATTGCAAAGCTTTGGTTACTGCCAAAACCTCCATTGTCATGCTGCTTGTCGTCTGAGCGAAAGTACCACTTTCCTCTGTGATGGTTTCTCCCCACCTTTTAGCCGTGAAGGCCCAGGCACTTCTGATGTGTCTCTCTTCACACATAATGCTGCAATGCTGCAATAACGACACACTCAGATTAGGAACTTCAAAACTTACTATTGCATGTTTTACCAGCTTTCCCCAACATTAAAATGATGTATATCAGCACAGATATAATTCACATAATAGAAATGTTTGTGTGTGAATTTGAACTGGCATAGACCCTATGAATTAATTTTTTCATTAAAATACATTCATTGGGAGCCGCGTTAGCGCAGTGGTTAGCGCACTGGCTTCGCATATGAGTGGTCCTGGGTTCATTCCCCAGCTGGGGCGGAAATGTTTTCAGATCGCAACGGATCCCAGGTCGACCCAGCCTTAAATGGGTACCGGCTTAATCCGGGAAGTAAAGACTGCGAGGGAGAGGAGATGGCTACCGCCCTCATTTGCAGAGCCTGTGAAATGTGAGATCGCTAACATCTCACACCCCTACGGCATTAATAAATGCTATGGGTTACTTTACTTTTATTCATTAGTTTAAATTTTTGGTTATTTCCGATATAGATCAAAAGTTTACTTCTTAACACAAATCTCACACACATATCTGATAAGTGTTACAGTAAATTATAAGACGTAAGTTTCCGATGATTGGTTTATCATGCAATTGACATGATTTATGCATGAAATTTGACTATTGTATACTCTCAAACGCAAGACAGACTGTGTATCCGGTGTCACGATCATATTCTCATACAGAAGCGTTTCTTTATAAATTGTGTAGTTAGTAGGAAAACTGAGTAAATTTTATGACATTAGAGCAGATCACATATAGATTTTAAGTATTTATGAAATAAAGCTAGGTACTGGATAATTTATTCAAACATATAAATTTCCGTTACTGCATGTTTTCCTGTGAAGGAGTGCAGTCAGGCTTTCTACGGGTTGTGGATAGAATGGGCGCATTACCATAGCAGACGCCGTGACATGGACAGGAATGTTTTTGATTGTACAATTATTATGCGAACATAGTGGACACATTATTGTAATAGTAGACACGCCTATGCCTAATCAACTCACAAAATATGTGACTGAAGTGGTAAAATTTATTTTCTCGATACACAATAATTAATTTGTTGATAAAAGATAAACGGATCTCATTAGTTTATAAAAACTGGACGTGATGCACAAATATAAAGTATATATTTATTGAGTCTATGCAAATTTAACATCATTTGCAAAAAATAGAATTAATAATAAGTTAGATGGTTAGTCGGGCAATTACATTTGTTTGAGGGGAAAAACTAGTGAAACATACTATAACTGCCTTTTCAGATGCCGTCAGTGAGTTTGGACTAACAATCAACAAAAATAAAACGCAAATTATGACACAGGTTGCATCCAAGCAGTATAAACTGTCGTCGATAGTTGCGAGATAGATGTTATTGACCACTTTACTTTTCTAAAACCCGTCACCAATAAACTATCCAAACATCAAGAAATGAGCGTCAAGAATTAGCAGGGCATCTACGAAATTGAGCAGACTAGTAAAATTCGTCTGGAGAAACATAAAATTAGCAATAATAACTAAACCCTTAAGCAAGTTTGTGTCCATCCAAAACCTCATCTACGGCAGTGAAACATGGGCAACCTAAATGCACTAGGAGAGATGACTAAACAACTTTCACATGCGGTGTCTAGGTAGAATTTCCCAGAGTTAGGTGGCATGACAAAGCCTCTAACATGGATGAATTGGAAAGAACCGGCAATACCGCAATATTTTTTTATGTTCAGTATACGTAGACAGATGGCTAGGATACACCAGGGGAATAGAAGATGTCATAATACCAAAAAGATTTACTTTATGGAGAATTACGGTCTTGGAAAATGGTCTCATTGTCAACCTCTTCTCTGGTAAATAAGACGTATGCAAATATGATATACGTGATAGAGGCATTGATATAGAAAGTTGGTGACAGGATACCATGTTGACAGGATACCATGGTGACAGGATACCATGTTGACAGGATACACTGTTGACAAGAAACCATGGATCTAGTTGCATAGATGGTAAAGATCAGAAATGGTATAAAGGCAAATGAGAAAGTGATAGTAGTTAGTTTAAAGGCTGCTCGTCTAAACACAGGATGGTACAAATGAACCTATGATTTCATGTGCATACCGTGGAAGACACGTTGTGACTTAGATTGGCTAGTAACATTCATCATTGGCATTTGTCATTGTATTGTATTTGTCATTTGCCATGGTATGATCATAATTTATATTTCTTATAGCACAACAATAATATTATCGTCTGGAAAGACAGAAATGATAGTGATAGTGTCTACTTATTTTTCCTCATAAACACATTTTCCTTGAAACGTCGACTGAGTCTATACAATGCTTGTATTTTATACAACTACCTTACATACGTGATGCTGTTATCTCTCTCTCTCTTGTATGTTTCATTTCCAAGTTTTGTTCTATTGATTGTGTTTTCCGCTGCACTGTCTGCGTATATCTTGTGAAGACTGTTGCGTAACACAAATTATGCAAGATGAAAGAACAAGTTATTATCAGCCTTTGAGATGGGGATAGATATAATAATTGCGCATACTTCGGGGAAACACAATCTTCAGACAACGTCTGGGATAATTTGTTATGGTATGATAAAAATAGAAAGTGATTTTAATAGAAAGAGACGTACAGAAAGTGTCTCGGACATTCAGAATATAAGTATGAAGCAACATTTCCTGGACAGGCAGTAGAAAACATCATACTCTTTCAAAGATTCTGCGGAACGTGTGCACATTTAATTTCTGTGAATGTCATTTTCAGGTACGCCTTGATATCTCATTTATATTTTCTTTTTGGTCTGCATCTTCTTCATCTCCCGGTGCGTTGGTAAGTGTAAAAATTGATGTAAGAAAAAAACGTTTTAATATACTTGTGCATTGAATAAAACTCTTGACCCATCAACTTGGTATGACTGATTCTGAACAGGTATTATAAATGAGAAAATTGTAAAACTTTGCAGGACATTTCGAAAGATACTAGAGCTTGAGATGTCCATTTTTCCTCGAGTATTATGTCAAGAGGCCCTTCATTCTTATTCGCATTGCCATATACCGTTCTGCACCTGGAGTGGAGCTCTATGCGGATCAGTACGCACGGAAAATACTGGATCTTATTTGAACTCATGCTCATCTTGGCCTAGGAAGGAGAAACATATTTATTATAAAAGTTTACAAAGTTTAAGTAAATATCTTTTTTGTGCGCTCTCCGTTATTTTATTTTCTAGGCTGTCACGATTTTAATGTAAATTAAATTTATAATTTTGTTCAGAAAACTTGTTGTTTAGACATTTCTTTCAAGACAACACTATTAATGAAAGGAACATGGCTCAATTATAACTGTAAACAGTTGGTTGCACATCGTAAACATTCATCAGTCAATGATAACATTGCTTTTCAGCTAATACAGTTATCCCTCGCTACTTCGCGGTTCATTTTATCGCGGCCTCAGTACATCGCTGATTTCTAGAAACATATTTACAGTATGTACACTTTAGTTACATCTACGTATGTTACACACACACACACGTATCATATTTATATTATTTATACATTATTTTATGTATGTTATTTATACTATTAATAATTTATTTACATGTTTGAAACTATTCTTTAATGATCTAATGATAACATATGCACTTATATGGCTTCATATACACTTATTGATATTATACATACACACAAAATGTACGTGTGTTAGAAATGAGAGGATGACACTAATTTGCGGTTTTTCACTAATCGCGACCGGTTCTTCTTCTTCTTCTTCTGCGTTCGTTCTCAAACTCCTGCAGATTAGCAGGATGTAGTCCGGAGAACAGAATGCGTTATGTCATGATTTACAGCATTGCTGCGATATCTGCGCCTTTCGGCCTGACACATCCGACTTCAGCATGGCTTTGTGTCACTGGCCCAATATGGGATGGGACAGCCAACTCCATCCCATAACCTCCTTTGTCGCCTTTTACGACATGCGTGGAAGGTAAATAGTGTTGCTATTCTTTGCTCCCCTTTCGGACCCCGGCAACACACGGGCGATTTATACTATTAATATTTTATTTACATGTTTGAAACTATTCTGTAATGTTCTAATGACAACATATGCACTTATATGGTTTCATATACACTTATTGATATTATACATACACGCAAAATGTACGTGTGTTAAAAATCAGATGATAACACTACTTCGCGGTTTTTCACTTATTGCGGCCGGTTCTGGTTCCTAACCTTAGGCACGCTAAGGGTGTTATGGATCACCTAAAGTTCTAGCTCCTTCTAAACTAACGGTGTCCGGACACACCTATAAACATGACGTGTTTTTTTCACGTAGCACATCCCTATTTTGTAATGCACATAAACTGGGACATGCGCAGATGAAGCCTATTCCATTTTCACATCCGGCATCCTCATTTCCACACAAATCTTTTAGAATATAGAGGAGCAGTTCGTTTTTTCCTACAGACATCCAAGCAATCAAGTTTGTTCATCATGGATTCAATTTTCTTCGAGTTTATTATGGATGACTATTCCGATGAGGAGGAAATTGTGCCGTTCCTAGAAGCAGATATCGCTCCAGTAGATGATGTGGTGTTAGATAGTGATAATTCTAGTGATACTGATTCTGTTGGCAGCGTGGGTGAAGAAATTTTCGAGGATGAAATTGTAGAAAATTTGCATGTCCCTTCTGCATATAGCCATGAATGGCGTAGCGACTTCGATGAAATTGTTGGAGATATAGGCCTAGCTGATAACGTTAGTGTGTTAGACGTGTTTTGAGAGGTAAGTTAATTTATATAATATAGTATTGTCCATTGATCACGCTGCTTTCATAATTTAGATGGTGAATCACTGAATATCGACTGTGTTGGAGCGATACAAAATGACTAGGTCTATCATTCAGATAACGATTTATGGCAAATCTATGATGTTCATTCATTCTTACCAGTGACATTATGATGATTTGACAATGAAACCACATAAATACTATTTGAATTAGGATTATTTTACAGGGTTCCCACTTCAGAAAATATAAAAACTATAGATAAGTAATTTTTTTAATAATTTTTTTCCCTTTTATCTGTTATAATTTCTTTATTTTTTGGTGAAAAATCATCTTTACTACTTTCTAATACGTCTGGTATCACATACACACGTAAATAAATTACACCAATATATGCAGTATTCAATTCTTTATTTATATGTACAAATATTAATTAATTATCTCTAACAACAAAAAAGTTATTGAATTTTTAAAACAGCCACAATCAATAACACAAATTCTCAAAAAAGAATTCAGTGGCAGGGGAAGTTTTTGGATTTGTAAACACAGCTTGCTAAAGAGATAACTAAGAGATGACTGTATTGAATTTTGAGGCACCACTAGTACATCCAATCGTATCGCTAGAACAAAAATAAATAACCAAATTAAATCCTAGTGGCGCATACCGATATCGTCATTCACTAAACATAACTGAATATCTGTCTTCAGTCGAAGCCGTTTCTAATACATGGAGATGGAGTTGGTGGTACCATCTCTGTATTTTAATTTGATTTTATGTGTTTACTTCGGTTATGTTTGTTTCTTGAAAAAAAAATCAGTTCATTTGTTTATCTGTTATTTCTTTTTTATATTAGTTTATTACTTGTTTGTTATTAATTAAATCAATCCTAGCTGTCGCGAGTAAAGTGTGGATGGTCAGCGTTCGAATCTAGTCCAATGAGTTGAGTTTGTGAGGAAACTCACTGTCAACTGTGTTACCGCGCTAACAATTACAACATAATAATCCTTAAATATTGTCTAGACAATAAATACAGCAAATAATCTGAGGTGATGGCTAAGATTTTAATAGGATATACCAAGTTTTCATCTATTGGCATCATATTCTATTCAGTACGTATCCATCAATTTAGCAGTTGTTGTGGCTGTAGTGATTTCTTGGCAATATAAATACGTTTAGCAGTTTGCCATTGCTTTTTGTACAGTCCGAATGCACAGATATCTGCGGCGGGAAACGAGCCCGCTACCTTGGCCATCACAGACGCGTAATATATATTACTAATGAACATTCCACAATCCGGATAACTTCCTGTTGTTCGTCCGTCACAGATGATGATGACCATTTGTTGCATCTAATTTTGAAAATTCAATTAGCATTATGTTCTTGATTATGAGTTCGTAAATGTCAAATAAGCCCTATTTAGGTCAGAAAAGTTCTTGGACAGTTCCGTCATGGAATGACCACTAGATGTTTTTCTCTACCCGTTACATTCTAGTAACTCTCCGTTGTTTAGATGTTGCATTTCTCTTATTTTCATATGATGTTGCACCTTTTTTTTACTGTATATCGCTATATGGCTCTATTTTGTACAAGTTCTACCCCTGTATCTTGGTCTATTTCAAAGGTTTTTAGTGAGATCTGTGTAGCGGTTCTTTTAGCAATCTTGAGATTGTAGCCTTCTGCAATTCATCAAAGAGAAGTATCTTTGGCACTCGATGAATCTGGCATAATTACCAAATGACCAGCCCAGCAAATCTGAGTATGCATCAGGATAGTGTCAATGATAGGGATACTAGATCTGTTAATGACAGTGGTATCCAGAATTTTGTCTTGGCAGCTGATATTCATAACTTTTCTGAGACAAATATTTGTGGATGTGAACATTAGTCGCTCTGGAGATTTTGATGAAGGTGAGGAGAAGTTGTGTAAAACGTCAACCTCACTCTCCTGTTGGACCTCATTTGACACCAGTAGCAAGGATGAATCGAGACGACTGGAAAAGAAATTCAATGCCCGTGTAGGAGTTACGGAGAGAGGGCCTTGCCTATATGCACTAATCACACCCTCTCTACTCTGTGGATTAGTTCCATGGTATTGAAAGCAAGCAGACCTGCAGGTGATACCAACAGATGGTTTAAAACAACAAGGACTGACTTATGGTTTCACCTCCAGAATTTCTGTAGAGGTGTACTCTCTTAACCTAAGACAATCCCGTGCTAACCCTTAATCAGCTGGGGAATAAGTCA
Source organism: Meghimatium bilineatum (assembly GCA_034231615.1). Taxonomy (NCBI): domain Eukaryota; kingdom Metazoa; phylum Mollusca; class Gastropoda; order Stylommatophora; family Philomycidae; genus Meghimatium; species Meghimatium bilineatum. Next base: position 39,675,577 of record CM067308.1, on the reverse strand, counting down.
GAAAATCGTAACAAATTGAGCAAGATGCACATAATAATATAACATATATCGGGTGTCTACATTGTCACTGTGCAATTATATCAGTGATGATATTACATCGTATGAATTGTATTAAGTGAGAAATTATGTGACGTCAGTGCACAGCTACTTTATAGACACCCTAAATTTACACATAAATCCATAATTCCTATATAAGTGTAAATGCATAGGCCTACATCTGTATAAATACATACCATCACATACATATATTCACACACCATAATGCGTGCATTCATGAACCAGTACGCATACACTCGCATACACCTGTACAAATCAACGCAAACACACGTGTACAAAGGTATGCACACATTAATCAACGTTGCACACATCGTACATAAGCTCGCACTAAAGGAAACGACAGCGATGTCTAAGAATTCTCACCTGGATACAAGTAAATTTTACAGTCTAGCTTACACCTCTCAGATCTTGCATACCACAATTTAGAAAGCCGCCATTAAACTGCTGACACTTGTAATCATTGTTATATTCTGTTTACCCGGTCTTATTATTTTGTTAAGTGAATTTCCTTTCTACTGATTGCTGTTCTCGGAAAATCCCTTTGTTTTTTGTTTTTTTAAATGTCATTTTAATGTATGTTTGAACATGACCGTGTCCCATAAAGACCTTACAACAGAATTAAATCGGGACTCATTCGTTACATTTTTTATTATTGTTGGGCTTTCTGCTAGTCATTATTTACATATTTAGAATCGCATGCCAAAAATAGCCAAGGTGAATCCAAGTACATAAATAGTGACCAACCGAAAACCCAACAAGGCTTTCCGATCACGTGACAATTCTAGATAACAGGTCCTACCGGAGACGGTTGTTGTTTAACTGCTCCGTCTTCTTCTTCTTCTGGATTCGACCTCAAACTCCTAAAGATTAGCACGGAGAATGGAGTATGGTGTGTTGTGGTTTACAGCTTGCTGTGATATTTGCGCTTTCAACCTAATAAAGCTTAGAGTTACTTCAAAAGTTTGAAACTATATGGTATTAAACAGCCATATTAACTAAAACGCTCCCTTAGTTGCAACTTACGACGTTCATTGCATGTAAATGTGCTTTTAATCTCTACTCCCTTTTCTGGAGCGCCGACACATGGACTTGATTGTGCCTCTGAAATGCTGATAGTTGCTTCAATATATGGCTTGTCTGTTGAAGGTGCTGATAGTAACTTCAATACATGGTTGGCCTGTTTAAGGTGCTAATAGTAACTTCAATACATGGTTGGCCTGTTGAAGGTGCTGATAGTAACTTCAATACATGGTTGGCCTGTTGAAGATGCTGATAGTAACTTCAATATATGGTTGGCCTGTTGAAGATGATGTCTGATCAATGCTTACTTCTATCTCCCTCTTGTCTGTGTTCGTTCTCAAACTCCTGATGGTTAATAGAACGTAGTCCGAAATATGGAATACTGTATGTCATCGTTGTTTTGGGTTTTATTACGATATCTTTGCCTTTAGGTCTGACACATCCGACTTTTAGCGGAACTTTGGATTACTTTGACCTTATAAAAGTTAGAACTGCCAGCTGTAGTCGAAAACCTACTACTCACCTCGTATGCCATGTATAGTATATCACAGTACTTCTTTTATTTGCCTCCTTTTCGGTTATCAAGAACACGTACAAGTGTTGTATTCTAAATTAAATTATTTGGTTTAAAGTTGCAGAGAGATGCGTGTATACCAGAAAGGTGTATTTTGCATGTTTCTCATCTAGACTAGTTACAGACAGACAAACAAACATAGGCATGCAGGCAGTCAATTATAAATAGACAGGTAGATTGGAAAGCAGACAGACAAACATACAGGTAATCACAGAGACAAACAGATGGACAGGTAGACAGACAGAGATATGAGAGACAGAGAAAGGTAGCTAGACCGACAGGTGGGCAGATAAGGGGCAGTACGAATGGATAAATTGATAGAAGAATGAAGAGGTAGAGAGATTTTTTAAAATCGGTAGCATATCCTTTTCAGGATGTAACCTTCATGCCATAATTTTTGGCTAGTTATTTTCTAGACGTCATATAAATATATATATATACATGTTTAGTAGTTAGTCATGTTTTCTGAATGGCTTGTACGCACAACTGCCTGTGATGGAATTCTCACCCGGTACCTTGACCATCACAGACGTGCTCTGCACCACGTCATCAAAGAGAGGAACAGTAAGTAGATGGATAGATGTTATTTGATCGGTAGACATGAATATTTATATCACTGTACTTCTATATATATCTCTGCATGTATGTTGGAATGTAAGTAATTAGGTAGTTAATTAAAGAACGACATATATATATATATATATATATATATATATATATAAAGATTGCCAGCATGTGAGTTTAAATGCCTGAGAAAAGACGAAAAAATGACCACACTAGACAAAATAATAAATGACGAAATCAGTCGAATAGTCGGTATAAGACCTTGCATAGAATACATCGAGAAGCAACAAATAAAATCGTTTGTATACTCTATGAGAATGAACTTATTACCACTACCAACAAGAACATATAATACGAGAACTGTCGGATGCAAAGCCATAGGAAGATCTATATGAATATAGATAGATAAAATCAAGATGACTCTGAACAAATATGGATTAAACACAGCCAATGCGATACATCTGGCCTTGTTTAGACATATAAAAGTCCCAGTCACCACCGAAAGTTTATTGGTTAGTGTTGATATTCTGACCATCATTCATCTGGAGATAGACAATAAATAGATTGTGGCTCGGTGGGTAGATAGGTAAGAAACTTTATGCATACATGTAAAGAAGAATTTGTGCTTTTTAATATAAGTTCTACAGACGTTTGCTAAACATCAATTATCTAGAGCACATGACAAATATACTTGTCCGGCAGCAAATAAATTAACTTACAAGTTTATCAAGAACCACTTGTGGCAGTGCTGAAACCGAGTAGCAGGGACGGTCTTAGGCCATTGCAACCTATGCGGCTGCAGTGGGCTCAGCACTTCATAGGCCCATAAATTCATATTAGAATGTATTTTATTATCCTCTTCCCTACCCAGACTGAGCCCCTCGCAATCCGTTTCGCATTGGGCCCCTCAGTTGTTAGGGCCGGCCCTGCCAAGTAGATATGTTTGGTTTGGACATGTAGCAAGACACGGCTCATTTTCTAAAATTTATTTTGAAAAAAAGTCGAAGATTAAAATGGAGGGTTATTAAAACACTGGATTGTCAACATCAAGGTCTTTTGGGCACGAATTGTCTACTCCTGTCCCAATGGCTGTGAACAGGGGTGTGTGGAGGGCTTAATGTATTTATGTTTCCAGTGTGGCATTGAGCTTGACTGGTTATTGGCTTTAATATTATTATTACTAGATTCGTTCGAATCGCGTCAGGACCCATCGACCGTCGAGACAAAATTTATTGGGTTGCTTAACCTGATATGCCTCACATTGCCAATGTGCTTGAGAACCCGGCTCACTGTATGGGAACACAAGCGAAAATGACATCACACAGTCCTTAACCAATTCATCGAATTCAATCTATAACCAATATTTTATGAATGAACAATGTGAATATCGCGGTTAAAGGTGATTCACCATCTTTGTTGACTTAAAGCCATTGCAAATCGTTGGATGTTGGTTCATTATAGCGATGTTGATCATATTGACGATCGCGCATGAAATTCACGTTTACTATTGGGATTACTCTTCCAGTTGAGCAGCATTCTGAGTATTTCTTATTTCGAGATCACGCGTTAACTAATACGAATGTGCTAGTCTATTGTGTTGACGAAAAAATAAATCGATTTTTATCAAGAATTTCTCTTTCGCATGTAGCATTTGCTGCGCGTACTTGTTAAAGGCTGTTGCTTGAGTACTATCCAAAACATACAAATACAACTGAGCGAACTGTGAAACTTTTTTGTTTGTTGGTTGTATATGAGAAGATGAATAGTTTGTCCATGCACTTTCACAACATATAGATCTCGATCTTGACAATCCGTAATGTTTGCCCCTATTGACGTAATGTTTGCCCCTATTGACGTAATTTTTGCCCCTATTGACGTAATGTTTGCCCCTATTGACGTAATGTTTGCCCCTATTGACGTAATGTTGCCCCTATTGACGTAATGTTTGCCCCTATTGACGTAATTTTTGCCCCTATTGACGTAATGTTTGCCCCTATTGACGTAATGTTTGCCCCTATTGACGTAATGTTTGCCCCTATTGACGTAATGTTTGCCCCTATTGACGCAAAAGAAAGAGCGCAATTAGAAGAGCAGACATTCTCGCGAAATTCTGTGGTGAGACCCACAGACCCAACCGCATGCGCAAGTTTTCATTTTTTTTCTTAATAATTTCCTATTGATTTTTTCCTAAAACCCAAACCTTGTGTCTTGAGCAATTTGTAATTATGCTTCATTTATTGAATAATTGAATGTTTTAATATATTTTTTTTTAAATGTATATGTCACATGGGGGGGGGGATCAGACTTTTAGAAATGCGTTGGTGGGGCGTGGTACAAAAACGTTGTGAAAGACTGATCTAGGCTATCGACACCAATCGCTTTAATTGGATATCGCCCTTAATTCCGTGACGCAAATGCGTTATATTTAGAGTGAACTGAGGACCGACATAACGCGGCTATTATATTTAAAATAGGTCTTATTATTATTATTATTATTATTATCATTATCATTGTTATTATTATTATTATTATTATTATTATTATTATAGATAACATGGAACTGGAAAACGTCGGCAAGTTTGATTATCTGGGTGCAAATATAAACAGCTTAGGTGATTGTACAATATAAATTAGGAAAAGATTAGCGATAGCGATAAAGAAATTAAACGAAATGATAAGTGTAAGGAAAAACTGTTATAAAGATATAAAAGTTATACTTCTTAGAGCATACATTTTTTAAGTTGCAACGTACGGCGGTAAGACGTGGACAATAAATAAGAACAACGGCAAAAAGAATATCGTGTTTCGAACTGAAGTGTTGTAAGGCAATATTAAAAATTTCTTAGCCAGAAAAGAAGATATAGTGGGTTTTTGAATATGCTGAATATAGAGAAAGGATGGTTGGTGAACCCACATTTACATAGAAAACTGAAATATTTCTAACTGAAATATTTCGAACATATAAAAAAGACACAATGGACAGTGTCTATTATAGTGTATAAGAAATACGCATATTAGAGGACAGAATTCCGAAAAGTAGAAGAAGATTTAGACCTAGAAGGAGATGAACAGATGACATCAGTGACTGTATGAAGATATCATTTGAGGAGGCAGGGAGATTGGCACAGGGTAGAGTCGGGTTCAGGACATCTATTGTAAAGACAACGATCTGGAAAAAATGTCACGTGATGGTGATAATAATAATTATTTAATAGGTACGCAGGTAATTAGGTATGCAGGCATATAGGTAAGTATGTAGTAGATATGTAGATAGTAGGTGGGCAGGTAGACAGAACGTTAGTAGATAGTTATAAAATAGACTAAATACCACGATAGCTATAATTTGCCATCAATCTGGAATTCATTGAACCGTGTTCACAAAGTATTGGTTCATTGCCCAGTACAACAAATTTGGACATGTTGTATATGTTGGTTTCTGCCTTTTCCAAACAAATAATGTATTTTACTCAGTGTATTCTTGTTTAAAACAAACACACAGGTAAAAGCGTGCCGGGTCTGAGAAATGTGACGCTTATTTGCAGTTGGAACTTGATCTGTTAGTGTTTCTGGTAAGAAATCAGGGTTGCCAGATAGTTGGATCTGTTCATGGCCAAATTGTTGATTTTCAAAAATGGCGAAAAACATATAGAAACTAATAAAAACAAGTTCAATTTTCAAGAATGATGACATTCTATAGAATTGCATTATCTCTCTCCAATTAGTAATATTCCTTCTTTGTACAGTGGCACATAAATGATTTATTATCTTAATTTTAGTTCTGTAAATGTTAATTTGAGTTTGAACTTTAGACTTGAAAGCAATGAGAGTATTTAAACGTTTTATGTATAACAAAATTATACATTTGACTGTTCACTATGTACTAACAACATTATACAGAGGAAGACAAAGAAGAAGGTGGATTGAAGGCGTTACCAACATTCTGAGACGTCACAATATTACGGCATATTACGCGACCAAACAAGTAGATCGAAAACCAATCGTCTTTTAGTCCTGCGACACCTTTCACGAAAAGCAGAGAAAAGACAATATATAGATAGACAGATATATAGACTAACAAGATTGTCAATAAAATTATTGTTCCAAATATTATCCAATGGTTGATTCTTATTGATTCGTGATTAGAAATAAGCATCATAACACACGGTACATTCCCATAAGAGCTCTACTCTTTGTTCCACCAACCACATGACCAGGATAGTATATCCATTTAAAACTTTAGGCAACGGAGATCAGTAACGTGAATCAATCCTTCCTTAACGTACACCTCTCTATCTTCCACAGCAAGCTCTACAAGACAGATAGTATCACCGTGCTAGTTAATATTTCAATTGTCATGCCGCAGTCACCACTTATATTCCTATTTATTTCTACCTAGTGATGTTTGCTACCACTAACATTTATATTCTCATCGTTTATTGTTGTAAAAAGGTGTCTCTATCATAAACTTCACAAGTGAAGACTTGACTAAGGTCTCCCAGGACATGTATTATCAAATACGTTTTCGAAACATTTTACTTTTCATTCTATATTTAAACTTGAGTAGAATAGAAACTTATAATAAATAAATTAATATCAACAAACAAGCCTGCCACACAATTTTCAATCAAACTTAGAAATATGGTAAAATAGATAGGTTATTTTTTTTAAAACAACCCACAAAATAGCCAAAATATATTTCATTGCCAGTAGACTTTAAAATGTCAAAATTTGCCAAATATAATCAATATGGCAACCCTGTAAAAGAACGCACAGCGACCTCTAGGTGCAAATATGTCGATGTTTGAAAGTTTGTTTAACTACTTAACTATAAAAATATTCAGTCAAGCTATATGTGTCCTAAGATACTGTGTTATTACAGCTAATGCCAAAGCAATCCTTTTGAGTGTGCGTTTATGTGGAAATATGCATATGTGTATGTATGATTCTTGCGTGCAGTAGAGAAATTATGTGTCACTGGATACGAACAAAACTTAACTCCAATTAAGAATTTAAGAGCATATGTGATGTGGATAATACTTGCAGAATATTAACATAAGAACATAAGAGATATCAGATTACATAAGCAATCAATTAATCAAGATATATATATATATATGCTATTTCTTTAATCTATATATCTGATCTGTCTATCTGTCTGTCTTTTCTTGCTGTTTTTCTTGCTATTGCCTGTCGCGTTATATAGCTGTCTTTCTGTCTATCTAACTATATGCACCTCTATCTATTTGTATGTGTACATATGTCTGTCTATTCTAAATGACACTCCTTTTAACATTCATTCATTTTCCTTTTGCGCTGAAGTTAGCGCATAGGGCAGAGGTCAGATCTCTCCAATTCTGTCTGTTCAAAGCTATTCTGTGCAGTTCTTGAATAGTATGAATATTGGTTGTTTTACTTTCTCTAAGTATTGTTCTTCTGAGTGTTTCTTTTGGTCTACCCCTTGCTTTTTTGCCTGCAGGTATCCATTAGTAGGTATCCATTTAACATTATCCTTTTAACATTATTGTGAGAAGATTTCCGTTCAACTAAATATTAACGTAATAAATTTTCACTTATTCAATATTAACTGTCTTTCCCGAATCTTCAATCCTCAGAAAATAACTCTTTCTAGAATCTTCACTTCTGACATTAACTACCTTTCGTGAATCTTCACTTCGGTATTAACTATCTTTCGTGAATCTTTACTACTCAGAAATAAACTATCTTTCGTGAATTTTTACTTCTTAAAAATTATTTAACTTTCATGAATCTTCACTCCTCAGACATGAATTGTCTTTCACAAATTTTCATTCCCCTCAAAAATAAAATATTTATATCCAACCTTTTGATAACCTTTCTGATTGCGTGTAAATGTCTTTGACATAGACCCGTCTGTAATATTTAAATGTGATAGTTCTTCCATCTTCATTCCACAAACACTAAATCTCACTTAAAGTCTGGACACTAAAGATGATGTCAGATGCCAGGTAAGAATTCCATTATTTGTTCCTAGACTTCATTGCACTTAATGACGGCTGGAAGAAACCTTCAGTTTAGAAATTGCTCAGGTAAAACATATATTTTTGAAACATATTATGAACAATGTTTTGTTTTATAGAACCGGAGTGGTGCATATTACACATCTGTAGATCTCATGGATTAGACCAGTAACTATGTCCATATGTGCAACTCTACTCGGTGCAGTCTGGATACAATTGAAATGATATATATTTTTTTTAATTTTGCTAACCAACGTTCAGAAATCTTAGTATTTATAGAAAATAAGAATTCGCCAGTACACAGGCAAATATCAGCTTCTTCAAGCTACGTCTTTCAAACTATGAATATCATCTTTTTCAGCCTGCACCTGTCAACGATAAATATCATCTTCTTCAGCCTGCACCTGTCAACAGATAAATATCATCTTCTTCAACCTGAATATGTCAACAGATACATAGAATCTTTTTCAACCTGCATCTGTCAACAGATAAATATCATCTTCTTCAACCTGAATATGTCAACAGATACATAGAATCTTTTTCAACCTGCATCTGTCAACAGATAAATATCATCTTCTTCAACCCGCATCTGTCAACAGATAAATATCATCTTCTTCAACCTGCATCTGTCAACGATAAATATCATCTTCTTCAACCTGTGCACCTGCCAACAGATAAATATCATTTTCCTCAACCTGCCAAAAGATAAATATCTTCTTCAACCTGTGCACCTGCCAACAGATAAATATCATCTTCCTCAACCTGCTAAAAGATCAATATCATCTTCTTCAACATACACCTGCTGACAGATAAATATCATCTTCTTCAACCTGTGCACCTGCCAACAGATGAATATCATCTTCCTCAACCTGCTAAAAGATCAATATCATCTTCTTCAACCTGTGCACCTGCTAACAGATACATCTCATTTTCTGGCCAATTTCTAGTATAGGTCTCCGTTGTTACCTTTGTTCTACTTTCCAGGTATTACCTAACTTTTACAGTGTTAGACAAGTTGCGTAAGAATATAGATTTTGGGGTAAAAGGGGGGGGGGGGAGATTAAAAGGAATAGAATTAGTTGATACATTTTTTTAGGAGTGGGGGGGGGGAGAGAGAGAGAGAGAAGTGTTAAAATTAGTGTTTAGAATTGATAATTAATTCTCTAGAGTTCTCAATGCGTGAATCGATATGATTGGTTTTTCAACGGAAATCCGTGACGTTAATGTAAACACTGTGCTATTTATAGCCCAACGGAGACCTATACTAGAAATTCACCCATTTTCTTGAAGCAGAATTTTTCTATCGATGCAGTTTTAATAATCTGCCAAGTAATGGGTGTGTGTATAAATGTCACACTGTTTACAGCATGACGCAAATAATATCCTGGATTTTAGTCTCCTTCTTGGGAATTACGAAACTTATAGCAGTTTAGGTGAGCGACTTGGTTATACGGGGCTACAAGTTCCATTTTATATATGGCAAATCGAAATTACGTGTGTAGAGTATGTTAGAATTATTAGAGAAATGGTTTAATTATTGTGACAGGACGGATTCAAATTATTCTACGTACCAAATGGACTTTTATTTTGGAGGTAAAATATTAAATCTATGTTTTGCTGAATCCTAGTTTAGTTCTCCACTGTGACATTTGTTCTACTTTTGAGGTATGTCTTGACCTTTGGAGTGTGATTGTTATGCGTATCGCTGCGTGATTGATTTTGAAATATAACTAATATTTAAAATGAATTGATATTTATTGAAAACGATTGTATTAGAATTAGCGTACACATAGTATGAACGATATGGCAACACTGTCTTTACTATCACATCTTTCCAAATCACAGTAGTAAGAGCTGTATGAAATATGATTATTTACAATAATGATGATGCTGATGATGTTGCTCCCTTGTACGCGAAGATGAACATGGTATTTAAAAAAATGGTAAAACTAAGGATCAACTCTTCACTGTGCTATAAATAGCACACAATGTTTACATTTTTAAATAAAAGACGTCACGGATTTCCGTGTAACACCAATACAATTAATGGCTGCCGTGACGTCAAATCTCCCGACACAAATGATATCAAGAACATTTATAATTATAACTTTTATAACTAATTCATTTTTTAATTTATAACTGATCCTTACCCTTAGCCACCCCCCCCCCTTCCACCCTCCCCAATCTTAATGCTAAGGTCAAATTAATATTCCGTTTCAAATAACATACTTTAATTTTAATTACCACTTCTGCAATCACACTGCAAAGGGTAGGTTATACCTCAAAACTAGAACAAAAGTCTCAGTGAAGAGTTGATCAGTAGTTGCGCAAAAAACAATAAATATGTGTGACGAAAACTGATGAAAGAAACAAAAACATTGGTGTGTGTCTATTTTGGCGCATGTTTGTGAGTTCGTTGATGTCCGTGGACTCTGATTCATGAAAGGAAAGATGTATTGGTGGGTGCATGCGTGCATAGGATTCTGAATAGGAGCGTTTTCAGTTCTTTTTTCAGTTTCTGTCTCTGGTAGATTGACTGTGCCAAATAGAGCTATCAAGAGCTGTAGTCTCCGAGACAATAATACACTGTACAGATTTAAAAATGGGAAACAGCACAGAGCAGACAATAACGACAATGGTAGTTAGTGTCCAAAGTCTAAATATCAAATAACCATGAAACCTTTGCCGTGACCTCTTATCTGGCTACTAAAGCAGGGAAAATTATCTGATATATCTGTATAAAGACTTCACTAGTCTCTCTAAAATTATCTGATAATTTTTCAAGGTTATCTTGGCATCCGTCTCGAAACATTTGACATTTTTGAATAAAGGCTTATGTTTTCGTCTACGTTTCCACGTTAAAAAATGTATACTAAATCATCGTACTTTAATATCTATTTCAGCTACCAAATCACAAAACTGTTACATATTTCGGTTGATGACAATTTATTTTTAATAAAGGTACCAGTAAGTCAGTCAGTTCTTCTTTTGCCAAGTTTGGCAAATAGGGTGGATGTCGTAGTTCTCCATGCCTGTCGATAAGTTACCAAGGATTGCAGGTTTTGTTCATTTGTGCCTGTTGATTTTAGTTCATTCATAAAAGTTCTTATGGGCGTTGTTTTTGGTCTTCCCTGTTTTCCTTTCCGTCTGGTGTCCACATGAAGTCTTGTCGTGGAATTCTATCTTCCTTCATTCTAAGTATGTGGCCGATGTATGTCCAGCGGCGTTTTCTGATGATGTTAGTCACATATTCTTGTTTTGTCTCCTCTCTTAGTATGTCGTTTGATTAGAAGTCTTTCCAATTAGTTTTTGGGATTTTTCTGAGGCATCTATTCTCGAAGGCAACTAACTTCTTATCCATTATTGCAGTAGATTTCCAACTTTCACATCCATATGTCCATAATGGAATCACACTTGCATTGAATAGTTGCAGTTTGATGTGTTTACTTGCTATCTTTGATATCCAGATGTTTGAGAGTTTGTTAAAGGCGTTGGAGGCGAGAGAGATTCGAGTCTTGATTTCTGAGTTGGTATCCCCGTCTGCTGTTATCTTGCTTCCCAAATATACGAAATTTGAAACGTTGTCTAGGATATTATCATCTAGTTTAATTGATTCTGTCAGGCCGGTAAAGCTCATGATTTTCGTTGTATGTGTGTTTATTGGAAGGCCTATCTTTTGTGCAAAAAATTTGAGTCTTTCTGTCTTTTCTTGGAGACCTTGGTGTGTTGAGCTCAGGAGAGCAATATCATCTGTGACGGTGAGATCTTCCAGGGTCTTGTTGTTTATCCATTTGAGGTACCGCTTAAGATGAATGTTACTGTATTTGTTTCTATTCGCAACTGATTTTGTTTCGATTTTATCCTTCCAGTTTGTGTATATTGTTTCTACTACTACACGCAATTTTATTTATGCAACGTTTTTGTAATTAAAACTCCAACGTACTCCTTTTGTAATCATAATTTTATAATTTGCTCTCCGTTTAACTTGTATGTTTCTTCATACGACATTTTGAATTAACAGAATAGTGAAAAATGTAAGATAGTTATTCTCGGTCTATTGGATGGCGAAAATGCACAAGACATATTGATCAGAGTATATACAGATGGGTCAGCAGAGAATACAGTGAAAAATGGAGGAGCGGGAATGTACATAGAGCACCCAAATAATCTTAGGGATATAATAAAGTATTAACGGGGAAATTCTGTCATAATTACTATGTAGATTTCTAGATGATCAAGGTAGTAACAAAAGCACTGCTCAGCGCCTATCTTGGTTCACAGTCTGTAATATTCCTGACAAATTCAAGAGCAGTACTCCAAGCGATCCAGTCCAGAAAACTACCAGACCTGCAAATACTACTGACCGAACTAAGCAATCAGTGTAAAGTAATTATGCAGTGGATACCATATTTTTGTGGAATGCCTGGAAACAAGAAAACAGATTTTTTTTACCATGGAGAATGCTGATGATGGTCAGCCAGATGTTCCAGTAACGTTCCATCAAAAGAAACAGATGTTCAAATCAAATAGAAAACCAACTCCATTACAGAATAACTACCAAATTTTGAACATACCAGACCAGGAAGTCATTCTGCGCCTCAGAACAGGACACAGTCGACTTATCAGTCAAAGTTATACAATGTTCAAGATTGGCAACATGACCATGTGTACATGTGAAAAGAAACCACAGACAGTAGAGTAAATATTCATAAATGTCCGGAATATGAAATGTTGAAGCAGATACAGGACTCTAGAAAACGAGCAGTGGAGGAAAAAACTTGACGAACAACTGCACGAGCTACAAAACACAGTCTAGTTTATAGAAGAGACAGATCTTCAGATATAAGCACGTTCCATGCGAACGGGAAAAAAGGAGATATTAATGTAGAAGTTAATGCTAATTTCAAAAGATGAGAAAAATATTCATCTAGGATCCAAAAATAATATCGAACAATAGAGAATCAAGATCGAGTCTAAAAAAAAAAGTAAAAATAATGCTACTGCGTTTGACTGTTTCAATGTATAAGAACTGGAGAAATAACAAGTTAGATTCCAGACAGGAAGAAGTTATGTAGAACAAATATTTGCACTAAGAAATATCCATTGATATTACTTAGTGCAAATATTTGTTCTACATAACAGTGCTGCGATTGACAGCGTTATAGTTTTTTGACCTTTGATAAGAACACACCTAGAATGTTGTTAATGTTTCCTAATGTTGTATAGATTTCCTATAATACATAATAAATAGTATGAAAACATACTGTATAGGTTAATCATAGTTGAAAACGGTCAACCTACAAGTATCACATGATATTAGAAACTCCCAACCTACAAGTATCAAATGATATTAGAAACTCCCAACCTACAACTATCAAATGATATTAGAAACTCCCAACTTACAAGTATCAAATGATATTAGAAACTCCCAACCTACAAGTATCAAATGATATTAGAAACTCCCAACCTACAAGTATCACATGATATTAGAAACTCCCAACCTACAACTATCAAATGATATTAGAAACTCCCAACCTACAAGTATCACATGATATTAGAAACTCCCAACCTACAAGTATCACATGATATTAGAAACTCCCAACCTACAAGTATCACATGATATTAGAAACTCCCAACCTACAAGTATCAAATGATATTAGAAACTCCCAACCTACAACTATCAAATGATATTAGAAACTCCCAACCTACAAGTATCACATGATATTAGAAACTCCCAACCTACAACTATCAAATGATATTAGAAACTCCCAACCTACAAGTATCAAATGATATTAGAAACTCCCAACCTACAAGTATCAAATGATATTAGAAACTCCCAACCTACAACTATCAAATGATATTAGAAACTCCCAACCTACAAGTATCAAATGATATTAGAAACTCCCAACCTACAACTATCAAATGATATTAGAAACTCCCAACCTACAAGTATCACATGATATTAGAAACTCCCAACCTACAACTATCAAATGATATTAGAAACTCCCAACCTACAAGTATCAAATGATATTAGAAACTCCCAACCTACAAGTATCAAATGATATTAGAAACTCGCAACCTACAAGTATCAAATGATATTAGAAACTCCCAACCTACAAGTATCAAATGATATTAGAAACTCCCAACCTACAAGTATCAAATGATATTAGAAACTCGCAACCTACAAGTATCAAATGATATTAGAAACTCCCAACCTACAAGTATCAAATGATATTAGAAACTCGCAACCTACAAGTATCAAATGATATTAGAAACTTCCAACTTACAAGTATTAAATAATATTAAAAGTCCCAACTTACAGTTTCAAATAATATTTAAAAATTCCCAAACTACAGGCCTATTTATCTATCTATTGTCTGTTTCTGCTGTTGTTATGAGGCGTCGCAGGGTTAGCAGTAAAAGCAGAGAAAAAGACAGTAGAAAGAGTTCATAGACTTGTAGGATGGAATTTTTTAAACTAAAGCAGGATACAATATAGATATCATACAGTATATTATATGCTAGTATTACAGATCATTTTATTGTTATCTGCTTTACTTCCATATGATTCACCTATTGTAAAATATATACATACACACTATATTTAAGTGTAGTTTTGTTCATGGCTATCTCTAGTTTCTGTGTTTGTCTTTAACGTAGAACTTGCATTGACATCGCGAATTGGAAACAGTAACAAAATAAGTTTAGAGATTAGTATATTATCTGTAGCAAGTTAATTCTGTATATTATCTTATTTGTAAAAATGGCATAACTATTTATGTTCTGTTTTATTTTCTCATTTACCGCATGGTAGATATTTTACTGCAGTTTTAACAGTTCATTATCATATGTTGAAATGTTCAAACTACATGTTCCAATGATGTTCAAACACCAGTATTCTCAGTTCCTTTGAATTATATTTCATATATTTCAATATGACGCCAATATCCTTAAGAACTTTACTGTCTCTTCTTTTCATGTTTAGAACTTCGTTGGATTTTCTTTTCATTTTTATATCTTCGTTGGTTTCTCTTTTCATGTTTACATCTTCGTTGGATTCTATTTTCATGTTTAGATCTTCGTTAAATTCTATTTTCATGTTTAGATCTTCGTTGAATTCTATTTTCATGTTTAGATCTTCGTTGGATTCTATTTTCATGTGTAGCTCATCAATGAATTATATTTTCATGTTTAGATCTTCGTTGAATTATAATTTCATGTTTCGATCTTCATTGAATTCTATTTTCATGTTTAGATTCTCATTGAATTCTAATTTCATGTTTAGATCTTCGTTGAATTCTATTTTCATGTTTAGATCTTCGTTGGATTCTCCTTTCCAATGAATCCGAAAGCGGACGAGCAGAAAGTACCACCAGCAAACGTCCATCAGATCAACCACTATAAAACAGCAACATCTTAGAAGATGGCATGCTTATATTCGTTCATTAGGTGCCATGCCGGCTGGCGTAGGGGATCATGCTCTCCACAACTCTCTATTTCCAGTATTATGTATGAAGATCGTTGTTATTTGTCTGCCGTGCAAGGTTGTTAAACTATCCATTATTTTCTCTCGTTGTCTCCCTCTGTCTCTGTTGGCTTCAATCTTGCCTGGTGTGACTATATTCTCCAAACCTCTTTGTCTCATAATGTGTGCAAATAAATGAAGATTGTCTTTTCATATATTATTGATTAAGCTCTGCAACGCCTTTGACTCTTTCAGCACATCCACATTAGTTTTCCTGGCAGTCCATGGTATTCTCAGCAATCTTCTATAGAACCACATCTCTATAGCCTCTAATGTTCCACTTTCATGTTCGTTTATTGTTCAAGACACATCATTTTGTTAGTATATGAGTTATATAGCAATGTAGAACTATTTAGGAAGAAGGATTTCCTCGTATGGAAACCCCGCGGTGCTTCATCAATAAAATTGTATTTTATCTCCAATTATGGAAGCCCCGCGGTGTTTCATCAATAAAAATGGGTTTTATATTTTCTTAAATGAAGGCATATTCTCAAATCATAGTATAATGCTTAGAGTGGGAGTCTTGTATATATGTAATAGAGCTCACTAGTTCGTTAAATGATACACAATTTCTTTTGCTAGAATTCCTGGACAATATAATGTATATAACAAGTAAGTTATGCCCCGTGTTATTGGCACATATACAAAACTAGACACAAAACATAACCTTTGTCTGGACCACATCCTGCAGGAAATATAATCGTATCATGCAGTTACTAGACAGATCTAGTGAAAGTCTGAGAATGAACCTAACAGAGCAACAATTCCTGACCGATTCCACGTAAATTGATGCTCTATAAAAGTTCACTGCCTATGTCAGAGTGTATCCATACAGGTTTATGCCTGTGTCAGAGTGTATACATACAGATTTCTGCTTGTGTGGAGTGTATCCATACAGGTTTCTGCTTGTCTCAGAGTGTATCCATACAGGTTTCTGCGTGTCTCAGAGTGTATCCATACAGGTTTCTGCGTGTCTCAGACTGTATCCATCATATTTCTGCCTGTCTCAGAGTGTATCAATACAGATTTATGCCTGTCTCAGAGGGTATGCATACATGTTTCTGCCTTTGTCAGTGTGTCTCTGCTCAGTTTTTTGTCTGTCTCAGAGTGTATACATACAGTTTTCTGCCTGTCTCAGAGTGTCCATACAGTTTTCTGCCTGTCTCAGAGTGCCCATATAGTTTTCTGCCTGTCTTAGAGTAAGCTCAGTATATCTCCGTTTACTTTGCATGATTGATAAATAACTATTATCCTGTAATTCTCACACTCACGTCATCTTTCTTACACTGACGTGATCTTTCTCACACTCATATGTTCTTTCTTGTAGCAGGACAATGTTTATACTAGATTTTCAGCAGAATGTAGTCCGGATAAGAAAAATGTTGCCCTTTTATGTGCGCCAAAGTACCAATACATTCGAATACTGTGGTCGTAATTAATACATTCAGTATTTTTTACCACTTCCACTGAATAGTGGACATATGCAACCATCTCGCTAGTAAGCCAGCTTTCAGAGAGAAATAGTTTTCGTATTATACGACATTTCCAACCTCAAAGCTAACCGGCGCACAGCTTGCTTGACCTTTCTACTATAGTCTGCAACGTTATGAATATAGCCACAGCCGTCCACTGTTTTAATCTAAACCTCTTCCTTTGTGATCCGATCTTACTATTTAAAACTTCAAATCTTGCTCAACTAAATGTTCACAAAAGTCTGTACTGTTTGCTGTGCTGCCGGTGTAGCAAACACAGACGATAAATATCTTGTTTTGTGTCTCACATCACTGCTGATTTGAATCCAGGATCTCCCTGGCAGTTTTCACCGAAGTGTGTTTCAAAAAGTTTACTGGCAAGCAATATTTAATATCTCAATAACCACTGCACGAAATAACATGATTTTTTGTGTGCTGTTAAATTTAGATGTTAAATAATGATATAATTGGAACTTCTTACAAACATACTGGCAGCATCCTACAGTTTGTGCGAATGTTGAAATATTTTTTTCAACCGAAAATATCCATTTATGATAACTGCTGCATGTCATATGATATTTTATGAGTTATATATTCAGTGATAATTTTCATGCACATGGATTTAAACGGTATACAATTATCTTAATAGCATTGTAATTACTTTACTGGGTTATTCTCTTCTTTGACGTTGACCTTATAAGCGTGTTGAAAATATCGCATACCATGAGTATACGTTCTCTGTTCATGAAAAATTATCCGAAACACGTGCAAATTCTTATCCTGATTAGATACTGATTGAAAATTGAATTATGTTACGGTGATTATGTGTGTGCTTTTTTTATATAGCTTAAATACAATATTAAACATCTGAGGTTGTTTTGTTTTTTTAATTGTGTAAGGATATTATGAATATTGGGTTGAGCGGAAAAAATATGTTCTAATTATAATTTTACTAACTTGCAGGTTTGAAAACATAGAGAAACATTTTAACATGCTTTAATTTGTAACACATGTGTGTCAATAGTACGAGCATATTTTAACATATGTGTGTCAATATTACGAGCATATTTGTAACGTGTGTGTGTCAATAGTACCATCACATTTGAAGAGGAAAATTCTGTGACTCTCGCCAATGAGAAGTATACGTGATGAATCAAATCAAGCTTCTTACGTCATGTTTTCAATTATTCCCGTGCATTTCCTTAGTCAGTGTTGGCAGGCGAGATAAAGATTATATAATATTAACTAACAAAAAGCGTGACAATAATCAAAATTACAACGTATAATGACTTGTTTGGATTCTGTTCGTATGTCTTCAAAATAAGACAGTCACGGCAATGCCAAAATTTAGCATATTGTGAACCTCACAAAAAATTAAGATAAGGACTACATCTGTAAAATAGACACGATGGTAAATATTGGAAACATATATATATATATATATATATAGAGAGAGAGAGAGAGAGAGAGAGAAAGATTAGAAGTCATCATGTCCCTCTTGGCTCTAAATGTAGAGATGAGTATATTAGTTGTAAACTCATCCATCAATGAAATATTACACCTCACTTTTAGCAGCTTGTTTCAGCGTAGATGAACTACAACAGGTGGTTCACCGCGTATTTCACTCCTTGTTATCGCACTATATGAGAGAAAGTTGAGATTCAGTACTTATCAAGTAAACTCTATCCTTAGCGTTACGTCTTCAATGAATAAACACTCGGGCATTTTTACTAAACTAACCAATTAATTTATTCCACAGAGAATAGCATGTTCGTTGATTTGATGTACTTACATCTTCAGTAAGGGGGTGGTGGGGTGGGGTTATGTAACAATACAATTAAATTTAAAAATATTAAATTAAACGTCAACATTTGTAGAACCCTTTTCCTCCATCGTCAACAACTCCGTTTTTTTTCCAGACCACTCCTTCACTGTTTATGTCATTTCTGAACACCCTCTTATTGATAAGACCTTTTTTGGTTGAATCGATTTGCATGTTTTTCTTCGTAACCTCTGTAAAATAGACTTTTTTCTGTAGTTGCATACACTGTTTCATAAATTATTTTGCATAGATAGACTTTGTGCGATAATGACTTATCTAATTTTATGTAGTCCTACCAATCCTACGCACTCAACTAGAAGACAGTATACCGTTTATTACATGTGATTGTACTTTCTAACTAGGTGACTAAGTAGAATAAGTTCTTTTGAGATGATATTTAAGAGCAAGATGGTTTCTTGAAATGCGTACAGCGCTCATTTATAAGATTATAATGATTTCATTTTGCTTGCCTTGATTAATTTTGCTTGCTCAACAGACCTGAGATGTTAATCACTAGAATTTTGATTGGTTATTTGTGTACTTTTCACAAGGAGAGACAGTTCGGTTGGTAATTTGTTTTAAATTGCGTTATACGTGTAAATATGTTGACTGTGATCTTGTCATCCAAATAAAACCGTAGAACTTAGAGACCGCTTACTCGTGATGGTTCTTTAGTGATTTATTCTGGGAATAGCTAGATGATAGACCGCAATTGGTCTGTATTGGAGTTTGATTCTTTGTAGGACTTGCACAATCTTAGCTAGTCATATCTGTTCGATATTCGACGATTGTTTTCTTGAGTTTTTAATCTTTGATATCCGCCTAAGATGGATGTGACGCCGGGCCATTGTCGCAAATAAAATGGCAACACAACGCATTTCCATTCTCTGGACTACATCCTTCTGGAAATCTAATAGCACCATGGACCTGCTACAAGATATATCCAGTGGGAGATTGAGAATGAACGATGAAGAAGAAGACGAGGAGTCTGTGACATATTCACTATATGCCATATTCACTATATGTGACATATTCACTATGTGACATATTCACTATGTGACATATTCACTATGTGACATATTCACTATGTGACATATTCACTACATGTGACATATTCGCTATATGTGACATTCACTATGTGACATATTCACTATATGTGACATATTCACTATGTGACATATTCACTATGTGAAATATTCACTATGTGTGTCATATCATGAATTTTCAAGACTTTTAACTTCAGTATTCTACTTCATCTACTTCGATCATGTATGATGGTGGTCGGTGTGATCGTCCGGGTTGTGATGGTGGTCGGTGTGATCGTCCTGGGTTCAATGCAATTCCAGCTTCGCCGCATTCTCTTGTCACAATTTGGAAATCTTGAGATTTGTTTTTTAACTAGGTCCATATCGATGAGACAGACAGTAGTCGTTCTTGAATGTGTGAAAGCTATATAGTAAATGTTCATCTTCCACAATCCAGACTTAAGGACGCATTGACAATCATCGTTTAAAGTGGCCCATTTTGACCTTCCCGTGATTTTCATTGGCTGTAATGACAAAATTACACAAAGTAATTAATAATAATCGCAGGAAATGTCAAATAGCATTAATTCTTAAGGCTGTTTCGGGTTACTTTTTAAGGTCGTTTTCCAATGAGAAAAATGTCTTATGACGAATGGTCCCGCTCAGTGCAAGGAGGAAGCACTTGATGGAACATGCTGCAGATATGTAAGGATAATTCCATTCCAGCAGCTCATGCTTAGTTATTCCACAGGGCTTTATCGCGGTGAGTGTCATGGATATCTTAATCAATAGTAGAATAGTTATATTATTGAATCCCCTTTCAAAACCCAATAACCCATGGACAGAGGCAACATATTAAAGATAGAAATAACCTACAAATGGTCATGTTATTTACTAATAAAAATGACCTCTTGTCGCGAGGTGCATTCCTTTAACTGCGGACGATCAATGTGGTTTAATCAGATCTTTTGTACCATAACAGACAAAAGAGGTTGTTATTTGGCTAAACTCATCTGTGGTATTGAAAGAGACACACACAAATGCTGATTTAAACATTTCCTATATGCGTACCTTCGTTTCTTACAAATAAACTTTTCTATGTAAGATAGCAACCATACTTCCAATTCTTTCCTGGTTACATTATCTGTTTTTTTGTTTTTTAAGGATTATCCAAGTGTCGAAGAAATTAAGTTCAAGGTTGATTGATTGTTCATGACTACATTGTTGGCGCACGCAAACTAAAGTAACAGCTTCACTGGTTCTCTTGCTTCTTCAGCTGAAGGCACGAATGACATTTGATACTTCTTTCTGGTGTGAATCTACTCACGTGCAAGAATGATGAACATTGACGTGTTTTAACTGACACATGGGATTATGTTAAATCAAATATTGCTTGTAGATCTTTTTGTATATTCGTGCAGTTTTATCTTATTAAAATGCGATGTGTTGCACATGCTAGTTAGCTTAAAAATGCATCAGATGTACATGATTCGCTTCATTACATCCGTTTTCTCGTGTGCGCTTCATCCCTCTCAGCCAGTCTCATGCCAAATGTAGCTATCATAAAACGGAGTTCAGTTGCTTCTTTCTTTCTTATTTTCGCTTTATACCCCTTTATGCGTCGCAGCGTCAGGGGTAGAATATAACTCTGGAGATGGCTTTCTGCCGTGCAGTGTCAGGGGTAGAATATAACTCTGGAGATGGCTTTCTGCCGTGCAGTGTCAGGGGTAGAATATAACTCTGGAGATGGCTTTCTGCCGTGCAGTGTCAGAGGTAGAATATAACTCTGGAGATGGATTTCTGCCGTGCAGTGTCAGGGGTAGAATATAACTCTGGAGATGGATTTTTTACCTTGCAGCGTCAGAGGTAGAATATAACTCTGGAGACGGATTTCTGCCTTGCTGCGTCAGAGGTAGAATATCTCTCTAAAGATAGCTTTAGAGTTCAGTAGCTCGAGATATAATCTCACATACTTAGAAATGAAGACAAAAACTGTTGTGATAAATGTATGAAGACAAAAACTGTTGTGATAAATGTATGAAGACCAGAAATCTGCAACTCTTTTGTGCCACTGGGTTTGATCGGACGCTAAATGGGGAAAATGTTCAATAATTATTTTGTTAGTACTTTTATATTTAAAAGAAAGTAGAAATAGTTATCACCAAGCTCCGTGTACTAGCTGATGGACCAGTTTACAAGCAAACAAAAAAATTAAAGTTTTCCCTTGTTCAAGCCATTGAGGCATATTAGGAAAATCGGTGTTAGGCTTGTATTTTCATTGAGGCATGGTGGGAAATACGATGTTAGGCCCGTATTTCCATTGATGCATAGTGGGAAATACGATTTTAGGCCCATATTTCCATTGATGCATATTGGGAAATGCGATGTTAGGCCCGTATATTTATTGACCAATGATATACCTAAGATGATGTGTTCAGCAACAAACCCATCATTTTTACTTTCCTAGATGATCGTATGCCCATTTCCTTAGATTAGGTCGACCTAGGATCCGTTGGAGATTTTAAAATATTTCCAGGTAAACATGGATTGAACCGTGGTCCACTGCATATAATCATTTTAAAGGAAACTGACGTGCTAGTAAACATTTCTTGGTGGGTAGAATTTCGCCAGACTCTGGTGTAAATAAATATTAACGGTTCGTTGGTTAGTTGCTGTCACAGCGGTTCATGGACTAATGTCATGTAACTGTATTATTCTGGAAATTACAAATATTAAGAAAAGTAGGAACTATAGCTAATACAGCTAATACGTAGCCGTGTGTGGAAAGTGTAAGTGATATATGGGTAAAGAGTGCCATGTGTTGTAAATGTTTGAGATTCATTGACTTACACGTCTAGCTGACATATCTCATTTAGGAAATGGCGGAATGTTAGGGTATGACCTATCATCGGCGTTACTTTATGAAGTGCTTCCTGGGGGGAAAGAATGTTGTACACTTTCACGTTAATGATATATTGTATAAAAACATAGTATACATCCATATCTCATTCTAATTAACTTCGTCTCTGTATTAGTGTTGTAGTTTGTATTTATATTTTACATAGAAAACATTGGATCATTATTTAGTGATGTTTGACTAACAAATCAGATTACATTTCCAATATGGCGATCAACTTATGTATTTATAACTAGGATGATGTAATATCAGCTTATAGGGATGATGGTGATGAAGTCATCTTTTGGCCTTAAAAAGGTGGCTATTTGTATAGCATAGCATCTTTTATAAATTTTAGCCTTAAATAGGTGGCTATTTGTATCGCACAACATCTTTTATAAATTTTAGCCTTAAATAGGTGGCTATTTGTATCGCATAACATCTCTGATAAATGTTAGCCGTAAAAGGTAGCTCTTTATATGGATAACATCTGTGATAAAAGCACAGATTTCCCTTCCAATAAAAGTATGGCTGTTACGGGGTTATGAATGCATGTTTTGTCCCCGAAGGGAGGTCTTAGTGCAACATTGTATCCCAGGAACTTCACCTCCTGGCAAGACCGTATAACTTCTGGGTCAACTAGTTCATCATTATTCAGTCAGCTTAGCCGTGGCGTGATACAGTCCGGTCAACGGAAAGCACTGCTGATTATCAAATTTCTAGTTGGTGTGATACAGCCCGGTCAACGGAAAGCACTGCTGATTATCAAATTTCTAGTTGGTGTTACGTAGTCCAGTCAACGGAAAGCACTGTTGATTGAATTATCAATTATAAGAAATTGCATAAATTGCAATTATACGCCTCAAAAGAAGACACATCCGGCTCTGTCTGTAGTCACATTCTTCTTGATTCTTCATTAGAAACTGACCTCACAGCACGTTGGGCATTCCCATAAGTGCTCCGCCCTCTGTTCCAGCAACCATTCGACTCAATGGTGTTTCGAGTCTAATGCTGCTGGCTCTGAAACAGATGTCGACATCAGGGCACAACTCTGGCCCCTGCGACAGGTTTCTTTGTGGTTCCGCCCACCCACACCGTGCCCATAACTAGTTCAAGCACAACGTCGGCTTGTCAGAACAACATGGTAACTGTTATCGAAGGTTACGACTACTGGATTATATAGATGACGTGCCATGAATCTTCTATAAGAAGATAACCTCAGTATAAAGGCATGTCATCTACTACGGTTTTCTGTTGCATGTAGTCACATATACACACAAATCAAAATTGGCAACACAGCTATTTATACATGTGGACAGTAGAATTTGTACTTTCAGAAACTCCTGAATATTAGATGAAACACCGCCGAAGATGGGTGTTTCGGGTCATTGGCGCAAATAAAACGCCGACACAGCGCATTTCCATTCTCTGGACTACATCCGGCTAGAAATTTAGTAGGACAATGGTCCTGATACAAGGGAGATCCAGCGGGAGTTTGAGAATGAACGCTGAAGAAGATGATGAAACAAAAATACTGGCCTATAGAATCTACAATAGATTCAACGCTCTATGGACAACTAGAGACGCGAAATTCGGTTAAGTTTATTGATGAAACAAAAACACAGCTTATGATATTTTAAGCGAATGAAAGATAATATAGACAATAATAGAACTTGTGATTATTTCCTATTGTCTAACGTGTAACCATTTTTATTCTCTTCATCCACAGGTAAATATGTCTATCACAGAGGATTTTCCCGAAATACAGAAATAACAAGATTGCGTCACAAATTGAATTGTAATCTTATATAAACACTCTTCCAGTGAGTTTGGATTTGAAATAGGACAGCAAAAAAACCCTGCCTTCTGGACAGCAAAAGTGTTTAATCGTGTTTCTTGGATAATTAGCATGTTTAAATGGCGTTGTTCGCCAAAGATAACTGTATACAAAAACATTGATCTGACAGATACGAACAAAAACAAGAGATTCTTAAGAAAATGAAGCAAAGGAATGTTGCTCGATCGTCAGAAATAAAAATGTTTAGATAATTTGAACTTCTAGAGCTAGGAATAGAAAAAGAGTTCGCTGTTGTTATAATTTACAAAGTATTATTTTCCAGTTGTTTCAATATGGAGTTTCGAATATAGATGGACATACTCTAGCGAACTTTAACACGACAAAGTTTATCTTTAAATCTAGACTGGAACAAAGGCATCTTACGATTTCCTTTATTTTATTGAATTTTAAAATTTCATAAACGTTGCTGTTAATACAAAAGAACTATTTCCATGTTTGATCGGTGGTAGAGTGGACGAATACACCCAATACAGCTCTTATGTAAGTCTGGTGGAGTGAAAGCCACAAGTCAATGATGTTCAGGAGATACTATTAGATGTATTCATGGTATCTTAACACTTAGTACAACTGACGGATGTACTAATGGTGTCTACGAGTTAAACTGTCGGATGTATTAATGGTGTCTGCGAGTTAAACTGGCGGATGTATTCATGGTGTCTACGAGTTAAACTGACGGATGTACTAATGGTGTCTACGAGTTAAACTGGCGGATGTACTAATGGTGTCTACGAGTTAAACTGACGGATGTATTCATGGTGTCTACGAGTTAAACTGACGGATGTACTAATGGTGTCTACGAGTTAAACTGGCGGATGTACTAATGGTGTCTACGAGTTAAACTGGCGGATGTACTAATGGTGTCTACGAGTTAAACTGGCGGATGTACTAATGGTGTCTACGAGTTAAACTGTCGGATGTATTCATGGTGTCTACGAGTTAAACTGTCGGATGTATTCATGGTGTCTACGAGTTAAACTGGCGCTCAAATAGTTATTATATCCTAAACATAATATGACACAATTGTATTTAAATTATTTCACGAGATAACATAAAAACCAACGCCAAGATCTGACAGAAATACTCCGAAACATATTTCAACATTAACTCAGTATATCTGTGATGTATTCACCGTTCACGTATTAGGAAGATATTTTATGCCAGTTTATTGAATGCGTCGAACGTAATGGAAGAAACATGCTTAAACTACACAATATTTTGGGTTTGCGTGATATTCACGACACGGGAATTTATTTTGACTCACCTGATCAATATTCACCTGAGAATAATAAAAATATAAACATGGTATATTTACAAGTTAAAATAGAAAATACATTGGCTTATGCTACATGATTAACATGATAAATAACATACAACTTGTGATTTTAATAGTGTACCAAGAATCTAATCATTAAACAGCCCGCAGTCTTGGAGACAGTTAATATGTTGGTCAACGATTACCTGCTGTTATTGTTCGTCCAACACTAATGATGATGATCATTTGTCACATCCACGTCTTGAAAATCAATTAGAAATACTCTTTTGACTATGAGTTCGTAGATGATTGAACTATTTCTTAACAATGGAATGGACAATTATACGTTAAAATAACGTAATATTTCCTAAAAATGAACGTGAATTGTTCATCATCATCAAGCGCCGTCTCCGCAAAGTGACTTTTTGCGAACTGTCAATTTCAAAATTAGTAAACCGGTAATAGAAACGTAAAATTTGTCAAGTGTACCTGAAATGTGAAACCTAGGCAGTGAATATAAATTTCTCCGTAGAAATTGTTTTACCTGAACGGTGAATGTAACTTTCTCCCTATAATGTATTTTATAACTGCATTCGATCATGGAATAACACAAAAAACAATACAATTCATATATTAGGAAAACATGATATTTAGTGCAGACAGATTGTGTTCAAGAATGAAGGACAGCATGGATGTTAAGTAAATTCAAGTTGACATCGATGTTTTGGAAATAATGGATTGCTCCAAAATATTAACTAAAACTGATGTCAATGTTTCAATATTGAATATGTTATTAGTAGGCTATAAGCTGTAGATTCTCTGAATCATCGGTAACGTTGCTGCAACGGTAAATCGATTACTTTGATATCATCTTTTAGACTTGTTGCTAGTATGTTCTATTATTGAAAACTGCAAATACTCCTACTAAATAAAGCGTACAAATGGAACATTAAAGTGACAGAAAAAGTTAGTCATATTAAAAACTAGTTTATATTTGCGTGAAAGATACGCGACATAATGGAAAGAAGAAAAGAAGTTAAATTAAGTGCTATAAAACACGTACACAAAACTCGACTATCACTAAAACATACAATGTGTAGACAATCCAATAAAATAATATCTATAAACACAAATCACAACTAGAATTATATATCCAATAATTACTAACGAGGATACTTAACTCATTATAACTGACCTCCAAGATCGTTGTATTATACACTTAAAAAACTATAGACACGTGACACTCAAATGAGAACCATATTATGTTTCATGGTGTCCACTAAGGATTAATATATAAATACCTTTTTCCAAATAAAATTATTGATCTGTGCACCAAAAATTGAGACATTTTTTAAATAAATAAGCCAGGTATTGCAATCGTTTAAGAAGTCCGCTCTAATATTAAATGTATTGTTTATACAAAAAATAATCATAACAAAACAAGGCGAAATGTAAAACACGCAACATACAATATCGAGTGCATGCATAAAATAAATTTAGTTTCTGACTGTTTTTTTCTTAATGTGTTATTGTGGTTAGATAATATATTTTCCACTGGCAGTACTCTTCTCAGTAAAAGAAAGGTAAATCTTTCAGAAAAATTTACACCTGCTGTACCTTCTCCAATTATATCTTAACCCTGCTCAGGTATCTTCTTCCAGAATTACCAATACCTGTCTGAAGCAAAGAATTAAATCAAACATGACACCGGTGAAAAATTGTTACATGGTGTCAAAATTCCATAAATATTGTCAACTTGATAACTATTTAGGCTGTGTAAACATAACTTATGTTTCAATTACACAAAATAGCAAATAAACAGAGACATTTTGCCAAAGTGTTAGTTTCTACCAAAGTTTATTGACAAAGGAAACCAGAAATATAAGTTGCTTGTTACACAGAAATATGGGAGTTCAAGCTTACCCTTGCGTCTCGACTGTTTCTATACAAGATGTGGACTCTATAGGACATTTAAAGCAAACCTTCTTAGTCGTCTGGGCCAAAGCTGTGCCTTTAGTTTTATTGGCATTCTCCACAATAACCTTCAACTCGGTTGTTCTCTGGATGTTTAAGATGAAAAAATCTTTGAGGAGTTGCAAGAATATTTACCTGGCAAGCCTTGCATTGGCTGATCTTATTATTGGTTTATGTATGTTTCTGGCAATTCTTCAACAATTGAAAGGTCGTGCACTTTGGCTGCCACCAGAATGGTGCAAGTTTTATCTCATCATACGACAGTCTGCGCTCTACGTGTCACTGTTAAGTCTCGTTCTCATAACAGGTGACAGATGGTGGTCAATACATTATCCATTCTCCTACAGAACGAAAAGAAGAAAAAGAAACGCTTTCGCTGCAATAGCGTTTGTTTGGCTGTTTGGATTTGCCTTACACGTTCCACCCGTTACTTTATGGGATGATAGTTCAAGCCTACAGAACCAAACAAACATTACAACAGCTACATATTACTCAATGAAAGACTCTACAGAATCATCGTGTGAGCTTCCTTTCTCACAGAGTACCCTGTTTGTATCGATTGTCTCAGTGGTACAGTACTTCATCCCTCTCATGGCCATGCTAAGTTTAAACTGCAGTCTATACGTCGGGATACTTCAACGTAAAAATGTACAAATACGTCGTTCTGTCTCATCATCGGACAAGGTGGGCTGGCAGGAAAGACGACCGTCCATTACCTCCAATCATGACTTTAACTTTTTTGCCGAAGAAAGTATTAACCTTTTAAATGGTGGAAGTCCGAAACGTTACCCACGACTAATGTCCATGAGACGAAGCTCTGCTGATATAGTTCTCTTGAGATCTTCATTAACATCGCCATTATTTGGCATCAGTCCACACCTGGCACAGAAGGCCAGACGATTTAGTTGGGCCCCACGAACACATTCTATACGGCCATTGAAATGCTGCGATGAACTTGCCAGAAGTCTTCTCCTAAAACAAGATAGAAGAGCTGCTTTCTGGCTTGGTCTTCTCGTGGCTGTTTTCCTTGTATGTTGGCTGCCTCACACAATCGTTGGAATATTACACTCTACAAAACACGTTAGAGTGCCATTATGGACTAAAGATTTAACGTTATGGTTCTTGCTGCTTAACTCAGCTGTGAACCCACTAATGTATGGATTTTTCAATCGAGAGATTCGACGAACATTCAAACACTGGTTATGTGGTGAAACTAATCGTAACTCGCGTGTGAAAAACGCTTTAGCTTTATACGGAATTAGCCTAACAGCTGCGGTTGCTGTCTCCAAACGAATATCATCATTTGAAGCTGTACCTGAATGAACCATACTTGAACACTGATAATTTATCATTCCTTGTTACTAAGCAACACACATGTTTTAGTGATCACATTAATGTATGGATTATGTGTAATTTGTGTGCAATATTAGTGTCTGACTGCAAATAAATTAGCATGAGGACGATTAAACAGTGATACGTTTATTGTTTACAGTGTATGTTTATATTGCATGACCGAAGTCCTCTGGCCGTTTTGAGTCCGCTATACAAAGATACTAGAGACTAACGGGAATTGAACCAGTCCGTTCTACGGCACCAAATCGCCTAGCAACAATTGCACACGCGTTTTTCAGTACTTGACTAACCGCATCTCCAAAAAAGATGCGATTTCATCAAGCCATTCAAATCGTGCACACAAAGTCACCCGAACGGACCAATCGAGACAAGGACTATTACAACAACAACAAACATCCCGTACAGGTATTGAAATATCCTCAGTAACAACAAACACATAACATAATATCCGTATTAGTTATTATATTGTCTACATATGTTATCCATGTTTACAAGAAGACCTATCGGCCCTTGTATAACTA
The DNA here is from genome assembly GCA_034231615.1 of Meghimatium bilineatum. Classification (NCBI taxonomy): domain Eukaryota; kingdom Metazoa; phylum Mollusca; class Gastropoda; order Stylommatophora; family Philomycidae; genus Meghimatium; species Meghimatium bilineatum. The sequence goes on along the minus strand of CM067308.1, from coordinate 39,645,668 downwards.
ATACGGATATTATGTTATGTGTTTGTTGTTACTGAGGATATTGCAATACCTGTACGGGATGTTTGTTGTTGTTGTAATAGTCCATGTCTCGATTGGTCCGTTCGGGTGACTTTGTGTGCACGATTTGAATGGCTTGATGAAATCGCATCTTTTTTTGGAGATGCGGTTAGTCAAGTACTGAAAAACGTGTGTGCAATTGTTGCTAGGCGATTTGGTGCCGTAGAACGGACTGGTTCAATTCCCGTTAGTCTCTAGAATTTTTAAAAATTGTCCTCTGGCTTCCTACTTAAGTTTACTTGTATACAAAGATAGTATAGTGTATGTAAGGACAACTATAACAACCATCATGAAGTGCAAATAACGAGTACTGGCAAGCACATTTCCAGCTCTCTTAACATTTAGGTTAACACATGCAAATACGCTGAAAAGTTAACTATAATGATGACGGTGGTGGTATAATAACACTTTCCCTCTACATTCGTTCAAAACTTCCGCTGGTCGGCAGGATCTAATACAGAGAGCAGGATGCGCTGTTATGCGTTACAGATCTGCACCAATTTTATTGACTTCGATTATTAGGTTCACTTCAACATATGGGGTATGCCAATTTTATATTTGTAACCACTTTAGTGGCTTCCTACGACATGCATGGCAGGTCTCAGTGTTGTTATTCTTTGCGATCTTTGGCCGCAGTAACATACGAGCGCCGATACGACCAGTAATACTGGGAAATGTTAACATTTAACAATATTATATCTAGATTATAGAGTGGAACATTGTCTGTCAAAAATTGTCAAATACTGCATTTTTCCCTTTAGGGGATTGATTGGATGGATTTTGTAACTGCATCATTAGATGAGAAAACAGCTGCTAAACATATATAGAAATAAACAAGAGGAGTACGACAAAGAGATATTTTATCACCCAGCTTATTTAAAATCTACACAGAGAATATTTTTAGGATATAGAAGGATATAAGGAATGCTATGATTGAAGTTCAGCAAGAAAATAATGAAAAATCTACGATATCCTGATAGCAGTGTCCCCTTATCAGAAAGTGAAAATAATTACAAAGACTAATAGATAAAGTAGATAAATCAGGTAAAGAATATGGACAAGATATAAACATTCAATAACCAGATGTATAATGATATTCAGAAAAATCGCAGAGGAACATATGCTCAACAAACAAAATACAGGAAGAGATACTACAAGTAGATCATTACCATTATCTCGAACTCATAATTACAGATGATGGTAGACGTGAAACAGAAGTTACAAGAATTTTAGGAATGACTAAAAGTAATTTCAATTGCGTGAGGAAAATATTAACATCAATACACAACAGAAATAAATTGAAAGTTAGAATTATAAAATGCTACATCTATTCTGCATTAATGTATGGTTCAGAGACTTGACATTGAGAGACTTGACATTTTAAAAAAAAACCCCAACTATAAGACATAATTGATGCCTTTGACATGTGGATATATCGACATTTAGGAATACCTTCATAGTGGAAAAAGATGGTTCTTGGCAACACTGCGTATGAAAAATAACTATTAAAAGACAACAACAAAATTAAACTAAAAAAGTATGTTGGACATATTTAAATCATAATACCTCGTTGAATACCTAATTACGTGTTTGTTTTGAGAGGAGATTAGCAATAACTAGGCAGACATGCAGGTTTGAGGGAAATATAAGGAGAAGGAAAGGTTACAGTCTAGTAGGACACGAAAACAGTCAGAGACAGATAATGTTGGAGGACCCTTGCAGTGAACTGTCATTGTGGAGACGGCACTTCATGATGATGAGATTGATGATGATGACGTTGAATTATAACAATAATATACAGGTATGCTGCTGCATGTGACGTGGACCACATCGTCGCTTGGTAAGCTGCTACATGTGACGTGGACCACATCGTCGCTTGGTAAGCTGCTACATGTGATTCGGACCACATCATCGCTTGGTATGCTGCTACATGTAGGGCGGACCACATCATTGCTTGGTAAGCTGCTACATGTAACGTGGACCACATCGTCGCTTGGTAAACTGCTACATGTGACTCGAACCACATCGTCGTTTGGTAAGCTGCTACATGTAACGAGGACCACATGATCTCGTGGTATGATGCTACATGTGGCTCGGACCACATTAGCGCTGATTAAGCTGCTACATGTAACGCGGGCCACATTATCGCTTAGTAAGCTGATGTATATCATGCCGACATCATTGCTTGGTATGTTGGCGCTCAATGATCGTCTTCCTCAGCGTTCATTCTCAAACTCCCGGTGGATCTCCATTGTAGTAGGACAACATTCTCAAACTCCCGGTGGATCTCCCTTATAGTAGGACACACTCTCAAACTCCCGGTGGATCTCCCTTGTAGTAGGACACATTCTCAAACTTCCGGTGGATCTCCCTTGTAGTAGGACACATTCTCAAACTCCTGGTGGATCTCCTTTGTAGTAGGACACATTCTCAAACTCCCAGTGGATCTCTATTGTAGTAGGACACATTCTCAAACTCCCGGTGGATCTCCATTGTAGTAGGACCATGGTCCTGCTAGATTTCCAGTAGGATGTAGTCCAGAGAATTGAAATGCGGTGTCTCGCCGTTTTATTAGCGCTAATGACCCGACACATCCGTCTTCGGCGGGGCTCACTACTAAAACCGAACGCAACGCCGCATTCATGGATACCGATACAAAAGGCATTTTTCTTTGTTGACTTTTAGGGGGGGGCCTAAGGTTTTTCCTTCTTATTTTATGAAACTGTGAGGTAAATCAAAAACTTCATGGACAATCAAATATTTGTAATTAGCATTATTCCTCATTTTGATGACACTAATAGAACTGTTTTAAACACAAGCAAGTTTGATAAATCGAAGTCTACATATATGGCTGAAAACCTCAAACACAAGCAAGTTTGATAAATCGAAGTCTACATATATGGCTGAAAACCTCAAACACAAGCAAGTTTGATAAATCGAAGTCTACATATATGGCTGAATACCTCAAACACAAGCAAGTTTGATAAATCGAAGTCTACATATATGGCTGAAAACCTCAAACACAAGCAAGTTTGATAAATCGAAGTCTACATATATGGCTGAATACCTCAAACACAAGCAAGTTTGATAAATCGAAGTCTACATATATGGCTGAAAACCTCAAACACAAGCAAGTTTGATAAATCGAAGTCTACATATATGGCTGAAAACCTCAAACACAAGCAAGTTTGATAAATCGAAGTCTACATATATGGCTGAAAACCTCAAACACAAGCAAGTTTGATAAATCAAAGTCTACATATATGGCTGAAAACCTCAAACACAAGCAAGTTTGATAAATGGCAGTCTACATATATGGCTGAAAGCTTTAAATACAAGAAAGTTTAATGAATGCGAATCTGCATATGTGGCTGAGAACTTGAAATTACAAATACGTTTAATAAATGTCAGTCTGCATATGTGGCTGAGAACTTCAACTACAATTTTGATGAATGCGAGGCTGCTTATGCGGCTGATAAATTCATTAAACACACGTTTAATGAATTCATTCATTTTCCTTTAGCGCTGAAGTTAACGCATAGGGCGGAGGTCAGATCTGTCCAATCCGTCTGTTCAAAGCTATTATGTGCAGTTTTTGAATAGTGTGTATATTTATTGTTTTACTTTCTCTAAGTATTGTTTTTCTGAGTGTTTCTTCTGGTCTACCCCTGGCTCTTTTGCCTGTAGGTATCCATTCAAGAGATTGGTGGTGTATTCTGTTGATGTTGAGAACATCAAACACAAGATTTGTTAGAATTGTGAAAATGTGGCTGAGAACATCAAACACAAGATTGGTTAGAATTGTGCAAATGTGGCCGAGAACATCAAACACAAGATTGGTTAGAATTGTGCAAATGTGGCTGAGAACATCAAACACAAGATTGGTTAGAATTGTGCAAATGTGGCTGAGAACATCAAACACAAGATTGGTTAGAATTGTGCAAATGGAGCATATATATAAACGAAATTGATAAGATGAAATCTGCGTTACTAATTTCCGGGTTGTTTATTTCATCTTTCGCTTTGCTAAAACCTACTTCATAGAGGCATGAGTGTTACGGATGTTATAAACAAAGTCTTCTAACAACGATACAATGGACGATGCTTCGAATAAAAAATTTTGATCATGACGGGAGACAACAGACAAATAATATATTAAGTATATGAAGGTGCATAGTGTGACGATGGTCTATCTATCTATCTATCTATCTATCTATCTATCTATCTATCTATCTATCTATCTATCTATCTATCTACCTATCTATCTATCTATCTATCTATCTATCTATCTATCTATCTATCTATCTATCTATCTATCTATCTATCTATCTATCTATCTATCTATCTATCTATCTATCTATCTATCTATTCGCTGAAACCCTTTGTTGCCTTTCGGTGTCAGGGATAGAAGAGTTTGCTGGAGTCGGCCCCCGTGTATGCTGTGTATATTGTGGAATTTATCGCCTCTTTTATTTCAGTAGCCCATCGTTTTCTTGGTCGGCCTCTACGTCTGCCTTCACTGTATCTGTGTAGCATTGCTTGCTGTGGTATGCTGTCTGATGGTAGTCTGCTGATGTGTGCAAACCATTTGATCTGTTGTCTCTTGATGCATTCTAAGATTGAGGTGGTGCCGGTATTTTTGTCGGATGTCGTCATTCCTCACCATGTCTCTTAACAATATTCCTAGGATTCTGCGTAAGCACGCCATTTCAGCTGTCACAAGTTTACGTTTGTCTTGCACTATCGTTGTCCATGTTTGACATTGGTAGCACAGCGTTGGCATAATAATCGTTTCTAATAGTGTTATTTTAGTGTTTAAATCTCCGTATTTGTTTCTAAAGATTGGTGTCATTTGCCATAGGGCTTGGTATGCTTTACTACATCTATTGTTTATTTCTTTGCTGCTCTTGCCGTCTGTTGTTATATTACTTCCTAGGAATGTGAATTCTGTCACTTGGTTAAATCTGTTGTTTCCAATATATATATATTGGTATTTCTTTCTGTTCTTCCTATCTTCATTACTTCGGTCTTTTCTATATACATCTTTATGCTAAAGGTATGACATGTTTGATGTAATCTATCTATTTTTCTTTGTAGTTCTTCTTCTGATGATGCCACTAGTGCTTGGTCATCTGCAAATAATAATTCGCTTACGTTATCCTTCAGATTGTTTTCTTCCGTTGTCTTTGCTACTTTACAGATGCGGTCTATGTATGTTATGAACAGTAGGGGGGGATAGTACACATCCCTGTCTCACACCCCAGTGAATTTGAAATTTATCAATATGTGTCGATGGTAGGAGGGGAAAATTAAGGGGTGGTGTGAAACATAGCATAGGGAAGAGAAGAATCAAAGCTAACAGGATTCAGCCAGATAAGAGAAAACATATATAACACAATGAGGGGTAGGACGAACAAGAGAGAGAGAGAGATGATGATGATGCGACATATTTGAGATGATCAAATTCAACATAATATAAAACGAGGAATGAAACTGATTAATTATCTCGTAATGTGGTATGATCCGGTTAGAGTACACACGTGGAATAAAATAAGCAGAACAGGACGCAGAGCAGGTTGAGACTGTGTTCTGTCATAGTTCATAGGTCATGTGGCTGAGAACTTCAAATTACAAGTAAGTTTCATGAATACCAGTCTTCATACAGCGCCGGATTTAGACTTGATAAGGCTCTAAGCTTTTATGTGTCATAGGTCATGTGTCATAGGTCATGTGTCATAGGTCATGTCATAGGTCATGTGATATAGGTCATGCGGACATAGGAGATTGAAAGTAAATAAAAGATAAAGACCGATCGAAACATAAAAATACCATCGCCTGGGGATCATTCAGGGCAGAAAAGAATGACGGCTTGTGGTCAAGTCAGGTAGAAGGTAAGTAAGATAAGGCGTGGGGCAAGAAGTAAACATTATAAAGACAGGGTAAAAGTGACTCGTTTATATTAGAGAGTAGGACGGCAGAAAAGTACGGGTTTATAGAAAGGCATGTATCACAAGCCAACACATCAACCACGACGGAACATAGGCACGTACAAGAACATAAGTATAGGCGAATGGGCATGAAGATACCATAGAGACTTAATGAAAGGGTAATAGGTAAGCTATTGCTTTCAATAGTGAAACGACGAAAACTAACATGGTTTGGACATAATGCAGGCATGATTACTTGTCAAAAACAATACTGCAGGGAACTGTTGAAGGGAGAAGAATCAGAGGAGGGAAAATAAAGGTATGGACAGACAACATACAGGAATGGACAGGACAAGATATTTTTCCACACTCATCCGCATCACTGAGGATAGAATTCGCTGGAGGACTCTGTGTGCTGAAGCATCCAATGTGGTACCCCTACGACCCAAAAAGGTTACGGGTTCATTGATTGATTGATTGAGGTAAACTATGTCAAAAAATAATAGTAGGAAAGATAGAAAACCACTGCAGCAAACCAGTTAGGACCAACAAAATATAACAGAGGTACGTCAAATGGGGTGGAGATGCAGTGAGAGAAGAAGGGAAGGATCTGGAGATAGACAGCTAGCTTGATAAAGGAAGCCGTCAGAAACATTGCAGTCATAAGATGGTATCACTAAATAAGTGTCTTAGAGGTAGCCAGTGCTATAAAACCAGTGAATACGGGATAGAAGGAAAAAAATAAGAGGACAGATTCGAAGAAAACATCTGTGGTAGAGGGAGAACAGAAGCGGAATCTGCAGCTGTACAGGAGAGAAGCAAACCAGAAGTAGTAGCCAAGACAAGCACAGTGTATTGTATGGCACACAGACTATGTCGAACAGTCGTAAGTAGCTAGTTCATGTCGTGGGACTCATATACTGGGGTCAAATGTAGTTCAAAGTGGCAGAGTTTACAATGAGACAGACCAAAGACACAAACACAAACCATATTTTTAGGCCGTGTACCAGGGAACATAACAGGTCATATAAACCGAGGGTCATGTAACTGTGCAGTTAAAAGTGGCAGAATTTCCAATGAGACAGACCAAAGACACAAACACAAACCATATTTTTAGGCCCTGTGCGAGGAAAAGTAACTGGTCATATAAACCGAGGGTCATGTAACAAGGATGAAACAGCCACACGGCGCAACCCGTTTGTAAGTAAATTACTGTACACTAGTTCTTCTCTGTGGTAGAACAATCAGCAAACAGAAGCAAAAAGCACCACACACTCACTTGGCGCGGATCCTGTACTGTGGGGTGAAATATGTCAGATAAACCGAGGCTCATGATAATGGAAGACCGAATGTACACCGTATTCCTTTGTTTAGGCATTGTTTGAACAACACTTAGGCCCTATGTAATACATCGAACTACTCTTAGGCCCCTATGTAAGACATCGAACTACTCTTAGGCCTCTATGTAAGACATCGAACTACTCTTAGGCCTCTATGTAAGACATCTAACTACTCTTAGGCCTCTATGTAAGACATCGAACTACTCTTAGGCCTCTATGTAAGACATCGAACTACTCTTAGGCCTCTATGTAAGACATCGAACTACTCTTAGGCCTCTATGTAAGACATATGAAAGACCACTGCCACTGAGCCTAATATGTCATCATCGAGTGTCACAAAAAGGATGTAGGCGCTGTTAAAAATACATAGCCACTGGTGTATGTAGCCGACGTTATAATCCACCATCATCATCATCATCAGGTGCCATGCCAATTGGAATAGACGATCATGTCTCTCCACAGCTCTCTATATCCAGTAGTATGTATCAAGGTCGTTGCTGTTTCCTTGCCGTGCCAGGTTGTTAAACTGTCTCATATTTTCTCACGTTGTCGCCCTCTGTCTCTGTTGCCTTCAATCTAGCCTGCTCTGACTATGTTCTCCAAACCTGCAAGTTGCCGCCAAAAATGAAGATTATATTTTCCTTATATTATTGATAAAGGTCCGTTTCTCATTTGATTCTTTCAATATCTCACATTAGTTTTTCTGGTAGTCCATGGTATTCTCAGCATTCTTCTGTAGAACAACATCTCTATTGCCTCTAATTTCCCATTTTCCAGTTTGTTTAGTGTCCAAGACTCGCATCCATATGTTAGTATAGGAGTTATATAACACTGCAGAACTATCTATCTATTAGCAAGGTCTCCCACACTATTCCTTGAAAAGTAATTTATAAAGTGAGTCGTTACATGTCCAAACCAAAACACATGTACGCCATTTAACCACTGTCAACATTTAACCACTGTCAACATTTAACCACTGTCAACATTTAACCACTGTCAATAGTGGTTCTTGATAACCTGCACATTTGTTTATTTGAGGCATTTGATCTTCACCTCTTCACAAAATATATTAGCTTGCAAATATGAGCTATTATTCTTGTTCAGAAATCCCACGTCTTCTATCAATATGTCTAATTCATAATGTAATATCACTTTCCTAATGTCTGTTTTACCATAATTGTTACATCATTACCTGCTTCTGTATTTTTCTGTTCTCTTCTGCCAAGGTATTTCTATGATTACATTATATACCTCATTATTCTTGGTTCTAGACATCATCAGCATCCACTAATAATGTTAAATGTTCTATATAATTATTCTTCAGCAGAATTAATGTCTGAGTATTCTTCACAATCATCATCATCAAGTGCTGTCTCCGCAACGAAGGTTGGCTGCAACAGATATCCAACATCTCCTGTCTCTTGTCTTGGTGGTACACTCTGCTAGACTGTAACCTGTCCATCGTGTAATGTTACTCTCCCACTTGTATCTCTGCCTACCTCTTGCTCGCTTCCCTTTGACTTTACCCTAAAGTAAGGTCTTCAATAAGGTGTCATGTCTTTTAATGTGTCCAAAGTATTTTATTTGCCTGATCTTTATTTCTCTTAGTAGTTCTTTCTTCATATTAAGTGTCTTTAGCACCTCTTTATTTGTTTTCTTCTCGTTCCATGATGTTCTCCCTATTCTTCTATATACCCACATCTCAAAGGCATCAATTGTGTCTTCTGTGTATTTAGTGTCCATGTTTTTGAGCCATACATTAATATGGAATAGATGTAGCATTTTATAATTCTCATTTTTAATTTGTTTGTAATTTGTTTAGATATTAATAATTTCCTCATGTCATTGAAGGTACTTTTAGCCATTCCTATTCTCGTTTTAACTTCTTTTTCACATCTGCCATCATTTGTGACAATGAACGAACATAAATAAGACAAAATTCATGATTGTGATGTGGATATATAGAAGACAATGAAGAACTTCATGGACAGATATAAATAAAACGAATCGCTTCTGACAACACTTCGTATGAACAAATAACTATTTAAAAAAACCAAATAAATACAATATTTTTAACATAATAAAAGGCAACATACCTCGCTTCGCTGAAATCCTTACATGAGGGTAGAGTCGAGGGGAGGCGAGCAAGAGACATGCAGAGGTTTAAGTGGAAGGAATAGGCATGCAGAGGTACAAGTGGAAGGAAGAGGCATGTAGAGGTACAAGTGGAAGGAAGAGGCATGCAGAGGTACAAGTGGAAGGAAGAGGCATGTAGAGGTAGAAGTGGAAGGAAGAGGCATGTAGAGGTACAAGTGGAAGTGAGGTACTAACACCATTATCTGCTCATATTCTCTTCCTGCTGTTTGCTCATTCTCTTCTGTTCCTGCCGTTTTTGGCCTCTTTCTCTCTCCCACCTGATCCCTCGTACCATCTCATTTTGCTCTTCCCTTACATCATGATTGCTTGTCTGTAACATTCATTCTCTGTTGCCACTTTTGAGGTGAGTATTTTATTTTATTTTAATGTAATTTACTTGCTACCATATCTATTCCTTTGTTCATCTCACATTCTTCAGTCTACTTTCTTCTCCCTACTTACTACTAACTTCTCCCCATACGTTTTTCTCACCTGTCATGCTTCCACATCTTTTCTTCCCTCATTACCTATCTGCTATTGTCCTCATTATAACCCTATTTGTCTCCATGTAAGACTTGTTTTATTGTGGTCATTTGTTTGTCCTGATGAAGGCTTTATAGTCGAAACGTCGTCTGTCTCTGTATCTCGTTGTTAAGTTGTTTTATGTTTTATTTTGGTAACACACCTACCTATTTTTGTATTTCTTGATAAAAACTGGGACAGGATGCGAACATAGGGAACAAAAGTATGCTTGTTACGTACAGTTTATTTCCAGTGGAGATACACGGAAGATAGGCATTCATTCATTTATTTTCCTTTTGCGCTGAAGTTAGCGCATAGGGCAGATCTCTCCAGCTCTGTCTGTTCAAAGCTATTCTGTGCAGTTCTTGGATAGTATGGATATTGATTGTTTTACTTTCTCTAAGTATTGTTCTTCTGAGTGTTTCTTTTGATGATAGGTATGGACAATAAATAAAACTGTGTCAAAGAGAATAATGGCTTTTGAATTGAAGTGTTACAGGGGGGTGCTGCAAATATCTTAGCCAGAAAGAAAGTCGAACCACCAGAAAGAAAACAAAATCAAAGTTAAATAAGGCTGGCTTCTAAACACAATATTAAGAAGGAAATTACGTTTTTTTCAGCCGTGTAAAGAGATATAGTGGTGTGGATAGACCATTGCTGGAGGGAGCGATAGAAGGGTGCAGAGGCAAATGTTGCACACGACGAATTTTGACGAGAGATATTCAAAACTGCATTAATATGTCGCTAGAAGAGGCAGGACACCTCGCCAAGAACTGAGGAGATTTCATAAGATTTATAAAGATTACAATGTTCTGGAAAGAATATGTGACATAACAGCATCTTTTACATTCAATTTTTGTGTTACAGACTTTGAATAAATGCAAATATCAGTCAGTCAGTTCCTTTTTTGTCAAGTTTGGCACATAGGGCGGATGTCATAGTTCCCCATGCCTGTCGGTCAGTTGCTATGGATTGCATGTCTTGTGCATTTATGCCTGTTGACTTTAATTCATTCATAAATGTTCTTCTGAGCGTTGTTTTTGGTCTTTCCTTTTTTTCGTTTCCCGTCTGGTGCCCACATGAAGACTTGTCGTGGAATTATGTCTTTCCTTCATTCTTAGTACGTGGCCGATGTAAGTCCAGCGGCGTTTTCTTTAGAACTATAACATCCTTTACAGAAACACTGGGAGTTTTACAATGACAATTTGTTAAATCGTCGATTAACGTATCCAAAGGAATCAAGAACAGAAACACACGTCCGCCATCTTGAAACTGGTAACCGGAACTCTCTAAAGCAAATATGCTTGAGTTATATGAAATAAATATATTAGAGGCAAATCAATATATATATATATATATGACGACACGTATATCATTTGATGATCTCAGAAGGAAGATAAAATAAAATGGTTGCATTAGCTCGCGACAGTGAGGATATGTATCTTGCAACAGTGAGGATATCTAACTAGTGACAGGGAGAATATCTAGCTTGTGACAGGGAGAATATCTAGCTTGTAACAGGGAGAATATCTAGCTTGTAACAGGGAGAATATCTAGCTTGTAACAGGGAGAATATCTAACTTGTAACAGGGAGAATATCTAGCTTGTAACAGGGAGAATATCAAGCTTGTAACAGGGAGAATATCTAGCTTGTAACAGTGAGAATATCCAGCTTGTGACAGTGAGGATATCTAACTTGTGACAGTGAGAATATCTAGCTTGTAACAGGGAGAATATCTAGCTTGTAACAGGGAGAATATCTAGCTTATAACAGGGATAATATCCAGTTTGTAACAGGGAGAATATCTAGCTTGTAACAGGGAGAATATCTAGCTTGTGACAGGGAGAATATCTAGCTTGTGACAGGGAGAATATCTAGCTTGTGACAGGGAGAATATCTAGCTTATGACAGGGAGAATATCCAGCTTGTGACAGGGAGAATATCTAGCTTATGACAGGGAGAATATCTAGCTTGTAACAGTGAGAATATCTAGCTTGTGACAGGGAGAATATCTAGCTTGTGACAGGGAGAATATCTAGCTTGTGACAGGGAGAATATCTAGCTTGTGACAGGGAGAATATCTAGCTTGTGACAGGGAGAATATCTAACTTGTGACAGGGAGAATATCTAGCTTGTGACAGTGAGAATATCCAGCTTGTGACAGGGAGAATATCTAGCTTGTGACAGGGAGAATATCTAGCTTGCGACAGTGAGAATATCTAGCTTGTGACAGGGAGAATATCTAGCTTGCTAATATCACTAATTTTAGATCACAAACTTAGAAAATTTCGAAAGTCTAGAAAATAAAGAGATAAAACGTGTAATCAATAACAATTAACAATAATAACCAGAAAAAAATAACAAAGAGCATGATCTCTGAACAATCATAGTTAGTTAGTTCCTTTTAGGCAAACGATGGCACATAGGGCAATAATAATTTCTTTCCATGTTGAGTCCCTCTTTCCAGGTTGCAGCATTCATAAGAAACCTAATTTGTCCATCAAGCAAACATAAACTATCTAGCATTTCAATACAGAGATGGTTACAAAACAAATCGTAAAGCAAATAAATTAAACTGGTTACTGGAAACACCGTAACTATGAATAAAAATATATAAAAAAGTATTTTTAAAAACATAAAATAAAACTACACAGAACAATTCTCAACGTGTCGGTCCAAATGGGACCTTTTTCAAGAGACCAAAAACTTATAAATTAAACAACACTATACGAAATAGATGACATAATTCTTTGCAGAAACGTAACCCGGTAAAAGTTGTGCAATTTTTTTTTTTTTTTGGGTTTATTTAATATTTTTAATATACTGTTTATATATTTTTATTCATAGGTACGGGAAATGTTTCTAGTAACCAGTTTAATTTATTTTGTTTTACCATTTGCTCGTTTGGTTACTGCTGCACCCTCCACTTTGTCGGACACCCTCCGACCATTTGGTTATTTATGTGGTTACAAAACAACAACAAAATGTCTACATTACATTTTTTTATAACTCCTCGTGTTCGTCAATGGAAAAATCAGTTTCCTGTTTTTCGTTTTTCGCTTCGTTTTCTTTTTCTATTTCTTTTTTCTTCTCCAAAAGCTCCATTTCCAGATCCAATTTTGTATGCGTCGCTCTCGCCTTAATGTAACTCAGTTCTAGATTTTCAAAATGGGCGATAATGTTCCTCTTACGGCTCACGATATCTTTCTGTTTTTCTGAAAGATCTGAAACATATACAATAAATCATATACATATATATTCACTGGGAAAGACGTAATATAAGCCGAAATTATACATATCCACTAAACATGTTAAAATATAAAGGTAATACGAGGTAGGGGCAGGACATGACCACTCCTCCAGTCACTCAGCTGTAAATGAGTACTTGACGCATGAGTTCAATCAATCAATAAACCCATAACCCTTCAGGGTCGTAGTGGTATCACATTGGATGCTTCAGCACACAGAGTCCTCCAGCGAATTCTATCCTCAGCGATGCGGATGAGTGTGGAAATATCTTGCCCTGTCCATTCCTTGATGTTGTCTGTTCATGTCTTTTTTGTACTCCTCTGCTTCTTCCACCCTCGACAGGTGACGTCATCACGACAATATGGCGTTGTGTTTTCACTCTGTGAAGCAGGGATCTATGTTATGTATTATATTCAGTGAATTGGTGTGCAGTGGAAAATATGTCAATGTTCAGGATAATATCTTGAAGGTTACTTCGTTAATGCATTAAAAGATAACAACATAGTGAAGGTATTATCAAGTTTAGAAGTCTTAATGTGGATGCGTACGTAGTAAGGTTGTGACCTAGTGAAATGGTAGCGATGCGCTCAGCGCGATGTTCAAATGTGATGTAGTGTCAACATCAGCAAAGTGCAATGGAGATGGAGAGAGAAAACACATCCATGTAACCGCATCATAAGGACAGCTGGAGAGGAGATGGGCACCACTAGCTAAACCTTTTGCCCACTGAAATACTACAAATACTATAATGGACGCATGAGTTAGGGGAGGTGAAAACAGCATGGAAGAGAATTGGTCACCAAACCTAATAGTAGCTGCGGCTTAGTATATGAAGTTATCTTCATCCCCGACGGCAGATGCCATGGAATCTACCTTACCTTTTTACCTTTATAACCAGTTATGTATCAGCGTCATAGTTACCGTTCCCATAAGTGCACCTCGGCCTAGTCAGTGATTGACAAGTAACCGCCTGACTAGCGTTGCTTATTTGCATTTATTTAGTATAGATTGCGAAATTCCTGTACCATTCCAGAACATTAGACGTCGCCCCCTACTTCCTGATCGCTGGGTCAACTCCGAATAACTGAGGTCAGAACTGTATGGAGGGCATTTTATGTTGATGTATCCAGTGTGACACATCTATGACCCTGCCGGGTTATGGGTCTTATTACTATTATAACCACGTCAGCAAACAAAGACACGATTCTGTCGACATTCAAGCTGTGCACTCAAGTCACTGAGATCCAACCAATCGAGACAAGGACTATTACAACAACAACGAACATCTCGTACAAGTATTGAAATATCCTCAAGACCAGAAACATAGAGCATCCGTACTTCAAGGGCCAATAGGCCTAATTGTAAACATAAATAACATAAAGTCTTCTTTTGTTTCTAGTAGGACAGTTAGGTTATCATATTCTGTTCTGTTTGCATGTATAGGGAGTATCTCTGCATTCTTTTTTGCTTCTTTTCTCTTTTTTATGACAAGTTTTTCAAGTTCCTTTGTCCAGAATAGGCTATATGTCTTTATGCATCATCGGAGAGATAGTTATGTAGGCTGCATTAAGTATGGATGCAGTAATGTTTTTGCATAGGGTGTTTATATCTTTGTTTTGGTCGATCTCTGCTATGCTTTGGTCTGTGAGAGTTTTGTATTGTATGCTTGTTTGTAGTTCCCGTGCAGTGTTTTCATGTTAATTGGTTTCGTGTTTCTGAGATTTGTAGGAGTTTGGAGCGGTGGTAACTTCCTATGTCGCCATGGACTCTCAGCATGCAGTGATTTTAGAGGTCTTCGGATATGGTTGGATCTAAATGTGGATGTGTTGGCTTTGTGGAGGAGTGTGTATGCTTATTGTGAATCTTGTAATATTATTAGGTTTCTGTGTAGCAAAGTTTCTTTATGTTGTTTCTATACGTGTGTCCTGTGGTAGGTATGTGTGCATTTAAATCTCCCACAATAATGGTTTTCTTGGCATCTGTGGTGATGATGTATATGTGTTTCTTTGAGTTAGGGGAGCAATATGCATTAAACAGGGTTTACCGCAGACAATGCTACGATATATTTATTTATTGCATATCGATTCCGGTGTTTGTCAAATTTATGTCATTTCTTATGAGTGTTACAATGACTCTGCACTTTTGACATTTACATTTGTGTGTATGGTGTAGCCTGATATTGAGTGTTCTTTCTTTATAGTAGTGTTTCCTGCAGTTGTGTTTCCTGCAGTAGTGTTTCCTGCAGTTGTGTTTCCTGCAGTAGTGTTTCCTGCAGTTGTGTTTCCTGCAGTAGTGTTTCCTGCAGTTGTGTTTCCTGCAGTTGTGTTTCCTGCAGTAGTGTTTCCTGCAGTAGTGTTTCCTGCAGTAGTGTTTCCTGCAGTAGTGTTTCCTGCAGTTGTGTTTCCTGCAGTAGTGTTTCCTGCAGTTGTGTTTCCTGCAGTAGTGTTTCCTGCAGTTGTGTTTCCTGCAGTAGTGTTTCCTGCAGTAGTGTTTCCTGCAGTAGTGTTTCCTGCAGTAGTGTTTCCTGCAGTAGTGTTTCCTGCAGTAGTGTTTCCTGCAGTAGTGTTTCCTGCAGTAGTGTTTCCTGCAGTAGTGTTTCCTGCAGTAGTGTTTCCTGCAGTTGTGTTTCCTGCAGTAGTGTTTCCTGCAGTAGTGTTTCCTGCAGTAGTGTTTCCTGCAGTAGTGTTTCCTGCAGTAGTGTTTCCTGCAGTAGTGTTTCCTGCAGTAGTGTTTCCTGCAGTAGTGTTTCCTGCAGTAGTGTTTCCTGCAGTAGTGTTTCCTGCAGTTGTGTTTCCTGCAGTTGTGTTTCCTGCAGTAGTGTTTCCTGCAGTAGTGTTTCCTGCAGTTGTGTTTCCTGCAGTTGTGTTTCCTGCAGTTGTGTTTCCTGCAGTAGTGTTTCCTGCAGTTGTGTTTCCTGCAGTAGTGTTTCCTGCAGTTGTGTTTCCTGCAGTAGTGTTTCCTGCAGTTGTGTTTCCTGCAGTAGTGTTTCCTGCAGTAGTGTTTCCTGCAGTTGTGTTTCCTGCAGTTGTGTTTCCTGCAGTAGTGTTTCCTGCAGTAGTGTTTCCTGAAGTAGTGTTTCCTGCAGTAGTGTTTCCTGAAGTAGTGTTTCCTGAAGTAGTGTTTCCTGCAGTAGTGTTTCCTGCAGTTGTGTTTCCTGCAGTAGTGTTTCCTGCAGTAGTGTTTCCTGTAGTAGTGTTTCCTGCAGTTGTGTTTCCTGCAGTAGTGTTTCCTGTAGTAGTGTTTCCTGCAGTTGTGTTTCCTGCAGTTGTGTTTCCTGTAGTAGTGTTTCCTGCAGTTGTGTTTCCTGCAGTAGTGTTTCCTGCAGTTGTGTTTCTTGCAGTAGTGTTTCCTGCAGTAGTGTTTCCTGCAGTAGTGTTTCCTGCAGTAGTGTGATGTGGGTATCATGTTTGTGCAGTGGTATATTCAGCACCAGTGTCTTATTTCTGAGTCCAGATATGTTTAGTTTTAGTATGTTTAGTGTGCTGCTCGTAGCTGCGTTTCGCTAACGCAGGGGGGGGGAGGGAGAGGGGGCGAACTGCCCGACACGGATATTTTATGAGGCAACATCTGAGTTCCCATGATATTTTCTGTTTAGGCAATGTCATGTTGGGGTTATTTTTCTGGAGCGTGCTTGCAAACCCAGAGGGCTGATCCAAGACAATAGAGCGTGGGACCAGGAACACTATTTTCCATCTGGCATGATGTTGCTTTGATTTGGCTCTTCTCAGACTTCCATCTGTGGGTAGTGGATCTGAGACGCGCTTCATCATTCTCCATTCCCCGCCATCTACAGTCTGCCGGCACTCAAGGCGTATGCCATGTCTGCCAACTTTCAAAAGATATGAAGAATTCTCACGTCCAGAATTGGATCGTTTCACCTCATGTTTCCCCTTCCTCCAGTTGATTTATGGGTGTCATTTCAACATACAACGTCAAACCGTAGAGATCAACACAGTCCGGGTCACAGTATCTAGGTTCTACGACGGAGATCAATGCCACACATTGGAAGGCCCTCTACTCCGGGGGAGGGGGGGAATGATTGACAATAAGACACTACAACATAAAAACATAACTGTAGAAATAGAACGCTGGTAGGATTTTAACTAGGATAGAACGCTGGTGGGATTTTCACTAAGATAGAACGTTGGTGGGATTTTCACTAAGATAGAACGCTGGTGGGATTTTCACTAAGATAGAACGCTGGTGGGATTTTCACTAAGATAGAACGCTGGTGGTTTTCACTAAGATAGAACGCTGGTGGTGTTTTCACTAAGATAGAACGCTGGTAGGATTTTTACTAACATAGAACGTTGGTGGAGTTTTCACTAAGATAGAACGCTGGTGGGGCTTTCACTAAGATAGAACGCTGGTGGGGTTTTCACTAAGATAGAACGCTGGTGGTTTTCACTAAGATAGAACGCTGGTGGGGTTTTCACTAAGATAGAACGCTGGTGGGAATTTCACTAACATAGAACGCTGGTGGGAATTTCACTAACATAGAACGCTGGTGGGGTTTTCACTAACATAGAACGCTGGTGGGGTTTTCACTAAGATAGAACACTGGTGTGGTTTTCATTTTTTTAAAAAGCCTCACTATTCAGTCATATCCTCTTCTAAAAATATAATGTTGCATGGTGGTTGGTCTGGTGGCCACTGGTGGTTGGTCTGGTGGCTACTGGTGGTTGCCACCCGACCTTCTGTATGCTGCAATGACATGGAACACGCAGGTATATAGGAAGCAGTTAAGATGTAGGAATATATATTGAGAGGCCTTTAATGAACTCACAGAGATATGAATCCATGGAATGAGTCTAAGAATATATCCAAGAATAGAAATAAATAATAGAGGCCACTGTAAGCTTAAGAATAATGAGATGTAGCTTTTGAAAATAATGAAGAAATACCACGAACAACAAAGTAAAATGTAATGCAATGCCTAATGAAGAAGCATTCTACTTAGAGGGGGTCTTTGCCAGGCGACAAGCTGGTATTTTGCTTGCGCCAAACATCCATCTTCGAAGGAGGAGCCTAACAATTAGCAAACCATACACCATATTTTTTTTTAAAGAGTTAATTGTCTATTGTGCATTTAGTTTGTTGCTGTTTCTTTTTCAATTTTCCTTGTGCAGCTGGATTTTGTATTATTGTGTTTTATTGTACACTTGAGGTTTTTGTTATTGCGCTTTATTGTGGCCTTGAATTTTTTTTCGTTATTGGTTTTTATTGTGCACATGGGTTTTTTCTCTGCGTGAGAATGTTAGGCAAAGGCAATAATAAAATTAGACAAAGTGGCCTTGCATGTACAATGAACACAATAGCAAAAAAATGGATCCTCCAATTCCTGATTTAATCAATGATAACCATAGAGGTCTCATAAACAACAGCTGGAAAAAAAGTTAACTCAAAAACTAGACCACTGAAAAAAGTTAGGACCACTTGTTTATAAGTAAAAACTGAAAATAAAAACATAGCTATAAAAGTCCAGTTTGGTTATATCATGAAATTGACCATTAAAAATTTCGGACGTCGTTGTGGAACTCTTTGTAAAATATCTCTTTATATAATGCTTACAAAATGTGATATTGACAGAGTTTCTTTACCTTCCATTGTAGCGAGGATTCTGTCGAGTTTTCTAAAGATGTTTCTCGCCGGAACGTCGTTCTCTTTGACAGCAATATTCTCCAGAATATACAAATACTGCTCCAGCATTCTGTGTCACATAGAAGATGTATCATAAATAAGGACAATTGTTAAATGAATGTATTAGAAAGTCGTCGTAAAACAATCGACGAAACAATGAAAATGGTAATAACAGTTTTGATAATCGCTATTGTCACAAGTAATAACACAAAAATAACACAAAAATAACACAAAAATAACATGAAATAATTGATTCTTGGCCGTGCTACGGAGCTTCGTGAACTGGTTAGATTTGCATAGGTAACTTTTCTCGTGATATTTCAGCTGTTATGATTATTGCTGCGGACGATATCCTGATATACGGACAGGGAAGGGTTAGAACAGAAACTGTCGGATCACTGCTGATGAGCTAGACCGTATTGCCTCCTGGGGTGATGTTCCTGGTGCACTGATCAACCAGAAGAAGGCTGCGGTGGCATGGTTCTCTCTTAACAATCACATCGTGAAGACTGCAACACCGACGATGGAGAAGAGAGGGTACAATGTAATCAGGACCTCGTCTTTTCAATAACTGGGCGTGCTTGTTTGATCATAGTCTAGACTTTTGGGAGTATGTTGATCCTGTTATCGCAAAGGCCAGCAAAGGACTTTCAGGTCTGAGAGTCATGGTAGCGGCTGATACTAAACAATCACAGATAGTAATCTTACACGAGGCACTTGTCTTTCCTGTCAAAGAATATGCAGGCGCCACTATCACCGCCAACACACACAGATTGAGAAACTGAAGAGAATTCAAAATGAAGCGATGCGGATCTTCCTTGGTTGCACAAGGGAGACACCCTGAGTGGCTATGAGATTTCTCTGTGATGTTTCGAGCATATCTGACAGAATTGATATGTGGCATGCACGTGCATACCTCAGCGTGAGTTCTGACATAGATAACTCACTACACAGTGAACTTCCTCGTGTGAATGGAATCAGGCTCAAGAAAAAATTGGTCGTGGATGGGTCGTGCCGAGGATACCGTTAAACAGATTTGCTCGCCTGAAGGTATAACTCTTGGCGAGTAATGGATACCTATTCCTATGGTATTTCATAGTGTGTTGTTGTTCGTCCATCACAAGTGATGATGACCATTTGTTACATCCACTTTTGAAAATCCAATTTTAGTTATGTCCTTGATTATGAGTTCGTAGATGGCTAATGCGCCCTATTCGAGCTGTAAATGTCCTTGGAAAGTTTGGACATGGAATAACGACTGTAGACGGATCTTTGTCTATCCATGACTTTCTAGATGCTCTCCGCTGTTGAGCTGCTGCATTTCTCTTCTTTTCACAAGATGATGCGCTCTTTTTTATTTTAGAACGCCATGTAGATATATTTTTCCCATGTATCGTGGTCTATTTCAAAGGCTTTCAGTGAGTTCTTTAACGAGTCCTTGTAGCTCTTCCTTTGGCCACCTTGAGATCGTATACCCTTCTCTAGCTCACCATAGAGAAGTATCTTTGGCAGACGATGGCATACGCACCAAATGACCTGCCCAACGAATCTGTGTCTGCATCAGGATCGTGTCAATGCTTGAGATACCAGCTCTATCAAGGACAGTGGTATCTGGAATCGTGTCTTGCCATCTGATGTTCATAACTTTTCTGAGACAATTTGTATGAAAATGATTGAGTTTTTTCACATGACGTCTATACACAGTCCATGTTTCACTAGCGTATAGCATCACTGGAAGTACCACTGCTCTGTAAACTTTCAGCTTAGTCTGTAGGTTAATGCCATTTCTACGCCAAACATTTGCGTGCAATCTGCCGAAATTACTGCTTGCTTTGGCGATCCTTGTATACACTTCATCATCAACGTTGGCATTTTGTGATGACGTACTACCTAGATATGTGAATCTATTTACCTTTATGCAGGGCTCGAGATAGTATTTTTTTCCAGGTGCTGGTTGTAACATGACTTCTGTTTTCTCTGTGTTAATGGTAAGCTCAAAGTTGGTACAGGCTTTGGAGAATCTGTCTATAATACATTGTAGATCAGCCTCAGAGTTGGCATTTAGGGCAAGGTCATCAGCAAATTGAAGATCCCTGATTTGTGTCTGATTAATTTCATAGTGTAGCATCACGTACACTACGCTGTCCTCTAGCGTATATTACCTTTTTCTTATTCGGTATGTACTCGTAAGATCACCGTTTGTTAGAGAAACTGACATTGGTCCCCACCCCACCCCCTCCCCCCCCCCAATTGTTCTGCTTTTTAAGCCTGCCAAGTTGGAATCACGGATACCTTGCATATGTTGGATGTAATGACGTAGACGTTTCGTAGATATTTCCTGTCTCTGCTTGCAATTTTTATTTCACCTACAGCATCCACATCCACGGACACGAGCCTAAAAGTTTTAGCCAGATATACAACAAGAGCAGCTGTATTTATGTTTCGCGTGTGCAACACGAGGTGGTACTCTTAGGATTTTGATTATCTGCTAACCCTGGGTCTGCACGAGAGCAATTCAAGACACTGTGCACTCCGTTATCAAAGTCACAATATGTATATCAAGCAGTCAAATGTGTCATCCCCATTAAACCGATCGTGTTCAATAATGTCACACTCAAAAGCAACAGCAGATTAAAAAAAACACCATATGAGACATACATATAGTAGTTTATGCCGCTGACTCTCTTCCCCCCCCCCTTCGTTAAATTAAATCGTCAAATTTATTTTGCAATACTTTAAAAGATGTATACAAGATGTATTCCTATAAATGATGCTGTTTATCGTTCACATTCCCATCTTAATTCTTGGTTCTTGATTAGAAAACTGGCCTCACAGCACGTGGAGCATTCCCATAAGAGATCCTCCCTCTTTTCCAGCAGCCATTCGACTCGATGGTGTTTCGAGTCTAATGCTGCCGAAACAGACGTCGACATCAGGGCACAACTCTGGCCCTTGCGATAGGTTTCTTTGTTCTTCCGCCCACCCAAGCCGTGCCCGTAACTAGTTCTAGCATAACGTCGGCCTGTCAGAACAACATGGTAACTGTTATCGAAGGTTACGACTACGGGATTGTATAGATGACGTGCCATGAAGCTTCTATAAGAAGATAACCTCAATATAAAGGCATGTCATTTACTACACCACATTCTCATGTAATCATGTAACCCCCTTGATGTGTCTGCACCCTCCCAGCCAACCACCACCCCCCCCCATTCAATTGTTTCAGCGCGGCCTCAATGCAAATCTTCAGTCTCCAATTAGGGGGAGACGGGGTGTTGGGGCATGTGACACAGGTAACAATCACTGTAACAATCACTGTAACAATCACTGTAACAATCACCGTAACAATCACTGTAACAACCAATCAAAGACTACTTACTCAATATGATGTCTCTCAGCTGTTGGTAGTAAATCTTCTACTAATTGAATGACAGGTTGCTGGAAACAGACATATTACACAAATACTTTGTCAAAGACATAACTGTAAAATTGTTGGAGGGAATAAAAACATGTACAATTCTAGTAACAAAGTTGTATGATGTATGCAGAAGACTGATACAAGAGCGTAAAATGTATGTGTAGAATTAGTTCCTTTCCATAGTGGAATGTTTCACCTTGGTTGTACTATATCAATGTTTGTTCGCAATGTCTTTGACGGTGTCTATCCATTTCTTTCTTGGACTTGCTCTGAAACCTGATAGTGATTTATTATATGCGCTTGTAGGGAATTCGGTATGTTCAATTTCCACCAGATGACCAAACCATTGTATTTGATGTCTTTCGATATATTCAATGCACCATATAATGCTTTTTCAGATGCTATTTTATAACTTGTCTAATTGGACAGCACCGCTAGTCTACTTCCAGTATTTAATTTCATATTCTATTAGTTTTCACTTGATTTCCTCCAGTATTTAATTTCCTATTGTATCACTTGTCCTCCTCCAACATTTATCTCTGTAATAGTTCTCTCCATTATACAATTAACATTGCTTTAGTTGTTTTTTCTAGTCTCCTTCCAGTATTTCTTTTCACATTATATTAGCGTCCCCTTGTGTGTAGATGTTAGTGTTGAAGTCAGGCATTATCAACAGTGGTGGTAGAAAAAAGTACTTTTTATTAAATCTTTTGTTAACTTCTGTATTGATCATAGGAGGTTTAAGTAATAGTGACAGTCGATCAGTCACTGATTCAGTCTTTGACAGATTGTGAGAACCATTCTCCTAGAGAAAACTGCCTGGATATTTTATACAAAATGCATATGAAATACTCTCTAAACTATTGTAACACGATCTTCAAATTTTGACATAAAGTTCATCTTTTAGCATATCATTTTTCTTTAACATATTATTGTAATGTCTACTCAAGTATTTCTCAAAGTTGGTCAAATGGTCTTTTGGTAGTCAAGGAGTGGAGTTTTGAAAATGTGGGGCCTCAAAATAGTCAAAGACGCGAGGGAGTGTACTATTTAAGCGATTAATAAGATTGTTTTCTTCAGCTGTCGCTCTCACACTTTAGATTTCTGCTTAATCTCCCCAGAATTAGAGTGTGACATCAAGTAGCACAAGTTAGGTCGTACCTTAAAGTGACAGAATACAACCACCACCCAATACACCAACGCCTAGATGAGTCAAAGGGAAAACGAATGAAGCGTGGCAGTTCATGGATGGCAGAGGCTGAAGACACACTGCGAAGAGTATGTGAATTGGAAGAAATAGGAAAGGGCAGTGAATGGGTGGAGGTAGACACTGAGAATAAATCACTGACTAAAGTAATAATACAACTAGATAATGCGTGTCGAAAATGGACGGGTGTCAGGGCCAAGGTTATAGTGCATGATCTCGCCAAGCTACACTCGACGCCACAAGACATAATTATATACACAGATGGCTCCGTTAACAGAAACACAAATAAAAGAAGTTGGGGTTTTGTTGCCCACAGAAACAGCGTGAAATTGGTTGAGAAATCTTCAGCATATTCCACTGTCACATTGAGCATGAGGATGGAGATAGAGGGAGTTACAGCAACTCTTCATTGGTTGATAGCTGATACATCAACACACTCCGTAATACTCACAGACTCTCAAAACATGCTGTGCAAGATAGAAAAGTTCATGCTGAGAAAAGAATGGTGGGACTTATTGAGCAACTCATTTGTCCAGAGCATTACATGGATATACTGCCCTGGTCATGCTGGAGTCAGAGGAAACGAGAGAGCCGAATTTTTGGCAGGCAATGGGGCGATAGAAGGCACATTTCTGAGAAAAGATCAAAACAGACTTAATGAAGACAGTAATAGATTAAGTCAGTGAGGCTGAAAACGTTCATATACAGAGAATATTAGAAAGGGGAGTATCTAGACGTGAGGAAAGGAAACGTACATTTTTTTGGAAAGTCCCGAAGATCACACAATCAACACTTGACCAGAACTCTGAGTCTACATACACTAGGATGTCTGCTGGAGCGGTTACGGAGCCCTCTTGGTAATGCCCCGCGTGCTGTGAAGCCAGTTTCTAATCAAGAAGAAGAATTAAAGTCTCACACTCTTGCAGATAGACTTGATGTAGTCCAGAGACCGTAATAATTTGTGTTATAGTTTATAGCTGGGGCATCTGTAACCTTCAATCTGACACATTCACCGTTTGCATGGCATCTGGGTGACTATTACATGGCATCTGGGTGACTATTACATGGCATCTAGGTCTCTATTGCATGGTATCTGGGACACTATTGCATGGCATCTGGGTGACTATTGCATGGCATCTGGAACACTATTGCAGGGCATCTGGGTCTCTATTGCATGGCATCTGGGTCTCTATTGCATGGCATCTGGGCCACTATTGCATGGGACAGTTATGGCATAAGAAAGTTATTCTCTTCATGTTGCATACAATGTAGGTCCCAGTGTTGCTATTGTACTCTCCCCACTCTGGCACTGTCAACGCATGGGCGAGACAGCCAGATTTGTATACATAAAACTTTAAACTCCTTGGCAACCTGCACACATAAACGTAAACCATCTTTTTTTAGGAACCGATAGGGAAGGGGTGTAATAAAGTGGTGTACAACAACAGCGCCATATGTAAATCATGGTTGAGAATAATTGATCTAATCTAAGGACAGAACTAAACAATACAACACTCACCATGGTTGAGAATCCCTAATCTACTTTAAGGACAGAACTAAACAATACAACACTCAGCATGGTTGAGAATCCCTAATCTAATTTAAGGACAGAACTAAACAATACAACACTCAGCATGGTTGAGAATCCCTAATCTAATCTAAGGACAGAACTAAACAATACAACACTCAGCATGGTTGAGAATCCATAATCTAATCTAAGGACAGAACTAAACAATACAACACTCAGCATGGTTGAGAATCCCTAATCTAATTTAAGGACAGAACTAAACAATACAACACTCAGCATGGTTGAGAATCCCTAATCTAATTTAAGGACAGAACTAAACAATACAACACTCAGCATGGTTGAGAATCCCTAATCTAATCTAAGGACAGAACTAAACAATACAACACTCACCGTGGTTGAGAATCCCTAATCTAATTTAAGGACAGAACTAAACAGTACAACACTCAGCATGGTTGAGAATCCCTGATTTAATCTAAGGACAAAACTAAACAATACAACACTCACTATGATTGAGAATCCCTGATCTAATATAAGGACAGAACTAAACAATACAACACTCACAATTGTTGAGAATTCTTAGTCTAATCTAAGAACAGAACTAATCAGCATGACACTCACCAAATCTTCAGGTGTTCCTTCCATGACTGCAGTTATATGACTTTCGATAATATCATCAGCTGCTGGGATACGACCTGCCTGGGATAGATTATACTACTTTCACTTGCAGATACAATCTCATATAATTACAGATTTAACTAAAAGTGTCCAGTAGAGCTTTAGTCAATAGTGTCAAGTGAAGTTTTAGTCAACCGTGTAAAGTAGAGCTTTAGTCAACCGTGTCAAGTAGAGCTTTAGTTAACCGTGTCAAGTAGGGACTTAGTCGATCGTGTCAACTTAGCACAACATACATGACATGTAACAGTATGAATGTTCTTTGCTCGACTTTCGGGCCACGCGAAGTATATCTCTATTTATATACCCCCTTCCATTGATATCTCTATTCAAAACATTTACTTTACCAGAATTTCTTTCACTATCCCCCATCAACTAATCATCCACACGTACCTCCTTCATTAGCGAACCATCCAAATTTCTATGCAATAATGTTTGCTCATTGACAAACTCTGTCAGAAGCTCCTGTGATAGCTCTCCGCCAAACTGTTAAAATCAAATCAGTTGTTTTTACAGAAATAGTCAAAGATACATGAAACATCATGAACACATATTAACTCACAGAAATATACAAATAAAGCACGAGTATAGTATAATGATATTGTCTAAGTACTGCTGGTATTGTTACTTCTTCTATGATTGTTCTCAAACTCCTAGCGATTAGCAGGATGCATTCCAGAGTGAAGAAATTGTGTATGTGACTGTTACTGCTTAGCAATAATATATGTCAATTTTGGATTGACACATTTGACTGTTACATTATGTGTGTGTCACTGTGGAATGCTAGTGTCATTTCCACTCCCAATTTTTCAAAATCTATTTTTATGACAGGCATGACAAGTTTGTTAAGTACTTGAGACAGTGTTGCCGCTCTTTGCTCTACGTTTCGGACTCCTGCAGCACCAGAGAAATAATGCGTTTCACTACACATTTGGTCTATCTATCTATTGTCATTTTTACTTGTGCCGTTAAGCATCGTGTGCTTTAAATGTCTTTGGCCATTTGAGTTGCATTGGCCATGGTAAGCCCGTGTATATTTAATGTTTCTGTGATTGTCTCTGCCCATCTAGTTCTTGATCTTACAGCCTGGTCTTCTGCTTAAACAACACGTTTGGTAATTAGGGTAATGATGGCTGAATGGTTAGAACTACGTTCTCACATTTGCGATGAATGTGTCTAAATCACAGTTCACACTAAATTTCTTCACTCTGTAGTAGCAATATACATCCTGCTAATCTGCAGGAATTTTAGAACAAAATTGAAAGAATGTATCTTAAAAAATTGGAAGACTAATGTAATATTTTCATCTCAGAAAAACTATATCAAACTTTAACTAAACACTGTTACCAAACACGTACAGATGATTAATTGTAATGATTACATTTCCTATTTAACACTTCAACTAAACACTGTTAGCATGCACGTACACAGGATTAATTGTAATGATCACGTTTCATATTTAACACTTTAACTAAACACTGTTAGCAAACAAATACACAGAATGAACTGTAATGAACACGTTTCATATTTACCCTCCTAGGTGTCGACTTATCATTCTCGAAATACCATATCACTATTGGAGTATCTTTCGTTCTGAATCTGCGGAATATAATTGATCATGTGCACACAGTCAGTAAATGTTTAAAAAAATCAATTTCAATTCGATTAATAAAGTGTCTTTGATGTATAAAGAGAGATATGTAACTGGGACAAATTGTCATTAAATTCATGTAATTTTTTTGTGTACAACATAATAATGATAATCTAATAACATAGAAGCTTAACTTATTAATTAAATATTACAAACACATTTTAATGTATTCATCATCATCAGGTGCCATGCCGGCTGGCGTAGGCGGTCATGACTCTACACAACTCTCTGTCCACAGTATTATGTATCAAGGACGTTGTTGCTTCCTTGCCATGCCAGGTTGTTAAACTGTCTAATATTTTCTCACGTTGTCGCCAACTTTCTCTGTTGCCTTCAATTTTGCCTGTTGTGACTATGTTCTCCAAACCTGCCTGTCTCAGTAAGTGGCCATAAAAAGAAGATTGCCTTTTTCTTATATTGTTGATTAAGGTTCGTTTTACATTTGACTCTTTCAACACCTCTACATTAATTTAATGTCTTAATTGTCATAAAAATAACAACAACAAAAAAACACAATTCTACTGTAAATTAGAACTGTTATAGTTTTATACTGATTATCGTAGCGAACACTTAAAAATGTAAAACTCGTTTATGTGTTTTCTAGTTCTCATAACTGAATAAGAGGCTTTGCCGAAGACGAATATGTCGGGCCAGTGACGTCAATAACACATCGACACAACGCATGTCCATTCTCTGAACTACATCCTACGAGAAATCTAGTAAGACTATTGTCCTGCTACAAGAGAGATCCAGAGGGTGTTTCTTCTTCTTCTTCTTCAGCTTTCAATCTCCAACTCCTGCTCGATCTCTCGTGTAGCAGGACCATGGTCCTACTAGATTTCCACCAGGATGTAGTCCTGAGAATGGAAATGCGTTGTGTCGCCGATTTATTTGCGACAATGGCCTGACACATCCGTCTTCGGCTGCCAGAGAGTGTTTGATAATTAACGCTGAAGAAGAATGGAATAAGAGTCAGAATTGTGATGAGAAATTTCCGACATATTTATAAGATAAAAAGTGGAAAACAAAAACCACTTCATATATGTATGTCTATTTTAAATAAATGGTCGGAAACAAAAACCACTTCATATATGTGTGTCTATTTTAAATAAAAAGTGGGAAACATAAACCACTTCATATATGTATGTCTATTTTAAATAAAGGGTGGATACATTATAATGAATGTCGAGATAAAATCTTGGAAACCAAAATCACGAAAAAAAAGTTTATACACCTTTAACATATCAATTCCTAATATTCTAATGTCTATTGTCTTTCCCCAGGTGGTTTGTGATCCACTCTTGCCGTTAAACGTAGGGGTGATTAGAGCTCGAGCTTGCGTTCTAAGGCCAGATGTGTGGCCTCGGCTGTGCTATGACCGTGTCTGTACAGGATGTCCCTGACGTTTTCTATTCATCTTTTCCGTGGTCTTCCTCTGGCTTCCTAAGATTCTACATGGAGAAAATAACTTCGTTCTGTAGATTATTCTAATTTTGAAGACACTACTTATACATGGCGTCGGAAATCTGGAAAATAAATAACTTCAGCTCTGTGGCGAAGTGGTAAAGAGAGCGCCTGTGACAGCCAAGGTACTGAGTCGATCCCCGCTAGAGGCATTTGAGACTCAGGACCGTTCAGACAGCAATGACAAACTACTAAACATATTTATATTGTCTAGAAAATGATTACAGCCAAAACATGCTGGGTTGAAGGCTACGTCCTGAATAGGATACGCTACCAATTTTTAAGTAGGAGGACAAAGTACAAAATAAAA
This sequence comes from Meghimatium bilineatum, assembly GCA_034231615.1. Classification (NCBI taxonomy): domain Eukaryota; kingdom Metazoa; phylum Mollusca; class Gastropoda; order Stylommatophora; family Philomycidae; genus Meghimatium; species Meghimatium bilineatum. The sequence continues at coordinate 39,616,546 of CM067308.1, read as the reverse complement.
ACAAACTGGAGATAAACAGTCCATACTAGGAAAAAAAAATTAATTTTTAAAATATTAATTTTAAAAAAGCGAATTATGGAAACGCTTCGTAAAATGTAAAAAATAGGACATGAAGATCAAAGATTGCCCATAGAGTTTTGATTCCAGTGTTGTTTCCTCTGTCCAATATGTCTGTCTCATCGTTTCATACTCAGAACACTCTTGAAGAATATATTTGGCACTCTGTGCTGCCTGTCGACATGTACACATGGCCGTGTTGCCAATCTTGAACTTCGTGTACATGTGACTTCGGATTCGGTTGTGTCCCGTTCTTAGGCGTAGAATTACAACTTGTTCTGCTCTGTTCATAATGTGATAGTCCTGTTGTGTTAGTGTCCTGATCTGTTCATAATGTGATAGTCGTCTTGTGTTGGTGCTGGATTGAGTGACAACCATGCTCTTACTGCACTTCCTAAGTATGGCAACAGTGACAAGGACTTCTAGTCCCGGTTCCAAAGATGTAGAAGATTGTCTACGTTTTGCTCCAGTTACCCCACATGTACCTTATCCCTCGCAACGAAGCAGCACGCTACCTGCTGAGAGTAAATTCTCTTCTTTCCATGCTGGTCGTCGTATGAGGCGACTAAGTAACGTTGGGGATAGGCTGATAACGTGTCAGCTGTGAAAAAAATCCTCATGTCACATCTTATATCAATTTCCTACGTTTGTCTTCGATCAAATAATAATAATGGATGGTGAATAAATGCAAGAAAAAGTGGCAGAATACTAACTGATGAAGAATGCTAGATGTGTCATCAACTCGGGTGTGTCATGAAATCTCACATAAGAAAGAAGAGATAATTGGCCCAGCTGTGTGTACGTGTGTGTGTTTTGTGTGTTTGGTAGGATGTGGTAATATTGGGGTGCTGGTGCAATGGAGTACCTCCCTTCGGGGACTAAACGTGCATCCACAACCTACCACCTCCCACTTTACACAACCTTTGAAATCATACATGAGTCCAGGTGTCGCCTCATTTACACAACGAAGAAGAACCTTGCTTTTGTTAAAAAGACAATGGGCTTTCAATAGCTATCTGGGCACGGCTAAAGTGATTATGTCATCATCAACATCATCATCATTATTCTTCTTCGCTAATTCTCAAACTCCTTCATATTTGCTGAATCCGGTCGAGAGCACAGAATGCTTTGGATCATACATTTACAGCTTGACAGCGATATCTGTGCCGTTCACACTGATGCATCCAATTTCATAATTCTTTCTGATAACTTTGACTCTATGGGACGGGAAAGTCGAAAAACCTCTCCACCATCAAAAGAACCCTTCACCATCAAAAAATCACTTAGTTGTTGCTTACGGCGTATATTGCATATCATATTGTCATGTCATATTGTCATATGTCGTCGATGCCCGGGCGATTGTATAATTAATATCATTACACAAACAGATAGTTTAAAATACTATATTTAGTGTGAGTTATTTATATGTTCTCAGAGACGAGGACAATATGGAAGCTCAAGTTATTCTAATCTATTCTCATTGAATTTCTTTGTGTAATGAACCACACTTTGAACACTCTTTTTTCCTTGCACTTGTCATGGATTTTACTGAACATGATATCCTGGTTGTGGAGGAAATTCGAGAGCAGGTTTACTTGAATGCACTTATACTGGGTGAATTCAGTACAGAAAAGATTGACATACTGTAGATGCTTGGCGAGCACCTGTTGAATGTAGACATTATTATAGATGATACATCTAGGATACGATTATTGAATGTAGACATTACTATAGATGGTGTATCTAGAATACGATTATTGAATGTAGACATTACTATAGATGGTGTATCTAGAATACAATTGTGAGAATGTGGTCTTCAGTGTGACACGAGTTGGACTGGGCATCTGCGGTGCAGATTTCGGAATGTGATCAACCAGTAATGCACAGGAACCGCAGTATGCACAGACTTCAATATTTGTTGTGGGAGACTGAGCACCTATGTGCTTTCTCAGATTGCAATGATGTAGATTCATAATCAATAATCCTTACACTTCCTCTTGTAATTCACTTTGAGTGGTTACGTTCAAGCTTGCAATCACAATCTGGAAGAAAACAAAACAAAGTGTAGTCATTCATTGCTAGACGCACGAACCTCTAGTTATACATTGCAGGCAGTAAGCACATAAGTTTGAACACTCATCAGTAACAAGGGATCGAATTCTTAAGCTGTGTCACGATTCGCTAAACAGTAGGAGCACTAACTCTCATGAAGTGATTACTAATATGTAGAATCTTCAAATTAATTATCAATAACTTATTGTTTATTGATTGTTTATCGAAGCGATCGTGATATACCTTTTATTTGCATATACGAATACGAGATTTGAACATTAATAATAGACAATTCATGTAAAATAACATGCAGTCATTGACTGTACTAGCTATAATTTATATATTTCATATATAGACAGAAATGCATACTAAAACTCGGTAAGCTTTTTGATGAGAAAACGCGGCCACAAGGCAAGGGAAATCACTTGTCGAAGTATCAAGTCGGTAAAATAAATAGGTACAATACAGAAATATGTGTACCCCGTATTTGATTATATCCCTTGCCTGTGTTCATTAGACACAGGAACTTATAAACTTAAATGTTAATTTCTATATGGTCACGGTTAACTGTGTTTTATGAGAGTTATGAGTTCAATAACTAATTATAATCCCAAATAAATATATTTAAATCTTCTATTTAAATGTATAAATACATTTCCGGTGTCTGATGAATATAGGCAACGGAAATAATAAAATACGGGGTACACATTATTCCGTTTTGAACCAACAAATATAACAGAAATACGTTTACAATAGCAAGACATTGAATGTCCCATTTACTGATGTTATTTATTATTATATATACATAATATTAGTAACATATCTTATTCGATGGCTTATGTAGCCATCAACCCAGCATGTTTTTAGCCTTAGGGATTCTCTGCAAAATATAAATACCTTCAGTAGTTTGTCATTGTTTTTTGAACGACCCGCATGCACAACTGCCTGTGGCGAGATTCGAACTTGGTAGCTTGGTCGCCATAGACGCTCTCTACACCACGCCACCACAGAGCTGGAGATTATTACAAGGCTCTAATTTTATCTAAACAAAATAAACGTGGATATTCTTCCAGGGTCATGCTGGAGTTCAAGAGAATGAGAGAGTTTACAGATTGACATCAAGAACACGGATGTCAGGACAAATAGAAATGGACATGGAAAACGTGTGTAATAACATGTGTATGCGTCCTCCTCTGTGTAAAACCACAATGGTGGATTATACTGTTATCAAGAGATTGATAGCATGTGTAAATGCGCAGATAGATAGTAGAAGAAGAAGGATTAAGTGGTAGGATGAAGAGGATACACATTTAAAGGGATGCTGAAACTAGCATCACATCACAGCTGTGCCATCTGATGCAAGATCTTCGCCATATGATACAAGATCTTCGCCATATGATACAAGATCTTCGCTATCTGATAAAATATTTTCGCCATCTGATACAAGATCTTTGCCATATGATACAAGATCTCCGCTATCTGATACAAGATGTTCGCCATATGATACAAGATCTTCGCCATCTGATACAAGATCTTTGCCATATCCTACAAAATCTTCGCCATGTGATACAAATCTTCGCCATATCATACAATATCTTCGCCATATGATACAAGATCTTCGCCATCTGATACAAGATCGTCGCCATATGATACAGCATTTGTCAACTGTTACAAGAGATGAAATTCCTAATGGCACAGAGTGTTAGGCTATCGGATGACAAAAAATGTTATCACTAATACAAAACTGTAGAATATGTTTATAAAATGGTTAAATCGAACACTCAGGGGGTCGCAGAAGCCCTGTAGATAGTAATTGAAACCCTGCATATAGTGACGGAAGCCACGTAGATAGTGAATGGTGCTCCGTCGATAATAACTGAAATCCCATATATAGTGATTGAAGCTGCCGTAGAAAGTTACTGAAATGCCATAGATAGTGAATGATGCTCCGTCGATAATAATTGAAACCCCATAGATAGTGATTGAAGCTGCCGTAGAAAGTGACTGAAATCCCATAGATAATGATTGAAGCTCCGTAGAAAGTGACTGAAGTCCCATAGATAGTGATTTAAGCTCCGTAGAATGTGACTGAAATCCCATAGATAGTGATTGAAGCTCTGTAGAATGTGACTGAAATCCCATAGATAGTGATTGAAGCTCTGTAGAATGTGACTGAAATCCCATAGATAGTGGACTGGACTCCTGGTCAGATAGTCGCAGTTCCATTTTTAAATCTAACAGGAAAAGTGTTTAGGCACCAACAGCTCCTAAGCAGAGCCAGTTTATGCAAATTGGTACCAAATCGTTTCATAACTGTACACCGCATAGATATTGGACCAGAGAACATAAGCTCATGTACCAATGAATGAGAATCCAAGCTGATAACGACTGAGGAAGTATTGACCACATTATCCTTAAATGTGATGTTAGTTCTTGAAAAATACGTTCAAACAACGCAGTCAGGTACAAACATCAAGCTTGTGAACAGCGTCAATCAATCAAGTACCATGCCGAGTGGAGTAGGCGATCATGCTTCTCTACAACTATCTGCTTCTTGTAGTATTAATAAGTTCAGTTGATGACTTCTTTTTGTTCTACAGGGACAACCCATCCTGACATTTCTCTCTTTGTCTTCCTCTGTCTCTTCTCTCCTTGATATTTCCGGTGGTTACTAAATGTGCAAGTTTTACTTTTCTCACCATATGCCCTAAAAATCTCCATTGCATAGAATATTTCTCATTTTTTAAATGTGTCTTTGGCTAGTGCTATCCTGCTCTTGGTCACATTAGAGCGAGCACTTACCATCTTTACTTTATCCGCCTTATTTAATTGATACAAAGTATTGAACACTCTGAGTTGAATGTTTCTTCTCAGAGTATCTCATAGTATTTTATATCTTTTGAAGAGACGTAGCCCTTTGAACCAGCGGACATAGTCCAATTTGGTTATATCAGGACACACTACCATAAAATATTAGAAGCAACAAAGAAATCCACACACAAAAAACGTCACCATTTGAGACTATTCAACATTATATGTCTTCTTAATGTTCGACACTGAGGCCGAAAGGAAATCAAAGCTTATCATTATTCCAATACTGCAAGGAAATATTATAAACAATAGATAGAACTGTTTCTAGAAGAGAACGGAGGTCGATAGTTGTTACTCTCTTTATGAAATTTTGGGGAGGAGGCTGGCACCCAACAGTTGAATTTCAGTTGAAATTCTCGGAAATAAAATAAAGCCCTAAAAAACCTCAACATTTCACAAATGGAAATAAGAGCTCCACTATTCGTATTTATGAGAATCGAAACAAACTGACACATTATTCCAACCTGTATATTCTTGGTCATTTTTCGTAGTTCACTAATTTCCAAAAGTGTCAATAATTTTATGACATAACATTTTGGTACTCACTGCGTCGTCCTTACGGAATGAATATGCCAATTTTTCAATGACTTCTCTTTCTTTCTTATCACCTAAAATATTGGAACAGTGATCAAGTTATTTTTTTATGTTGAACGATTTCAGCGTAACGGAAGATATGAAAAGTAAAAATTAATATGTTACATAGTTTGAATAATTATTCAAATATTTCATTATACATTACGGTACTATACATCTTCTTCTTCAGCGTTCATTCTCAAACTCCCGCTGGATTTCTCTTGCAACAGGACACTGGTCCTACAAGATTTCCAGTTGAATGCAGTCCAGATAATGGAAATGCGTTGTGTTGTCGATTTATTTGCGCCAATAGCACAACACATCCGTCTTCGGCGGACGGTACTATACAAGAATCAGTGGACAAACCACATGACAACAGTCCGACATTTTAATTTCATATGTTATTGCACTGAGCTTCCGTTTCTCTGAGATTTACACAAATGTGACTACAGATACTGATCTAGCGATTTGCATGCAACACAACCACCCTCCACTCAGTGTGTAGCGCGCATATCTACTGATGAAGAGGGGGGTGCTCTCATTACTAAACGTTTAGAAAGTTCGCTGTGTCATAATATGTGTCTTTATCGTTATTTCGTTCATTTTAATTAAGTTAGCTTTTTTTCCGTAGAACCTGTCCACCGATTCTTGTGTAGTACCTAAATGGCTTAATTATTAGAAGTTTATCGAACAAAGTAAACACAAGCACAGTATAAATTTAAAAACCGATGTATGTGTATTTTAATTGAATCAGTTTAACAATGTATCACAAAAATAATGTACCAGAGATAAATTTTTACGTTGAAACATGTAAGGTCTTCAGATGTTTTTATGTGTGCTTCTTAATACCGTACAAATGTTGAATTATATGTGCGTGTATTCCGAATGAAGAAATATCGCTGTGTTTCTTCCCCGTTCCTTAGTGCAGCCATGCCAGTCAGTATTCAATGATATCTCTCTAGTTGATCCTGCCAGTAGAGATATGTTTGTTTCAAAGATTAAGGTATGTACGTCTACGTTCATGCTGTCTCATGGTGGAAAAGCGAATGGCTCATTAATTTAGTACAGGTTGCTTAAATGGTTCGAGTATGTTTGGATAATTGTCACGACTATGCGAGCTTGTGTTTGTTGTGTAACTGTCCTGATAATGTGAGCTTATGTTTGGTGAGTGTGTAACTGTCCTGATAATGTGAGCTTGTGTTTGGTGTGTAACTGTCCTGATAATGTGAGCTTGTGTGTGGTGTGTAACTGTCCTGATAATGTGAGCTTGTGTTTGGTGTGTAACTGTCCTGATAATGTGAGCTTGTGTTTGGTGTGTAACTGTCCTGATAATGTGATCTTTTGCTTGGTGTGTGTGTAACTGTCCTGATAATGTGATCTTTTGCTTGGTGTGTGTGTAACTGTCCTGGTAATGTGAGCTTGTGTTTGGTGTGTAACTGTCCTGGTAATGTGAGCTTGTGTTTGGTGTGTAACTGTCCTGGTAATGTGAGCTTGTGTTTGGTGTGTAACTGCCCTGATAATGTGAGCTTGTGTTTGGTGTGTAACTGTCCTGATAATGTGAGTTTGTGTTTGGTGTGTAACTGCCCTGATAATGTGAGCTTGTGTTTGGTGTGTAACTGTCCTGGTAATGTGAGCTTGTGTTTTGTGAGTGTGAAGCTGTCCTGATAATGTGAGTTTGTGTTTTGTGAGTGTGTAACTGTCTTGATAATGTGAGCTTGTATTACGTGAATTGGTAATTTTGTTTCAATAATCCGGTAATTGTGACTTTATCTGGTCTCAAATATTTACTCTTTTCCCATTTCGAATGCAAAGGTATGGTCGAAACAACACATGTGATAACTGTATAAAGATAGGCTCTTGAAAAGTGTCCAGTTTAAATTATATATATATATATATATAATACAGGTTTTGTTATATATATATTTGATTGTAAACTTTATTTAGACGAAAGCAAATACAGCAAGACTGGAAAACTCACCGGGATAAAAAAAAGTTAACATTCTGCAGGAGATCACGGATTAGCTGAGTTATGATGATGATGAAGTTGTGCCTCTGTATGGCAGGTCAGAAAGCAGGGCAACGTTTCTCAAAGCACCGATTCTCAGGGCACAGATTCTCAGGGCACAGATTCTCAAAGCACCGATTCTCAAAGCACCGATTCTCAGGGCACAGATTCTCAAAGCACCGATTCTCAAAGCACCGATTCTCAGGGCACAGATTCTCAGGGCACCGATTCTCATGGCACAGATTCTTAGGGCATAGATTCTTAGTTGGCGTACATTGCCAATGTGTGTTTGAAGGCGTGACAGTTAAATGTCATCTATGTAGCATGATTTTAGAGAAGTGTTCCTCAGGGCCCCCTCCACTCGGACAATTTAATGCCTCAAAAAAAAAGCGCTGATCGTGCTGTACGATTATCAGCCAGTTCTTCCTACGAATGCGGATCGATCATCAAAACTTTCACGGCTGTTTGCAATTGTCCTTATATCTCAATTTTGGTTTGCCCATTGTCTTCTACCAGATCGGAGCTCATGCACAACAATTTCCCAGAAAATGCGATCATCTGACATACTTTTCCAACGTCTAATCTATTTTAAATGTTTATGTCCGCGAATCCAGTAGACGGATACATTTTTTGATATTAAAAAACAAATCTAACGCCGCATTACCTCCGTATTAGTAAAACCTTGTTGTACCATTTGATGTTCAATATTGCAGAGTACATATTACCAAAACTTCAGAATACTATATGTTCCAGTTCAGAATACTATATGTTCCAGTTCAGAATACTATATGTTCCAGTTCAGAGTACTATATGTTCCAGTTCAGAATGCTATATGTTGCAGTTCAGAGTACTATATGTTCCAGTTCAGAATACTATATGTTGCAGTTCAGAGTACTATATGTTCCAGTTCAGAATACTATATGTTCCAGTTCAGAGTACTATATTTTCCAGTTCAGAATACTATATGTTCCAGTTCAGAATACTATATGTTGCAGTTCAGAATACTATACGTTCCAGTTCAGAATACTATATGTTGCATCTCAGAATACTATACGTTCCTGTTCAGAATACTATATCTTCCAGTTCAGAATACTATATGTTCCAGTTCAGAATAATATATGTTGCAGTTCAGAATACTATATTTTCCAGTTAAGAATACTATATGTTCCAATTCAGAATACTATATGTTGCAGTTCAGAATACTAAATGTTCCAGTTCAGAATACTATATTTTCCAGTTCAGAATACTATATGTTCCAGTTCAGAATGCTATATGTTCCAGTTCAGAATGCTATATGTTCCAGTTCAGAGTACTATATGTTGCAGTTCAGAGTACTATATGTTCCAGTTCAGAATACTATATGTTGCAGTTCAGAGTACTATATGTTCCAGTTCAGAATACTATATGTTCCAGTTCAGAGTACTATATTTTCCAGTTCAGAATACTATATGTTCCAGTTCAGAATACTATATGTTGCAGTTCAGAATACTATACGTTCCAGTTCAGAATACTATATGTTGCAGCTCAGAATACTATACGTTCCTGTTCAGAATACTATATCTTCCAGTTCAGAATACTATATGTTCCAGTTCAGAATAATATATGTTGCAGTTCAGAATACTATATGTTCCAGTTCAGAATACTATATTTTCCAGTTCAGAATACTATATGTTCCAATTCAGAATACTATATGTTGCAGTTCAGAATACTAAATGTTCCAGTTCAGAATACTATATTTTCCAGTTCAGAATACTATATGTTGCAGTTCAGAATACTATATGTTCCAGTTCAGAATACTATATGTTCCAGTTCAGAATACTATATGTTCCTGTTCAGAATACTATATGTTACAGACTGAAAGTTAATATGGGTTGTTCGCAAATTAACTCAACACTTTTGTGTATATTGTTTAATAAATCAGGTAAACTCTCCCGTGTCAGCAATTCGTCAATATTTCAGGACCCCTCCCCTCACTGCTTACTTATTTCACAATAATTTCCCTGCCTCACACACACACACACACACACACGCACACATGCACACACGCACACACACACATGCACACACAATAGAAAAATTGTGAAAATAATAGCAATAAATTTATTTTTTTCATAGTCTCATTTGATGCATAAAAAAACACGTTTCGTTGATATCAACCTATGTAAAAGAAAAAAATCTCATCCTTGTCAAAAACTTCACACTTTTTAAAATCCCCATACCTTCCCTGTTTGTTGACGTAATATATGGACAGCCGGCTAGCCCGTAGTCTCCAGAATTGCCATGAAGGTAACGTTGCTAATCAAAGTGCTTTATAGACTGTTCCATACACGTGCAGAATCCAAGGAATATCGCTAAGAGACAGAGTGAGGAATGAGGACATTCGACAAAAAACCGGCACCACATCAATCTAGGAATATATTAAGAGACAACAGATCAAATGGTTTGCACACATCAGCAGACTACAATCAGACAGCATACCACAGATATCTATGCTACATAGATACAGTGAAGGCAGACCTAGAGGTCGACCGCGAAAACGAAGGACCACAGAAATAAAAGGGGCGATAAATTCCAAAATATAATCAGTACATAAGAGGGCCGTCTCCAGATAACTCTTCTACCCCTGACGCTGAAATGCAACAAACTGTTTAGCAAATAGACAGAAAGGACAGGCAGGACAAATAGATAGATAGACATACAAGAGGTGAGCTTACCCTTATCGTGTCCAAGCATTAAGACGTACTGTTGAGGGGTCTCGATTAACTCAGCAAAGTTCTTATCATTCACGTACACGCTGTATGTCCTCTTTAAGTTCGCAAAACTTCCATTCATTATCCTGATAATCTCGTCAACGATGCTGTCCACGGTCACATCAATATTGAGTCTAGTATCAAGACAACACAACGAATTAACAATACAAGCAGTTTGACTGTAGTTAACTCAAACATATACAAGAGATGGGTATATAACAATATCATTTTAATATAACGATAACAGTTGAAACGTTTATTGAAGAATAACAAGGATTATTTGTTTAAAGCACTGATTCTCAACATTTTTTCAAACGTGACCCCTATTTTTAAAAATATTTTTCCTTCTTCATTCCTTGGAACTTTAAAATGGTTGTTGAATTTTTCTATAGCCTATTGATATATGTTTTGTTTTGTACCGTATCATATTTGTTTAGTAATTATGTTTGTTTAGTAATGGTTTTGCCTCATTTGGTCAAGGCAAGCCCCTTTCAACCCAGCACTGATGTACATTTCGTTTATATCATGGCGCTTACGTATCATATTTGCTTTCCTGTGCCTTTTATATGGGCGAGTATACCACTCTACTTTGAATTGTTTCTCCCTGTGGTCCCTGACAATCTCTATGGTTTCTGTGTAGCCATATAGCCCGTGTTGAGAACCACCGGTATTAAGCAGTGAATCTCATATTGAACCATATGGCCCTCTAGTGAGTCTTGATGGGATGACGGTATTGATGAGCTTAGAGTAAGTGACGATAATTGAGGCTAGAGATGATAAAGCAACGGTGATAATAGGTGTTGTGTAGAGAGGAAAGAATCGTGAGGTATATATGAAATGTGTTATGTAGGGAATGAAAAAATGTAATGTGCTTAGGTTCTGTGAAAGATGTAGAAAGAAGATGCTGTGTTGAATGACGAGATGGGGTGTTGAGTGACGAGATGGGGGTGTTGAGTGACGAGATAGGGGTGTTGAGTGGCGAGATAGGGGTGTTGAGTGACGGGATGGGGTGTTGAATAAAAAAATGGGGTTTAAAGTTACAAGATTGAGTGTTGAGTGACAAGATGGGATGTTGAGTGACAAGATGGGATGTTGAGTGACAAGATGGGATGTTGAGTGACAAGAGTGGGTTTTGAGTGACAAGAAGGAGTGTTGGATCAGAGAGTTTATGTAGAAATTAGGAAATGTGACATATGATTGCGAGACTTGAACAGTGACACCCGCAGAGGAAAATAAAATATCAGCATTTCAATTGAAATTCTATAGAAATGCCTAAGTATATCAAAGGCTTAGACAATACAAACATATGGGAAGATTTGTTCCCACAAAAACTATCAAAAACGCAAGGCAGCACATTTTTGGCATATATAGAGACACAATGGGTTGGAAAGATTAACACTAAATGCATGCATCGTCTTTCTTATCAAGTTGATCTTCCCTATCTTTACCCACAGATTCCATGTCAGTGCTTGCATTGTTGCTATATCCAACTCATCACTATTTTCTATACATCATTCGTCAACATACGTGATCCGTTATTGTTCCGGTCTTCTTTTCACATTTCAAATCTGACTCGAGAAGTTGTTCACACATTTGTGTACTTATGCTACGATGCCTGGCGTTGGGACTTACATCGGCCATGTTCTCAGAATGAACAGCCTAAGAATTGCCCATCAGTCACTATATTGGATACCACCCGTAGTAAGAAGAAGAGGGAGACCGAGAGAAACTCTACGAAGAACCATTAATAGAGAAGGCATGTCAATGAACCTAAACAACACCAAGGTACTGAAAGACCTGGCAACACAAAGACAGAAATGGAAAACTATTGTTTCTGCCCTATGTGCCACCTATGACCCTGGTGGAATATATCAAAAATAACATATAATGTCTGTGTTGAGGGTGGGAAGCAGAGAAGAGATAGTCAAATAAATCTTAATTTAATGCATCAAAGAATGGTCAAGGTTGGATTTCTCCACACGCGTTCGCATTACCAAGGATAGACATATTTGGCGGGTTTTTTGTGCCGTTTGCTCAAATGTGTCCCCCCCTAAACCCCCCACCCCTACAAACCGAAAAGTAAACGAATGTTTATTATTATTATTACTACTGCAACTACTACTATTACTACTGCAACTACTACTATTACTACTAAAAAGAAGTCTTTAGAAAATATAGAAATTATGAATTTATAATATAAAAATTTTTTATTACACATGGAATTCAGTGTTGATAATGAAATATTTGATAACAAAGTTAAAACAAAAACAGGAAGAAAATATTATCATACTCACAGCGTAATATTTTCAAATCCCATTCGATGATAAGCAACCGCTGGCGTGTCTGTAACTTCCCATTGCTAAAATAAAAAAATAGAGTTTGTTAAAAGTCGTGCAACTTTTACTTAAACGAAACAGAAATGTGAAATATGAAATATGAAACAATACAACAAGAATTCAGCCCCATTAACACATGAAATCTACAGATTCCAGAAATTAGATACGCAAACGACACAGTCTGTTAACATCAAATGAGAAACACTTAATGAACATAATTAAAAACAAAACAAAAATTTAACGAACAACAAAACCTGCTTCTAAATATGAAAATAATAACAACCAACAAAGTGAAAACAGTAAATTAATTCAAATTAATATTTATAACAATGTTTTAGAAGGAGTGACAAATTTCGAATATCTAGAAGCTGACAAACAGTGATGGAAACTGTCGAGGAGGAGAACAGCAATAGCGATATCCAAATTAAAACAACTGGAATAACTATTTAACCCATGAGTGAGACATACATTTAACCCATGAGTGAGACATACATTTAACCCATGAGTGAGACATACATTTAACCCATGAGTGAGACATACATTTAACCCATGAGTGAGACATACATTTAACCCATGAGTGAGACATACATTTAACCCATGAGTGAGACATACATTTAACCCATGAGTGAGACATACATTTAACCCATGAGTGAGACATACATTTAACCCACGAGTGAGACATATACTTAACACATGAGTGAGACATTCATTTAACCCTTAAGTGAGGAACAAAATTACATACATTTAACCATAATTATAAAGACATATAATTCATATGCACTATAAAAATCTAGATATATATAACCCATATACACTATAGATGTCAAGATATATATAATTCATATGCTCTCTCGAGGTTCACACATATAATTAATATGCCTTCTACAGGTCGACAAGTATATTTAATATGCCCTCTATAGGTCCAAACATATATGCCTTCTAGACGTCGACACATATAATTAATATTCCTTCCAGAGGTCCACAAATATATTTAATATGAACTCTATGGGTTGTGACATATGATTCATATGCACTCTAGTCGTTCAGACATTAACAATAATATACACTCTAGAGGTTCAGACATATACATTAATACATACCTTTATGAGAGCACTGTCGTAAGTTCGAGCAAAGAATATTTCCGGGTCATTTGGAAACACCTGGGACGCTGCCACGAAGAATGGGTACACAATCCTGCACTTTGGAGATGCTGAATAGTAAATAAAAGTATGATTGTCAGTCATGTGAATGTAATGTTTTAATGTAAAATATGACAGTCGTACTAAACTTTATCAAATTTAAAGTACTTATTCATACAAGAAGCAGCAGTAAAGGTAGATGGAAACACATCAGAGTGGTTTAGAGTACAGAAAGGAGTTAGACAGGGTTAGACTATCCAGGTACTTGTTTAACATATATGCAGAAAACATGAGAAATATAAAGGAAGACATGACACACCCATATTTTCAACCTCTTATCTTCGGAGATCAGCAGATTCCAGAAATCAAATACACAAACGATACAGTCCTCTTAACAACAAACGAAGAAGGTATAAGACAAATGATTCTATCAACAACAACAACAACAAAACAACGAAGCTCAAAATCTGTTCTTAAATATGAGGAAAACTAAAATTAGGACAACTGATAAAGTGCAATCTCAATCAAAAATAAAAATTGATGATTATGAACTGGAAGACGTATCAACTTTTGATTATTTGAGTGCAAGCATAAATAATTTAGGAACGGCACAGTAGAAATTAAGAGAAGAATGGCAATGGCCTTTTTTAAAATTTGTCCAAATGAAGTCTCTGGCAATGAATCAGTAGCAAAGCAAAACTTGTATGATAAGAACATGCATATTCCATGTGACAATATACGACTGGGAGGCTTGGACTCTAAATAAAACAGTGGCAAAGAAAATTTCTGCCCGAATTGAGATGTTACAGAAAAATCTTGCATACACCATGGACAGCAAATAACGACAAATAGTGAAGTACTACAATCATTAAACGTCGAAGAGGGATGGCTCCGAAATAATATCATAACAAGAAAGCTGAACTTTTCTAGTTGCCTAAAGAAATATAACAGCATGGAAAGACTAATAGCAGAAGGCAGAGTAAACTGGCATCAGAGGAAGAGTCCACCCAAGACGACGATGGACACATGATACTGTTTAAACATGTCGTTGGGGGAGGCAGGTCAACTCTTCCAAGATCGCAATATGTTCATAAAGAATACAACGATCTCGAAAGAATATGTAACACAATGATGATGACTAATACATACACATCAAAATATTAAACTCTTAAACTCACATGTATTGTTTTTGTGTCAGTGCTAATGTTGTGTTGTGTTTGTATTAATATTGTGTTTATGTTAGTGTTAATGTTGTGTTTATGCTAACGTTAGGTTGTGTTAATTTTGTGTTTATATGTTAGTGTTAATGTTGTATTGTTTTTGTATTAGTGTTAATGTTATCTTTGTGCTAATGTTTTGTTGTGTTTGTGTTAATTTTGTATTAGTGTTAATATTGTATTGTGTTTGTGTTAGTGTTGTGTTAGAGTTGCACTCACTAAAGCATATGAAATGCGAATATGAAAAGTAGTAGCAAATACTGACTATCAGATAAATGTACATAACCTGTGATAACAAACATCAACGTTTTGAGTGAAAAATTCTTCATCAGAAGCATATCTTATAGTAAGACCCAAAAAAGCTAGATCTTGGTTAGCAACAGAGGCACAGATCAATATCATCATGAATGAACATAAACTTGTAGTGAATACTTTCATTTTCATAGAAACTGCATATAATGTGATGGAACATGCAAAATATAGTTAAAGATAAGACTGGAGATGCTCTTACCAGATGTGTCAGAACTAGACTAAATATGGAAAAGGTAATATCGGTGTTAAAGGGAAGATCGATAGGTATAACTCACTGGTGTTTTTCACTATCCTGTACAGTTGTACATTTAACAGTTGTCCTGTACATGGACACTCTTCCGTAATGGAGAGACGGGTACAAACAGTTTTTTTAATGCAGTTGTTTCAGACAAATACTGCTCATTTCTTATAGAGAGCTTACAACAAATGTGTACAGAACATATAAAATATGAATGAATGCAGTCCACAATAAACACTACTTTCAATAATTGAACGACGAAAACTTGCATCATTTGGACAGGTATGTCAAGATGAGTCATTGTCAACGCGAACTTTCCGGAAAAAGTCAAAGGTGAAAGTAGCAGAGGACATAGAAAATCATAGGCAGACAATATCAAGGATTGAACAGATCAAATTTTCCACACTCGTAAGTATCACTGAAGAGGAAAACCTGTTAGATGACTGTTGGCGCATCAAACGTAGCACAACTACGACTGGAAGTTATTGCTGGTGCATCCAATGTAGTATCCCTACAACCCTGACGGGTTTTAGGTTATATTGATTATTGATATGTATTACTACACTAAGCAAAACAAGAACAACAGATAAATAGTTTATATAGGCGTATAATTTAAATCAAAACTTCATATACAAGAATTTACGAGATCCAACGACAACATAAAAATTCAAAATGTTCCATTATTAAAAATAAACAATTTTACATATTTAGGCACCAATCTAGCAATGGATGGAGACTCATTAAAAGAAATTTTACACCGTATTGCCCTTGCGGCGTGTGCTTTCAATAAACTACGTAACATCTGGACGTCAAACACACCACAAAACTCAGGTTGTTCAAGTCCAACATCATCCCTATTCTATCATATGGATGTAAAAGTTGGAAACCCACAAAAGCCACAGATAAGAGACTAGACTCCTTTGAAAACAAATGACTATGTACCATTCTGAATGTTAAGTGGAGTGACTTTAAATATAATGCTACTATAAGAGAGGAAAGCAAACAAACCTATATATCTTCCTTCATTAGACCAAGGCGTTGGACTTACATCGGACATGTTCTCATAATGAACAGCCTAAGAACTCCCCAGAAGTCACTATATTGGGTGCCACCCGGAGTAAGAAGAAGAGGGAGACCTAGAGATACTCTACGAAGAACCATTAATAGAGAGGGCATGTCAATGAACCTGAGCAACACGCAAGAATTTAAAGACCTGGCAACATAGAGACAGAAATGGAAAGCTATAGTTTCTGCCCTATGCGCCGCCTATGGCGCTGGAGGAACATAACACAACATAATTTAAATAATGGTCTGTGGGAAATTGTATCTAGCGTAGTGGTTAAGCCGCTCACTTTGTGCTCACGTAATCTCGGGTTCTAAGACTTGTTTACAGAGTGGATTTATTTCGGAGATTCCAGGGGATTATCGTTTGTAGGTACGACGTAACGTCAATGAGGTCCACTTTCAGAAGGCTTCCTACATGATTACATGACCGGGTTTCAGTTATAACAGATCTGTGATAGTCCGATTTTGATTATTTTCGTGTGTTTTGTTGGTTGGCCTTGGCTATTTTTGGTACGCGACTCTATGTGTAAAAATAGAGACCAATTAAAATCACGAAAATAATAAGACAACGTAACTAATGAAATCCTGTTTAGCAGTCTCTGTACAGAGGTCTTCTACTGGCGAAAGTCCCGCTTCTTATATCGTTCAAGTGTTGCTGTAGCCCACATTAGAGCAGAAATCATCCACACTATCATTTAATACTAGTAGTCATAAGAAGCGACTAAGAAAGTTAGGCGTAGATGTGACTGCCCACGAAAAGCTTGAAACAGGGCAATGAAGTTATGATAATCATTGGAAACACACATAATAACACAGACAAATAAGCAATTCGACGAAAAGACAGTTATCAATACTACGTTGACAATAAAAAGCGACGAGAATGAGCGTCACTATTAACGTTCACATGGCAGAGATAAATGAGGATATAGTCAAGAAGTGTTGAAACTAGGTTAGAGGTGAAAAAATTAACAAAATAAATATACAAAACACACCCACACACATGTGAAACGAATCTTTACCCCACCCTATGATCGATACTAAGATTAAGTATGCTGAAAATCCATGCCTGAACCGTTGGGAATAAATCAACCATTTTATCTGCGCATGCCAGATCTGGACCGGTTCTGATAGCGTGTTCTGCTCTGTTCTGGTGTGTTTTTGCCAAATGTTGCTATCTGGACAGGTTCTGATAGCGTGCTCTACTCTGTTGTGGTGTGGTGCAGAGCGCGTCTGTGACTGTCAAAGTACCGGGTTCGAATCCGATCACAAGCAATTGTACGTCTCGTCCCTTCAAAAAGCAATGGCAAACTACTAAACTTATTTATATTATTTTAAAAATCACTGCAGTCAAAATATCCTGTTGATAACAACATCCTGAACTACATTCTTATCTTAACCACATCTGAACGGGATATTTTAACATTTTGTGTTTCTATCAGGGCTCTCGTTTATTTACATTGATGGACATGTTTTATTGGAGAGATATTCACTTTCCTTTTCCATGTTGTGACGATATTCTTCTCAGATGTGACCAGCACGTGTGTAGTTCACGTCCAATCCTATGCTTCTACTTTGTGTGATTACTATGTTGACCAGGCAATATAAAATGTCCTAAAATGTAGCACTAGATTCGGTGTCATCGAGGTGTCTCAGTTTATACATGGTGTGTCCTACTACTCTTATTCCACAAAGGCTGTTATGGATCTCATGACCGCTTCATTGCACTGTGAGAATAGATCCGACGATAGGACGCAACCATGTCTGACTCCTTTTTTGTATCTGTCGAGTGCTCATATTAACATTTTAAAATATGAAATTCATTGTAAAAATAATATTACAAACTTACATGGAGAGTCAATAAATATTATCGTCAGTAGCTTGCCCTTTAGGAACTAAAATGATAAATGCATTTATGAGTTTAGTTATGATCAAAATCTATTAAGTAACGAAACGCCAGTTACACAAAATGAGTAATGAAACAGTTATACATAATATGTTTATATATATATGTATATTCATCGTTAAATAAATTACAATTACGCAATTTCTACTACCACATGATTTATTTTTTGAAAACGCGATAACTTTGTTGTTAAAGATATTTAGATAATATTTGTACATGTAAATTTTAAAAATGTAAATGGTGTACGTTTTGTTTGTTTGTGTAAGGTCACAGAAGTATAAGAAAGTGATAAAGATGTTTTCCACACAAAGAACAAACAAATTATAACAAACAAAAACACGAAAAATAATTATTAAAAAAGTACTTACTTTTTTTAATGAATTGTCTGAAGTGGTAACACTGTCTGTAAAGCACACCTACTTATACGGTATTTCCGTTGTTGCATTGCAAAGTTATCATAATATGAATGGAGAAAATGAACAAACCATGTAGTATGCCGAAAATTATTCTCTGAAGTTACACCTAGTCGCATTTGAATCGCTACAAAATATTTGATGTTGGGCTTGCATAATGAAATCAGCGTGGTGTATTCTATATTATACTGTAAAAACTAACTATTTCCCAAGAATTCATCATCAGAATAACAATCCACAATGATTTTATTGAAAATACGATAAAACAACAGACTATAAAACCAGATTCACTTTCAATGCGTTACTCAGGTTTGAAGATGTCAACAGATGTCGATTTGTATGTTACAACGACCCGCCGTCTCTCTTAGGTCAGTACAATTGGAAACAGAAGCTGGACTCTGCAGTAAAATCTTCTCTCAATATCGTGTCACTGGAGCATACACAAAAATGAGTCATCATTAAACCAAACCCATTCCCAGTACTTCCCAACTGCCCATTGACGATGCTGCTTCGCCTATTGCAGCCGGTTCAAACGATATCGTTCTGTAAGAACAGGACCTCTATACGTTCTTCTAGCTCAAAGACCAGCTTCATGCAGCCGGTTCCTGGCTGTTTGATCTGAAATTCGACGAGCTACTGACATTGATTTGACTGTGGATAACGCAGATGAAATTATATCATTGAAGTGACGCATTAGTATGAAGCGATCTTCGACAGAGTTGAGACTGGGTCTTCCACTTTCCGCCCCATCTGCACTGTTGACATCGCCTTCTAATGGGACTAATAGTGCTTCTAACCACATAACCACATTAAATTGTCTGGCCACTACACATTGAGATTATCCAGTATATATACATATATATATATATATAATTTGTGCTAAAATTGAAAAAAACTGCTACAATATCTGCTTCTGATGAATATATCCTGAAAATGATATATTTTGATAGACAGCTGAATCATTTTTAACGTAGTCACCATTGCATTCGATTTAAGTAGTCCAGTACGCATAAATTGCTTGGTATCCTGTTCAAGAAAAAATATTGTTCGCGTACCTAATCATTTTTACGAAACAATGCGTCGTTGTTTGAAGTCTGGTAAATGATCCCCTGACACCCATCTTTCAGACACATTGTAGAACATCATGAATGATGTTATATGATGAACCTTGACTGATGTGTAGATGTGCTGCAATGATATCCAGTGAATCAACCATCTCCCTGTACATCACTCGCTCGCCAACCCATATTTTGTTCCTTGTCAATAATTGTACAACTCTTCAGTACGATCTTATCTAATGTATTTAGACATTTTTTGACAAGCATGTTTATATTACACAAATACATATTTGAAATGGGTACAGAGAAGAATAAGAGCTTATTTAATCCGTAATAAACATTTGCAATAAGAGATTTCACTTCATTTCCAAAATAAAAATTATTATTACCTCATCAATATTTTCACTGTTCAAGTCATGAATGGTTGCCACGCTACTTCCTGCATACGTCGCCAGAATGCAAATTACACACACGAAAACATGACATATGCAATCTCCAGCTTTCATATTTATTACCAGTATTTTGTAACAGTTAGTTCTGTAACTGATTTTTCTGTAACAATATCTGAACGAGAAATACCTCCAGCGATAAAACTTGTATAAGCATGCGCACAAGTAGATAAAATGTCAAACTAGTAAGTAAATAACTAGTAAATGTTTGCTCTAATCAAGTCAAATATTACCAAATAATATTCGACACATAATCACAAATGGAGGCAGATGTGAAACAGAAGTTAAAATGAGAATAGTAATGGCTAAAATTACTTTCAATGATATGACGAAAATATTAGCATCTAAACAAATTACAAACAAGTTCAA
This sequence comes from Meghimatium bilineatum, assembly GCA_034231615.1. Classification (NCBI taxonomy): domain Eukaryota; kingdom Metazoa; phylum Mollusca; class Gastropoda; order Stylommatophora; family Philomycidae; genus Meghimatium; species Meghimatium bilineatum. Next base: position 39,595,739 of record CM067308.1, on the reverse strand, counting down.
AATGAGAAATATACAATGCTACATTTATTCTATATTAGTGTATGGCTCAGAAGCAAGGACACTAAACAAACTATTACACGACAGAATTGATGCCTTTGAAATGTGAATATATGGAAGAATAGGGAGAACATCATTGAAAGCGAAGAAAACAAATAAAGAGGTTCTAACAAACTTAATATGACGAAATAATTATTAAAGGAAATAAAGATCAGGCAAAATATTTTGGACACATTAAACGACATGACACCTTGTTGACGATCTTACTTGAGGATAAAGTGGAAGGACAACGAGCAAGAGGTAGATAGAGATACAAGTGGGAGAGTTTCCCAGAAGATTAGGTACCAATTCCTAATGGATGGGTTTGCCTAGGAGTTGTTCGCATTTAAAAAAACAAAATATTTTCAATTGAACGTGTGGAATACTTCCGTATGCACAGGACAATAAATCCAGGAAAGTCTCAAAAATTGGAATTTACATTTTTTTAAATTGATACATTAAAATTATTTGATGCCTGTGAATTACTATCAATGTGACGAATATCCTCGTTTATCCAGAATTGAAATCATACGCAAAAATCCAGACTCTAAGCGGTGCATATTGATATGAGTCCAGAGTCTAAACGGTGCATATTGATATGAGAAGACAACATCTGCTTTAATTAATCAATCAAGTTTCATGTCGAGTGACATAGGTAAACATGTTGCTCCTTAACTCTCTGTCTCTTTTGTTACTACGGTCAGTTGGTGACAACCACTCATTCCAGAGTGTCAAAAAATCCAGGAACTCTCTTTGTCTGACTCTGTCCCTTGTCTTCTTGATCTTTCCCGTAGTTACTAAATGTTCGTGTTTCTTTTCACACAAAATACCCTAAAAATCTTGATTGTCTGCTTCAAATAATTTGTATTTTTACTCCAGCATCTCTGAGGACTTCTGCATTATTTTTCTAACTGTCCATTTAATTTTCATCATTCTTCTCAAGAACCACATCTCAGAAACCTCTTTCTGACGTTGAGCTTAGAGATTGTAAATACGTAACTGGAGAAATGACGTATGATGACAACATAGACACGATGACAGCCTCAAACGGAGAAATTACGTATAATGACAACATACACACGATGACAGCCTCAAACGGAGAAATTACGTATAATGACAACATAGACACGATGACAGCCTCAAACGAAAGAAATTACGTATAATGACAACATAGACACGATGACAGCCTCAAACGGAGAAATGGCGTATAATGACAACATAGACACGATGACAGCTTCAAACGGAGAAATTACGTATAATGACAACATAGACACGATGATAGCCTCAAACGGAGAAATTACGTATATTGACAACATACACACGATGACAGCCTCAACCGAAGAAATTACGTATAATGACAACATAGACACGATGACAGCCTCAAACGGAGAAATTACGTATAAGGACAACATACACACGATGACAGCCTCAAACGGAGAAATTACGTATAATGACAACATAGGCACGATGACAGCCTCAAACGGAGAAATTACGTATAATAACAACATAGACACGATGACAGCCTCAAACGGAGAAATTACGTATAATGACAACATAGACACGATGACAGCCTCAACCGGAGAAATGACGTAAGAAGACAACATAGACACGATGACAACCTCAAACATGCCCTTTATCTTTAGGTATGGAGGTCCTATTGGCTGGATTACTACCACCGTGACCTCCATTAATTTTTATGTTTACAAACTCTGATATAACCAAATTGGATTAATGTCTGCGGTTGAAAGATGCGTAACTCACCAGAAGATAAACATTTTACATAACTTACAAAAGCAGAGAGTATACAATTACATGTTTGTTAATCTGCTGGACCTATGGTGAGAGTTACAGACATTCCTGATATTATAGACTTATCAAAATTCATACCTTGTTACTTAAATTAAAACACTGAAAAACTGAACAACTAAAATTTCGCGCACAAATTTCTACTCCTTGCATAAATTTAAACTATTGACGAAACAATACTAAAAAAGAACAAAACTATCAATAAAATGAAAAGAGAAATGGTTTCAAAATTAAACTAAACAAAAGTACTGAATCCTTACAGATATATTGTACAATATTTCCCCTAAATTTAACTTTTATGAAACTTCACTACTTAATTGTTGTGTGTGATACTAACGTTTTCAATACGTAACACACAGTCTTGCACCAGATTGATGACAGAATACACGTGTAACTGTGGCTAAAATTCAGACTGCAGTGTGCATATAAGATTATTGGGTTGTTACACGATAGGGAATCAATAGTTAAAGCTGTGCGGCTTAAGATTGGAGATTTAAAAAGTTATTTTTTAGTTTATTCATAAAGTAAAGAGAAAGAGTTCACCATATGTCACCACTGTCGCCACATCACAACTTTTATAAAGTTTACAGAAATGGAGACCAGCACACATTCATCATGAAATCTGTGAACTTGTACTTTGAAGAAGTTATTTAAATCTAATATAAATTGTTCAATAAAATTATTACACGTAACTAATAAGAAGTCAAAGTACATGCAAGGTTAGGTACACTTTCAATACGTGTCTATGTTGAACAACTCTCCATCGTGTCTATGCTGAACAAAAACTATGTATCGCGTCTATGTCCAACAACAACTCGTCGTCGTGTCTATGTTTAACAAGTTAGCAGAGGAAACATTTGGGTAACAGATATGGATACATTGTCACCGGCACACATGATGAGCCTCCAAACTTAGACACCATCTTTCATTTCATTTGAATAAAGCAGACTCTGGGTTACTTTAACATTCATCAAAAACATAGATTTTCTGTCTAAAGTAATTATAGTAATGGTTTAGTCAATTGAGTAATTTTCCAACAGTAAGTGTAGTAATGATTTAGCCAATTCAGTAATTTTGCCACAGTCCCAAACATCGGCATCTACAATATTCATTTCATAAAACATATTAGTTTTCATTTCTTAGATTTGACATCGTTGCACAACTGTCAAAGGTTACTGTGGATTTGATGATTTTATACAATGGGAGGCAGGAGGCGTAACTAGGGTAGGTGCTGCCTCGTGCGATGAAGGTTTTGATGGCCCCCCTCCCCGCTCCGAAATTAATTTTTTTAAATGAAAACATCAGAGTAAAGTTAATTATTATCATATATTTGAAATAATATTTATAATGTGCGCGCGCACCTTGCTCCATGTGCAGCGGGCAGAAATAATGAGCGCTCAGTACAAATAATAGGAACATTTTAAAATATATGTTATTTTGAAAAGAAACATATTATGCATAAGTTCGTCTGTGTCTAGATTTGAACGTATTGACTGTCGGGACGTGACGTCACGGCAGCCATTAGTTTCATTGGTGTTACACAGAAATCCGTGACGTCGGCTAGTTAAAAATGTAAGCAATGTGCTATTTATAGCACAGTAAGGAGAGTTATCTGAAACGTTTCCTGTCTCAAATGGAGTAAAACAAGGATGTGTATTAGCACCTACTCTATTTAGCATCATGTTCTCTGCTATGTTGAATGATGCTTTCAGAGATCTAGACCTGGGAGAAAACATCACCTATCGCATAGATGGAAAATTGTTCAATCTTCGGCGGCTCCGAGCAACAACAAAAGTTATTTGCTGATGACTGTGCCCTAAATGCCAACACTGAGGCTGATCTACAATGTATTATAGACTGATTCTCCAAAGCCTGTACCAACTTTGGGCTTACTATTAACACAGAGAAAACAGAAGTCATGTTACAACCAGCCCCTGGAAAAAACAACTATCTCGAGCCCTGCATAAAGGTAAATAGATTCACATATCTAGGTAGTACGTCATCACAAAATGCCAACGTTGATGATAAAGTGTATACAAGGATTGCCAAGGCAAGCAGTACTATCGGCAGATTGTACGCATATGTGTGGCGTAGAAATAACATTAACCTACAGACTAAGCTGAAAGTTTACAGAGCAGTGGTACTTCCAGTGCTGTTATACGCTAGTGAAACATGGACTGTGTATAGACGTCATGTGAAAAAACTCAATCATTTTCATACAAATTGTCTCAGAAAAGTTATGAACATCAGATGGCAAAACAAGATTCCAGATACCACTGTCCTTGATAGAGCTGGTATCCTCAGCATTGACACGATCTTGATGCATATACAGATTCGTTGGGCAGGTCATTTGGTGCGTATGCCAGACCATCGTCTGCCAAAGATACTTCTCTATGGTGAGCTAGAGAAGGGTATACGATCTCAAGGTGGCCAAAGGAAGCGCTACAAGGACTCGTTAAAGAACTCACTAAAAGCCTTTGAAATAGACCACGATACATGGGGAAAACTTGCACAAAATAGATCAACATGGCGTTCTAACAGCAATAAGAGCGCATCATCTTGTGAAAAGAGGAAAAATGCAGCAGCTCGATAGCGGAGAGCAGCTAGAAAGTCACAGATAGACCAAGATCCGTCTACAGTCGTCATTCCATGTCCGAACTGTCCAAGAACATTTACAGCTAGAGTAGGTCTCATTAGCCATCTACGAACTCATAATCAAGGACATAACTAAAATTGAATTTTCAAAAGTGGATGTAACAAATGGTCATCGTCACTTGTGATGGGCGAACGAACATAACACAGTGAAGACTTAATCATTACTTTTACAACATTTCAAATAGCAGCGTGACTACATACCTCAAAGATTGCGCTCACCGAACAATAACCTCCATTTTATATTATGGTTTTAAAAAGAAAAACGTTAATATAACAAAACCGAACTTTCGTCCGCGGTTGAAAGAAGAATACATTACAATGAACGGTAAGGAGTGGTACGAGAAAAGGGTACCGACAAAACTCCTGGATTTACAACATCAATGAATTATATGTGTATACATTTTCTACACTCGCCCGATTGTCTGGTTATAGATTAGTTCGGGGGTATTTTTGGCCTAATATCTACCACGTGGCACCTGTACGACCCTGAGTGTGGGTCTTATTATTATTACCGTATTATAAGAGGAACTTTGTTTTTAATAATCATCATCAAGTACCGTCTCAGCAACGAAGGTAGGCTAAAACAGATCTCCAACATCCCCTTTCTCTTGTTTCATAAGTGCACTCTTCTAGACTGTCACCTGTAACGTTACGTACGAATGTGCGTACCTTTAAATACATGCAGATAAGGAACACCAGTTGCATTCAGTGTACAAAGCGTGTGCAGATTGCAAGATGTGGCAGCAGGTGCCAAATGGATAAGTCTACCCAAAGATTTCGAAACTTATTTGAGAGTAGTAATATCACTTAGCAGGAAATTCAGAGAATGCTGTCCCACAGCTGTGGAGAAAGAAGTTAAGGTTTGGTCAGTGAGAATGCGAAAGAGGGGGGGGGGTTGATTATATACATTGATGGATATGTGATTATGCATGTTCGCAGTGCATGGACCTTCACAGCTCAGTGCACATGTTAAACGATCAGGAAGGAGAATGGTGCTTTTGAGGTTACCAGGGCCGGTCTTAGGCCATTGCAACCTATGCGGCCGCATTGGGCCCCGCACTTCATAGGACCATAAATTAATATTAGAATTTATTTTATTATCCTCTTCCCTACCCAGACTGGGCCTCGCGCAATCAGTTTCGCATTTGGCTCCTCAGTTGTTAGGGTCGGCCCTGGAGGTTACTACGGGTAGCATGACCATGGAGACTAGGGCGGAGACCAGGGCATTTGAGTGGGTATGCACACAGAAGGCAACGCATGTCTGCATCTTGAGTGACTCTATGAGTATGATTAGGAAGGTATAAGTGGGTCTCATTCGCGAACAGTGGATTGTGGCCTTGAGAAAGACGAGGCTAAAAGTGGTTACATTTATTTTCGTGCCGGGACATGTGGGTGTTCGAGGCAATGAAAGAGCGGATCAACTGGCGTCATGCGCGATTGTGGCACAGGGCGATGGGGCAATGGATCGCGCTGACGTTTTGAACTCCTTAAGAGATATAGCACACGAGAGTGATACTAATGTGGATGATGATTCCTTTTCAATGGCTAGGATTAAAGATCAGGAATTAAAATACGGTGTTGCTAGAAGTGAATATTTTGGAGGGCGTAGAAGAATGATGGTCAACCAGTATGGGACCGGTACTATCAGCAGAAGTGTAATGGTGGATACACTCAGGAAGAGATCAGATCAACTATGGACGTGTCCAGTTTGCAGCGATGATGATCCGACGACTAACTAACTAACTAACTAGCTAATTAACTAACTAACCAACTAACCGTCCATCTTTTGATGTTGCTCTCCCACGTGCATCTCTGCCTACCTCTTGCACGCTTCCCTTTGACTTTACCCTCAAGTAAGGTCTTAAACAAGATCTTTTAATATCTTTTAACATCTTTTAATGTGTCCAAAATATTGTATTTGCTTGTTCTTGATTTTAATAATATTAATTCAAACCAATACATTGGACACTAAATTGCACATTCCTTTGGGAATTCCATCAACATTGACTTTCAGCGCACATGCAAATTAACAATCAATAACAGGAAGAACTAGAGGTGAACCAAAAACTCTAACAAGTTTCCGGCATCATCTTGCTTCAGTCAGAAATTGGGGAAAATATCTTCTATAATGAATCTACAAGTAAAATTTCTGCAATGAAAAATCTACAAGAAAAACGTCTTCAATGAAAACCTAAAAGTAACGTTTAAATTTCGTTCTATAATTTTATTGTGTGTTGCCAATACCTAACTTTATCAAAAGCATGCCCGCTTAAAATATGCATGCACAATAATTATAAGTAATAGACCGATAATTAAAATAAAGTTCACAGTAATAATTTTTCGGATGTTGTGGCAGGATTACCTGAACTGTAAGTTCCATTATTAATGTTATTTTTACTATTTAGTATAACAAAATTGTGTTCGAGTCCCGTTATTGAAAGTGAGATTGCTTCTAAGAGGACATTTTCACACAGGTGATGAGAGATCGTGTATGAAACTAGATTCTACAAATCGGATATCATGAGTTCAGTACATGCATGCTGATAGCTGTCATAGTTCTCGGATATCATGAGTTCAGTACATGCATGCTGATAGCTGTCATAGTTCTCGGATATCATGAGTTCAGTACATGCATGCTGATAGCTGTCATAGTTCTCGGATATCATGAGTTCAGTACATGCATGCTGATAGCTGTCATAGTTCTCGGATATCATGAGTTCAGTACATGCATGCTGATAGCTGTCATAGTTCTCGGATATCATGCGTTCAATACATGCATGCTGATAGCTGTCACAGTTCTCGGATATCATGCGTTCAGTACATGCATGCTGATAGCTGTCACAGTTCTCGGATATCATGCGTTCAGTACATGCATGCTGATAGCTGTCATAGTTCTCGGATATCATGAGTTCAGTACATGCATGCTGATAGCTGTCATAGTTCTCAGATATCATGCGTTCAATACATGCATGCTGATAGCTGTCACAGTTCTCGGATATCATGCGTTCAGTACATGCATGCTGATAGCTGTCACAGTTCTCGGATATCATGCGTTCAATACATGCATGCTGATAGCTGTCACAGTTCTCGGATATCATGCGTTCACTACATGATTGCTGATAGCTGTCACAGTTCTCGGATATCATGCGTTCAATACATGCATGCTGATAGCTGTCACAGTTCTCGGATATCATGAGTTCAGTACATGCATGCTGATAGCTGTCACAGTTCTCTTCTTATAATTATCTCTATTTATCGTTCTATAGTATGTACTTGTTCTCAAACGTCCACCAGTTAGGGAAACTTAGCCAGACCGTCGGACGGTAAAGACGCTTCTCCAACAGAATTATTTCGTTACGTTTTTGATTATTGTTTGACTTTCAGTTGGTCATTATTTATATATTTGGAATCTCGTTGGCTTTTTTTGGCATGCAATTCCAAGTACATAAATAGTGACCAGCCGAAATCATAACAATATTCAAAAACGTAACGAATGGGGGTCCCTAATTAATTCTGTTGGAAGATCTTTATTAAATACGACAATGGTCTAATAGTGTAATTCAGAGGTTCCCAAACTCTTTAAAGTCACGGCGCCCTTAAAGTTCAGATTATTTCCGGTGGCGTCCTTAATATGAAGCACAACTAGGGACCTGATAATTTAAAGTATATATTCAATTTCTTTTTTCGTTTTGGCGAGACTGCCGCGGCGCCCCTGGAGACTCTTTGCTGCGCCCATGGGCGCCGCGGCGCACACTTTGGGAACCTCTGGTGTAATTCATTGCAGCTTTGTTTACAGCTAAGTTTACATAGTAGGTTGTTGTTAACCGAACCTCCTTCCGAGTGATAAAAACTCTCAATATACAATATAAAGAATGATGCCATATTGCTGTAGAGTCTGGGGTGAAGGCATTGATCAGCAGAACAATTCCTGGGAAGGAGATAAGATTATCAACACGGATATTCCGGTTGTCTCAGACATGTGAAGTGCTTGTGCCTTCACAGATCATGTGAAGTGCAAGAAAGAACATCGAAGGTGAGTGTATCACATTTGCTGAGACTATAAGCAGCATGAACAAAAGATAGTAGGTAGTGACACGGCCTCGAGCTGAATGAGCAGACAGCGGGAAACTCATGTCAGAATCCTTAGTGACACAATGAGCTTGATTAGAAAAATAAAAATTGGTTACATTTTAGAAATGGCTTCATGAATTCGATATGTCGAAGTTGACTGTGTTATAGTCATTCTCGTCCTCATCACGTGGGTGTTCATAGCTAGGAGATTTGCATGTGGATGTTCATGACAACGAGAGAGGCTGTGTGTGGATGTTCTTGACAACTAGAGAGCTTGCATGTGGGTGTTCATTTCTACGAGAGGGGCTGTGTGTGGATGTTCATGACAACGAGAGAGGCTGTGTGTGGATGTTCATGACAACGTCAGAGGCTGTGTGTGGATGTTCATTACAACGAGAGAGCTTGCATGTGGTAGTTCATTTCTACGAGAGAGGATGTATGTGGTTGTTCACTGCAACCAGAGAGGCTGTGTGTGGACGTTTATGACAACAAGAGAGCTTGCATGTGGGTGTTCATAGCTTGCACTGTTACTGTGTCTAGTGGTAGAGTACTTACGAGAAACAACATAAACAGGAGAGTTATGATTCCTTTTCTTGCCAGATATAATCGCTACTGCGGGTCTTGGGGAAAATAATTTTTATCTAGTCAAAAATTGGAACCGTCATCAAAGCGTAGTAGTGGATAAATTAAAGAGGAGATTGTCATCTGAGCGAAAGCACCACATTCCTATCTGATGGTCTTCACCACCTTTGAGCCTTCAATCCCTGGTACACCTGATGTCTCACAACCGATCCATCTATATATATAATCATATGATCTTCCCTGGAATTCTCACAGATCAGATCTTGCACCTCCGACTCCACGAATTTCGGACACCATTCCCTATATTCTCTATTGAAGTATCATTGGTAGGCGATAGTCTGGCATACTTATTACATGATCTCACCAACGAATCTATGTTTACATCAGCATACTGCCGATACTAGTGATATCTTTGTCAGAGATATTTGGAACTTGTACCTGCCACTTTATGTTCATAAATTTCTGAGACAATTAGTACGCAGTGCGCAGACAATTAGTGCTCAGTGCGCAGGTAAAACGATCAGGGAGGAGAGTGGGGCCTTTGCTGTAACTACGAGTAGCATGGTCATGGAGATTCTGGCGGTGACCAGGACATTTGAGTGGGTAGGCACACAGAAGGTAACGAAGGTCTGCATCTTTAGTGACTCTATGAGTATGATTAGGAAGTTACAAGTGGTTCTTGTTCGTGAACAGTGGATTGAGGTCTTGAGAAAGGCAAGGCTGAAGGTAATTACATTTATTTTCGTGCCGGGGCAAGTTGGTGTTTGAGGCAATCAAAGAGCAGATTAATTTGAGTCAAGCGCGATTGTGGCACAGGGCGATGGGGCAATGGATCGAGTTGACGTTTTGAACTCCATAAGAGATATAGCATGCGAGAGTGAGACTAGTGTGGATGATTTCTCTGATTTCTCTTCAATGTCCAGGACTAAAGATCAGGGATTGAAATGCGGTGTTGCTAGAAGTGAACATTTTGGAGGGCGTAGAAGAATGATGGTCAACCAGCATAGGACAGGTACTTAGACCGACATCTTAGAGAAACATTGTCGATTATATTGGTACATAATAGTTATAGGGGCACAACATGACAAAATTATTTATTCTAGCATTGCTCATCTATATCTCAAGTTTATTTAACTCTTCGTCCACTCAGGAAGTTATTAAACAGATCCATGCATTAGGGAATAATAGAACATAGAGAAAAGTGAGAAAATAAGCCTAGAAAGTTTACTATTTCAATTGATGTAATAATCACACTTTCCAAGAAACGTAACAATGACAATCCAATGCATATAGATTCCTTTGTTCATGCTCTAATCAAGTAGAATGTTTCAGATGGAGATATTGTGCACATTGATTGGTCTGTGTTCCGGTACGTGCGCAATGCTTGCATTTACAGCTCAATGCAGAGTGAAGTGTATGTGCAAAGAAAGTGGTGCTTTCTATACAGTAACTATGAGTATTCGTTGAAAGATTCAATCGAGATATCTACGAACTTAGTGGCTGGAGTCAATTGTGTAGTATATACTGAAGAGAAGTTACCTTTATTTCTGTATCTGAACAGATGGGTTGTGAGGGAGTTGAAAGAACAAACAGACTTGCTAGCGTAGTCACACTGACTAGTAATAGTTCAATGCACCGTGATGATGATTTGAATGAAATGAAGGGATTGAAAAAATCAAATTTGTGCAACTCTGTAGTTATAAGATTAAATATGTGCCATTTGAGAAGAATTGTCTGTGTTTATAAGATCAAATATGTGCCATTTGAGCAAACTGTCTGTGTTTATAAGATCAAATATGTGCCATTTGAGCAAACTGTCTGTGTTTATAAGATCAAATATGTGCCATTTGAGCAAACTGTCTGTGTTTATAAGATCAAATATGTGCCATTTGAGCAAACTGTCTGTGTTTATAAGATCAAATATGTGCCATTTGAGCAGAACTGTCTGTGTTTATAAGATCAAATATGTGCCATTTGAGAAGAATTGTCTGTGTTTATAAGATCAAATATGTGCCATTTGAGCAAACTGTCTGTGTTTATAAGATCAAATATGTGCCATTTGAGAAGAATTGTCTGTGTTTATAAGATCAAATATGTGCCATTTGAGCAAACTGTCTGTGTTTATAAGATCAAATATGTGCCATTTGAGAAGAATTGTCTGTGTTTATAAGATCAAATATGTGCCATTTGAGCAGAACTGTCTGTGGTTATGTGATCACATTTCTGCAATAATGTCTCTGGTTATGGAATCAAATGTGTGTAACACCTTTCTGTGGATTTGAGATCAAATAATTAAATGTGTTAGAAGATATGAGTGTATGTGTTCTCCCATGTATATGGCAAGACTACAGAACTTGGGAAGAAAGACTGGTGTTGCAGATGTAAGAACCAGAATAGTGTCTTTATGATTTGCTCCAATTTGTACCCCCCCCCCAGCAAAACGCTTAACTTTTCACTACTTTTCATGGAATTAACCGGATGCTCTTATTCAGCTTTACCTGGAATTCCTGCAGAAGACGGATTATTCAGGTCCAACGACGAAGATATCACAGAGAAGCAGGAAACCATAGCACAGTGTTTTCTGCTCTCCATGCTGTATCCTGCTAGTCTATAGGAGTATAAGAACGGTCACAGAAGAAGAACAATCGCTCTATGTAATTATATATATAAGTACATATTACATATTATTTCTACTGGTAGGCATATTAGGTTTATATATTTGTATGGGTCTGTCCAAACATGACATAAAGAATAGTTCGCACTTTTTGTATCCCCTCCATTGCCAACAACTAGCAAGAATTCAGGGACCTGCTTAATTATTAAACAGAATTTAAATGATACCTCCCGCCCCCTCTCACAATCATTACTTTAACAGAAAAAATTACGACAAAATATGCGTGTTTACAGATTGTATAGAACTGGTTTGGGACTAATGTCGTGTTATGTGATTATTTCCCTAGGATATGTCTCTCAGTTTATGATTATCATTTATTAATTTTATTATTAAATTTATTAATTTATGCATATTTAAATGAATATTTAAATTAATTATTGTTTAACTATAGATATAATATTTAGATTAGTTAGTTATAAAATACGTAGGTAGACACGAATTGCAAACAAGAACCAAATTTGATTTAATTTTTTCATTACTTCGCTTCATTTAATTGATTTATTAAAAACAGTGTTGACGTCAAATTTTCCCCAAAACTCCTTCATCTCCACCATATCAATAGCTGTCAAACATTCAAAGACCTCCTCCCCCCCCAACACACCCACCCCTCCCCTTCCAACTAACTGTGGGCGTGATTTATGGATACCCATATATATATATATATATATATATATATATATATATATATATATATATATATATATATATATATATATATATATACCATTTATTGAAGGTAGTGTATAATCAAGCTCCGCATAATAGTATTTTGAAAAACATTTCTTTAATTTCTGTTTTTCAGTCATGCTGTGCTTACATCCAAATATGTGACAAATTGAGCAAGAATTTGAAGGAACATTTGAACTTATTCTGTGAGGCGACATATTTTACGTCCCGCGTGCAGTCACTAATGATACTGAAGTTATCTGTGTAGAGTTGAACTCAGCAAAAACACACTAGACGACATCAATCAACACACTAATTTGTCACTAAATTTTCACCTTTGATTTATTACTACGCAGTGGCACATATGTTTACGTCCAAATCAGCAGAACGTGACATGTGAAAAGGCTGACACAATTGATTAATAGAGAAATAAGACCCCAAAAAAGTCATATGTGAGTGAACTGAACAAAGATAATGCAAGTGTGCACGACGTTAAATTTCTAAATAAATTTTATGAAAATATTACATTCTGCAGTAATGCAAGCTATTTTCATGTATCGAGTCATAATCGATAATCGGAAAGGGTATCAATAATGAATGACTCAATGTACAATAAATACCCTAATTCATTTTTAACGCTAATGACAGAGATAGGAATTGAGAACAGGGTGTGTAAAAAGTTCTACAATATCCAATGAGATACTTAGGAGATGTTATTTGGACCACATCACAAGGGACGTGTTATTACATCATAGAACACATCTCAACATCGCAGTACCAACTGTCTAGGTCAGTCAGCATTTGCTGACGATGTATTTTTGCCCGTGTTCTTGCAATCACTTCCTTCATAAGTATTATGACCATAACAAATTTCGAGCACTTCCTGGAAATTATTCTGACATAGATCAAGCAAATGTGATCACGTACAGTGTAAGTTCTGGACGTTTGTTTAAACAGAAAACAAAATTCACTTTTCAAGTTGTAATTCACGAGCACACAGCATATCTTAACATAGAAACTGTAAATCTGTGTTGGAAAATAAAAATCACAGAAGATCCCCAAAGGGAACGAAGATATTTAAAATATGTTCTGTTCTCAGCTTGGATATTTACAGTTCCAAGAACATACATAGAATTTATTCGTTTAAAGACTTTTGTAGAAGCCATCACAAACGTATTAAGCTTTCAATTTGATTCTTGCTCCGAATTTATTTTAGTATGGTCTTATTTGCTAACAGCAATCACAATTATTATTATTCCGTACACTGCAAACAATGATAAATCTCCAGATAAATCTCCAGATCTAAAACCTGAATTACACACTTTTAGAAAAAAGAATTCTCTCCAGTCAGACAAGTTGATCCGGAGAGATTTAGTGTTTTTCAAAGTTCTATTCGCGGTAAAAAGTAACGTTTGTTTATCTAGGACATATTCTTTAAGAATTTCACGTGATGACAATATCTATGTTCAGAGACAAAGATATGGAGAGATTAATAAAATGAGTGGCGGAGAAAAGAACATTGATACCGATAATGTGGGAACGAATCAGAAGGCGAATTCTCAAGAGCAGACAGTTCAGAGTTCCGAAGATGCCAGTACAACATTGAATTCTCATATAGTTCAGAGTTCCGAAGATGATAGTAAAACGTTGAATTCTCAGTCAGTTCAAAGTTCACAAGATGATAGTAAAACGTTGAATTCTCAGACAGTTCAAAGTTCACAAGATGATAGTAAAACGTTGAATTCTCAGGTGAAGAGTGACACAGCAAATGCTACTGGTAAAAACGTCACAAATTCAGGGGCTAGCACGAGTTATATTCCTTTGCTTGGCGGGTCTCCAAAGATTCCTAAGCGATTGGAAAAACTACGTTTTTCACCCCCTACTTTTGATTCTAAACATTCTAAGAAAAATGATGATACAAAGCAAAAGAACTCTAAAAGCAAAGCGGGCGTCAACACATTTTTCAAGCAGTTTGAATTTAGTCAAAGAAATAATCAATTTTCGTCAGTGGACAATGTTGTGGATGCTGCCAATGATAACAAGAGCAAAAACATAATCAAATATGAGAAGATATCACCATCATCGGATACACCAATAAAGGAAACTACAAGTTCTGTAGACGATTATGTCAGAGAATACGCGGTTAATAACAACGAGAAACTAAATATTTTGAAACAATTCAATACAAATTCTGGCACGCAATCCCCAACGGGTGTTTCAAATAACGCTGGTTTCACCGTGACCATAAATGAGACTACAGATCTAGACGACAGTAGGTATATTGATTCCCGTAGTGAAGATTATGGTTCAGAAGACGAAGGCTTATTAAGAGTAAATAAATGTTCTACTGATTCTAGTATTTCCGATAATATTTCTATGATCGTAGACTCAACTTTTCTCACTCCAGCTGATAAAAAGTTGGAAGAAGTCAGAAGTCCTGAGGAGGGAGTTCCAATCCAAACAGAGATGACGCAATGGGACCAAGAGACACTGGAAAGAACGTTGCAAGAGTCCATCAGACTAGCAATAGTGGATCTTGGCAGAGTGAGTCCAGAATTATTACAGCAGGATCAGGGAACACCACCGGAATCGGATTCTACAGGCAGCGCCACCCTTGAGGACCCTGACTACTGGGATAAACCACTGCAAATGGGAAGCAAAGGGTCTGCAAAATTGACTTCAATTGATTTAAGACTAGCAGACGCATATCATGACGCTGCCGAAGCGTATGTGTACCACTCCCCCACAGGTTCAAATATTGGGAGCGTCCCTTTTATTTCTGCAAAAAGCCTTTCTAACTTAGACAATTATGCAATACAGAAGACATCTTCTATGAGGATTGCTCCCAAAACATCTGATTCAAAAAAGGGAGTGCGCTTTGCAGATGTCGAGGGTTTAAATCTGGAAAACGTTCGTCATTTTTACAATTCCAGTTCTCCTCCATATATTCCTCCCTCTGTATTTCAGAATTTGGTGAAAAACATCGAAAAGCATACGTATGATTATAGCATTAAGTATCTTGTTCCCTGCTTTGATCAACCCGGAGCGACCCAGGACTTTCTGCAGAAAGTTAACAGCCAAAAAGTCTGCTTAGAAAATGTTATCACTACCGACATGACGATTAGAGGATATGTGCGAGTTTCTAATGTGTCATATCATAAAAGTGTCGGTGTGAGATATACTCTCGACGCATGGTCAAGCTTTTCTGATGTGGAAGCCAGGTATATAGATAACTCGTGTAATGGTCCCACCGATCGTTTTTCCTTTGTTATAGTTGCTTCAGCATGTTTAGAACCTGGCTCAAATATGGAACTAGCAGTTTTCTTAAAGACTAATGGCATCCATTATTGGGATAACAATAAGGGAAGGAATTATATTTTTAAGTGTTACGACAAGTCTACTTCTTCCAGAAACAATCTTCAAAAATAATTTAAAACCCGGATGTAGAGATTTAGCAAATAACTTCGGCAAAAAACATATGCTGTTCTGAAATGTTCTTTTTTTTTTTTTTTTTTTTTTTTTTTTAGTAACCCCAATTTTACCATTTTTGTCATATTCGTCGCAGTCCATGTGCAGTGATCTTAAATCACGTGTTCTTAATGTGCTTTGAATTTCGTCATATGCGTTATATCATTTAATAGATTAAATGTGTCTTATTTTATTTAGAATATGTTTGGATAAATTATACAATAAACGTAGACTGTTCTTGCTAGAATTGATAGTATTTTTTTATGTTTAAAATTTCAATAATTTAAACACAATTTCACAGTTATCGATTTATTAGGTCCTTAGAGTAGTCAGGCACAGAACCAGTCATCCTGCTTGACGCAACTGATCTGAGCTATTCATGGGTCGAACTGGATTGTACTGTTTGTAGCTAATCAATTCAAAGTCGAATGAGCGAAGATAATCAACTGTGTGTATCTAGTTGGCACGGCATATCTAGAGAATGTCATATCTGTAACGTTATGTATGTGTTACTGTGGCATGAAGTCGGAGCAAAGAATAGCGACACTGTTTACCTTTCATGTATAACGTAATGGTTGACAAGATAAGTTTTGTGGTAAAGTTGGATGTCCAATCTCGTTACTTAACTCTGAAACATTGTTGAAGTTGATGTGTCAGAATGAATGACCCAGATATCGCAGCTAATTGTACTGTAAACAATGACACATCATATTTTGTTTTCCTAACTACATCCTGCTAATCTGCAGGAGTTTGAGAATATGCGCAGAAGAAGATAGAATATGTGTGCATGTGTCGGCTATGAATTTCCACAACTGGATGAGATAATGTTTTGAAATATAGGCACCCTTGCCGTGATCTATCGCTAATAATAATAATAATAATAATAATAATAATAATAATAATAATAATAATAATAACAATGAAAATGATAATAATAATAATGACAATGACGATAATAATAATAATAAAAATAATAATAATAATGATGATGATGATGATAATAAGACCCATAACCCGTCAGAGTTGTAGGGGTGCCACAATGGAAACCTCAACACAAAAAAGCCTCCAGATACTTCTTTCCTCAGCCATTTGGACGAGTGCAGAAAAATAATGCTTAGACAACTCCTTGATCTTGTCCAGCCGGAATCTTCTTTGCCCATATCCTGTCCTTCCACCATCGACTGTCTCTTACAAAATAGTTATCTGGTGTAGATTTAGAGTTACTTTATGTAATCCAACTATAGAAGATAAATTGGGATGTTTGTTCGTCCAAAGTCAGGATTATCATCCTTATGTTATACGTACTTTTTTTTAGATTCAGTTATTGTAATGTCCTTGTAATATTAAGCAATGTGTGTGTGTGCGTGCGCGTGCGCATGCGCGTGCGCGTTCGTGTGTGTGTGTGCGTGTGCGTGCGTGTGTGTGTATGCGTGCGTGCGTGCGTGCGTGTGTGTGTGTGTGTTGGCGCATCCAATGTAATGTTTCTACGACACCTGGCTGGTTATGGATTTATGGATGGAAATACGATGTCTGACCAAGTGTCCATCTCTATGAGTTCGTAAATTGCTAATGAGCCGCTCACCCCATGTGTTACCACGGCCCAAAAGGGAAAAAAAGCATAGCAACACTGTTTGCCTTCCATGCATGTCGTAAGAGGCCACTAAGGTTGGCATGGGGTGGAGTTGGCTGTCCCATTCCATAAAGGATCAAAAAGACCAAAAAAAACCATGCCGAACTCAGATATGTCGGTCCGAAAGATAAAGATATTTCAGCACAGATGTAAACTGACACAGTGCATTTCATTGTCCGTACTACATCCTGCTAATCTGCAGATGTTTCAGAACGAACACAGAAGACGAAGAACAAGAAGCTCATGAGCTGTATAATGGTTACTGAGATCGTTGTACAATCTGGGCATCATGTGATCAAATGAGATGGATTTGTATCTCCCCGTATCCGTCTATGCAGTCTCCTTTACTGAGCTTATGTATATCGTATTATCTCACAAGATGGGGCATCTTTTTTTCATTGCAGAGCAACATGTAGCGCTGTTTCCTGCAGTCTTCTTATGTGTCATTATTACAGTCAAAGATGCTCTTTGCTGTTTTTACTGAGTCGTTGTTGAGTTTCTTTTGACCACCTTGATAACCACATCCCTTCTGCATCTAATTTCCCAATTTCTTGGGTTTTTTTATTGTCCAAAAATCGCATCCATATGTTAGTATATGAGCTATATAGCATTGCAGAACTCTTTTTCTCACCGCTAAAGACAAGGTCATATTACACAATATATTTTTCATTTTTCTGAATGTTGTTTTTGTCTGCACTATTCTACTTCATATTTCTGTTGAACTTCTTCTATCTGCTGTAATCGTTGTATCTAAAAAATTGAATTGGTGAACATGTTTTAATACTATATAATTCACTTTGATCTTGCAAGGTGTGCTATTTTGTTTCCATATATAATCTTACATATGTGAAAATGTACCTTGTTGTGCTAAGTATAAAAAAAGTGATTTTTTAAAATAAAAATCCTGGATAGGCCTAGCCCCTTAGCTCTTTGGAGTACGTCATAGATGTGGGCGTGTAATTACGATCGATCCTTGCAATTCATTCTTTCATGCTAACACACACACACACACACACACACACACACACACACACACACACACATGCTCCAAAAAATAGAAGTTTGATCTTTTTAATGTAGAACGTTGTGTTATTGACAGAACGAATTGGTAACAATGTGTTTCTAAACCAGTCCAACGTCATTATGCTGTGATATCAATTCATAATTAATTCCTGTCAGCTAACAGACAGACACAATGACTTAATTCTGTCAGCTAACAGACAAATAGAAAGACTTATTCCGGTCATCTATCAGACAAGCACAATGGCTTAATTCTGTCATCTAACAGACACACACACGGACTTAATTCTGTCAGCTAACAGACAAATAGAAAGACTTATTCCGGTCAGCTAACAGGCAAGCAAACGGTCTTATTCCGGTCAGCTAACAGGCAAGCACAAGGACTTATTCCAGTCAGCTAACAGACAAGTATAAGGACCTAATTCTGTCAGCTAACAGATAAATAGAAAGACTTATTCCTGGCAGCTAACAAGCAAATACACGGACTTATTCCGGTCAGCTAAAATACAAGCATAATGGCTTAATTCTGTCATCTAACAGACAAGCACAAGGACTTAATTCTGTCAGCTAACACACAAATACATAGACTTATTCCGGTCAGCTAACAGACAAATACAAAGACTTATGCCGGTCAGCTAACAGACAAATACAAGACTTATTCCGGTCAGCTAACAGGTAAGCACAAGGACTTATTCCAATTAACTAACCGATAAGCACAAGAACTTATTCCAATTAGTTAACAGTCAAGCACAAGGACTTATTCCAATCAGCTAACAGACAAGCATAAGAATCTATTGAAGCATTATATTTTTGTATTATAATGTTAATATCATAATAACTCCACTTTGGTCAGCAGCCATTTGTTAGATCTCTTCAATACATATGAATTTCACAAAGGAAGTTTGCGAACACCAATGTTCTGGTGAGAGACTCTCATCTAGTTTAATTTTTTTTTAAAGCACTATAAGAGTATTCGTGGTCGAAATTAGAACTGTGGTGATAGAGTAAAATCGTAACCGCTTCCAATAAACCTTTCAACTGAATTAATTAGGACCCCATTCGCTATGTTTTTTATTATTGTTGGGTTATCGGTTTGGCACTATTTACATAATTGGAATCGCTTGCTAGATAGAGCCAAGGTGACTCCGAGCATATAAATAGTGACCAAGCGAATCCCATCAAAAGACCCAGTACTCTCACGTGACAATTCTACATAATAGGTCTTAATTGAGACGATCATAGTAAAATCAAGGGTGGAATTGAATATTTATCACTCTGATTGAAGGCTAAATTTCACCCTTAACACGTGATGACGAACAAGCTGACAAAGCATGTTTTATTGCCACTGTGGGGTGCAAAGGGAACGCATTGCTCTAGGCGGACCCAGGGTTAGCAGATAACCAAGATCCCAAATGTACCTCCACGCGGTGCACCCTGGAAACAGAAATACAGCAGCTCGAGCTGATTCTGGCCAAATTTTTTGGGGATCGTGTCCGAGAATGTGGAGGTAGCAGATGGAAAGAGATTTGACTGCACAAGAGACAGACAATATCTCCGACACCACCAGCATCACCACATATAGCGACACTGTCGACATACAGTGAAGCTAGTCAGTCCAGTCTGAACATTGGAGGGGCGGCCAATGTAAATTGCACGTAAAGGTAGATGCATGGCGAGAGACAAATATATTTCATACCGAGTACAATGAAACAATGAAAGGGCAGAACAGCGCTAGAGGGCAGCGCGAACTGCAAATAGAAAATGAAAAGTTCCTAGGAAAGGGGAACTACAAGCTCCGTCAGCTTGAGACGAGCTTCTAGTTACCTGTGTTCCTTACAGGCAGAGACCCAGCCCCATTCATTGGCATTTGGTAAAGCAAGAAGACCTAATCCAACTCTAATGTCGAGCCTTCCTAAACCGGAAATATGCTCGCGAAGAGAAAGGGTTCCGTACTCGATGCGCTCAGGCACAAAAGGGACAACGATTTAGCCCTGGCCCAACTCTACTGTCAGGTTTTCCTACACCGGAAATACACTTGAAGAGAGAAAGGTTTCAGTACCTGATGGGCTCAGGCGCTATTGGGACAAGGACGCTCAGCTCGAGAACGCCTTGCTCTCAAACGCGAGACTCGAACTTGGACAAGGGGTACACTATGTCGGTGAATGACACCTCGGCTAAGAGGGCGAAAGTGCCAAGGTCCAACTCTTCTGTTGAGTTCTTCCCCTTAAGGAACCAGGCTCACGGATGAGAAACGGTTCAGTACCCAATGGGCACAGGCACAGCACGTCCAATTACACGAGGCAAGTTCATAGACAGTGGAACACCTCGTTTGAGTAGAGACGAGAGCAAAAAATCGTCTGGTCGAAGAGGCTCCATTACGCGTGCCTGGAGACAGATATAGAGGCTGTCACAGGCTAAGGGTAGCCCACCCGAATTGTCAAGGCATGCCGAAATCGGATGTGCTAGGCCTACAAGGCGCATAACGGTGGCACAACGTAATCACGCTCCCGGCGGAAATCGCACGGATATCCGTGATGGTTACAATGGAGCGAACGAAAAACAAACAAACATTGCCACTGTTAAAACATATTCTTCAATCATTAACAAGATAACATGCAGAAATGAAAGTAACAAGAATGGATGTATCTATAACAATTATTTGTAGTGTTATAAAAAATGTTAAATTTGTTATGGCAACATTCTTTAGCCTACTATAACTGGTTCACAAATTGATACGGATTGTGTTTATTCTGTACAAGGTTCCCATGGAACAAACACGACACCAATAAATAACACAGAAGTATCACACAATGAAATTAACACATAACATAAACCATCGTATAATGTTAAAATCAGGCACAAATAAGGACATGGAAATATTGAGTCAGTGATGAATAAATTATGGTAATATGTCACAGTCATAATATGAAACAAGGTCATATGAAATTGTGAAATAATATGAAACAGTGACACTGCAACTTTGCACTAATTACTTGAAAAAAATGATATTCTCTACTTATACAGTTCAGAAATGTCTGTACTTTTCTCTTCTTAAAGATATTTTTCAGAGACTAATTATAAAGCTTTTTCTGTGAAAGAGGGTTGCTAAGCTGGTCACGATTCCTAATTCGCCCGAATTACTTTGTAGCTTAAGAGAAAATATATCGTTAACGTTATATTGGCAACGCTGAATGTATATGTGAATAATATAAATTCAACAATAGAAGCAATTTCCTTGAGATACGAGTCATTTAGAATTAATTTGAAACCGAGACCTCTTCTGATCTTCAAATCTCAGATGACTGATTGACTTCTTATTATGTTGTTTGCAAATTCACAAACCAGACAATGTTGTAAATTCTCGTTATTGCATTCATATCAAAAATTACGATTACATAAATTCATATCAATTAAACTAAACATCGAACACTCAAAGAGCAGCATCTTCAGACTCCGACTAGGTACACTAGAATTAGAAGTCTCATAAGACGAACAGTTTAAGTCATACTTTTACAATACAATCGTGGACAGTCTCGATGCTCCATGACAAATCATCTCATGAATGTTGGCATCACAGATAACAGGAATCTCATGAATGTTGGCATCACAGATAACGGGTAGAAACGTTGAAGTTATGAAAAGATAACCACTTCTGAGTCTTCCTTCAGTGAATTGTACATTTCGTAGATGCAAGTTGGGGGCTGTAAGCTGCTGGCTAACAATAGAAAGGTAAAGTAGCTGTTACATTTGATTTTAAGTATATACGAAGCATGAACAAACAGCACAATACGTTTATAAATTAGCATTTTTCATAAATAAATCAACCTGTGCCGCCTCAGCAACGAATATTGTCTGCAACAAACCTCCAATATCCCCTGTCTCGTGTCTTGGTGGTGCACTCCGCTAGACTACAAACTGTCCATCCCGTGATGTTCCTCTCGTACTTGTATCTCTGCTCACCTCTTGCTCACCTCCACTCGACTTTACCCTCAAGTATGGTCTTCAACAATGTGTCATGTCTGTTAATGTATCCAAAATATTGTATTTGCTTGATCTTTATTTAGTTTAACAATTCTTTCTTCATAAAAAGTGTTATTGGAAACTGTTTGTTTTCTTCTCTTTCCATGATGTTCTATATATTCTTCTATATATCTCCATTACAAATGTATCAAATATGTCTTCTAATTGTTAGTTTATTGTTCATATTTCTGAGCCGCACATTAATATAGCATACATGTAGCATTTTATCATTCTCATTCTTTAAAGCCTATTTGCAATGTGTTACAATCACATGTAACGCATAATCACAAATACTAATTAAAGATATAATAATTGAAGACATATTAATTAAAGACATAATAATTGAAGACATATTAAATAAGGACATATTAATTAAATATAAATTAATTAAAGACACATTAATTAAAGACATTAATTAAAGACATATTAATTAAAGACGCATTAATTAAAGACATATTAATTAAAGACTCCGCCGAAGACGGATGTGTCGGGCCACTTGCGCAAATAAACCGGCGACACAACGCATTTCCATTCTCTGGACTACATCCTGCTGGAAATCTATTAGGACCATGGTCCTGCTGTAAGGGAGATCCAGCGGGAGTTTGAGAATGAACGAAGAAGAAGAATTAAAGACAAATTAATTAAAGACATTAATTAAAGACATATTAATTAAAGACATTAATTAAAGACATATTAATTAAAGACATTAATTAAAGAGATACTAATTATAGTTTTAAAAACGACGGGTGGTTAGATGGATGGAGGAAAAAATGTTAAATGAATGGATAGACGGATGGATACATGAATTTATAAATGGATGGTTGTCAAATGGATATATATATATATATATATGGTTTTTTGGTCAGAAATATGTAATGTAAATAAGCAAAAGAAATTAAGTTATGGCAGAAAGTTTAAGACAACACAAAATGTGTGTAGTCGTTCAGACTTGGACTATTAGTTCACTTAGTTAGTTAGTTAGTCATTGGATCATCGTTATTGCAATGACTATTTCATTATGTCGGTGAACTAGTGCACCATGTCAATATACGAGTATATAACAACATAACAACACAACAACCAAAAATCAAAATAGGCAATACCGAGATAGAATGTGTGGATAAATTCGAATACTTCGGAACAAACATCAGCGGTGCATGAGACTACATGACATAGATAAAGAATAGATTGGCAGTGAAATATTGTAAAATAACATATTGGAAAAACATGGAAAAACAACAGAATAGAAACAAAACTGATAATGCAATGAACTTGTATTTGTCCGGTTGCAACATACAGCTGTGAAACATGGACCCTAAGTAAAACAGCGGCAAAGAAGACGAACGCCTTTGAGATGAAATGCTACAGAAAGATACTTAGAAAATCGTGGAAGGAAAAAAAAAGAGAAACTCAGATATTATAAACACATTGAAGATTCTAGAATGTTGGTTACTAAATACAATAACAAAAAGAAAAAATACATCTGTTTGGTCATATAATGAGACACACCTATTTGGAAAGACAAATAATGGAGGGCTGACGAAGAAGACGATGGACTGACGACATTAAAGATATCACGAATACGTCGCTGGAAAATTCAAGCCGCAATGCCCAAGACATAGAAGGGCTCAGAAAGTTCATTGGGAAGACAACACTCTGAAAATAATACGTCACATAACACACTGTAAAATAATACGTCACATGACACACTATGTCGGTGAATGCACTTCGGTTAAGAAAAGTAAGCAACCCTAGTTCAACTCTACTGTAGAAAATTTCCTATACACCGTTCACAAACAAAACACGCATTCGATGGTACAATGTCCAATGGACTGTCTAATTACACAAGACCAGTTCAATACCAGTAGAAAATGAGATACCTATATTCGACCAAAGTCCAAATCCCTGCTTACTGGTTTTTTATTTATATTTTTTTTGGGGGGTGGGGGGTTGGGGACCACTTCTGTAACTGACATGCAAGGCTATGTTTTTACCTATAAATTCCAAGATCACAGTTGAGATACATTGTCATGATTAAGATACATTCCAAGAGCACAGCTGGTAATAGATTGCAATGGCTAAGATAAAACTACATACTAATAGCCTGACAGCAGAAACGAACGTTGTAACAAATCAGGAATGCGCATAAGCATGTTGATAACGGATGTGCTGGGCATAAATTAAACGATATCATTACACACTTGACGCTTCTCGACATAAAACTACACAGAAACTTGTGTTGGGTATATGAGAGCGAACGCAGAAGTAGAAATATTGTAGTGAGCGAGTGTAATATTCTTAACATCTGGTTTAGTACACGGTTTAGTACAAGGTTTAGTACAAGGTTTAGTACAAGGTTTAGTACAAGGTTTAGTACAAGGTTTAGTACAAGGTTTAGTACAAGGTTTAGTACAAGGTTTAGTACAAGGTTTAGTACAAGGTTGAAAGCAACAGAAGGCGATTAAACAGACGAGTTATACAGAAAGGAATGGCACCATACGAGACGTACATATGTCCAGGAAATCCATACATAAACAATTTCATTTCATGGTTGGTTTTATGACTATAGTCCTAACAGTATATGTAACCAGCTTATCGATACTATAGTAACATTGCAATAATTATCTTGTACCATTTGTTAACGACTATTATTGAATGTGTGAACGAATGCAACCATAAATGCTTCAAATCTTCACAGTTGTAAATGAATCTCAGAATGAATTGTCATGTACATCCAT
The DNA here is from genome assembly GCA_034231615.1 of Meghimatium bilineatum. Classification (NCBI taxonomy): domain Eukaryota; kingdom Metazoa; phylum Mollusca; class Gastropoda; order Stylommatophora; family Philomycidae; genus Meghimatium; species Meghimatium bilineatum. The sequence goes on along the minus strand of CM067308.1, from coordinate 39,570,373 downwards.
GGTCATCGCAGTATTGAGAGATCATATAGTATTGCATTCAAAGAATATTGAATCAGAATGAGTAAAACCACTGTTGTCTTTAAGCTGCGCTACCGTGCGCTAGCGTATACAGATGTATCCTTTGGCGCACATAGTTTAGATATGGCGCACAACACTTACGTATTTACATTTGTGTAAAAGTTCATATAAGTACCCAAACAAATAGGGCGATTAAAATAAAATATGCGGAAGAAGACAATTTGTTTTATTTTATGTAGGTGGAAGGTTTATGCAGAAAAAGTGGTATTCAAAATTCGTCTGCCCCCTGAGATATATTTTTGTTCTTAGGCAATCTTGTCTTAGAGGGAACATTGACAAAGCACTATTCTAATTTCTTTCATAACTTGTTGTAAGAATACGACTGAGTGAACTTAGCGGCAAATTTTTTCATGACAAGACAATTGTGAATTAAAATGATGAGTGTTTCATCGGCGAGCAACGGGGATCATCAGCCCATTTTTTCAAATCACTCAACAGACTTAATGAGTGATATGTGGTCTGTTCGAAACATAAAAAACGAATTGATTAAAAGAATTTCCACTAAGCAGTACTTGGAAAGACAAACTTTAAATTCTTATTAACCGCAATTTTTCTAATATTTTTTCTAGATTTCGCTAAATTATTTAGTAAAGCATACAATACTATATAATTGACATCTCATCTTGCTGACAAATTGCATTTGTAGAGCTGCAATAACAGTTAAGTTAGCACAGAATTGTATAATTACAGCTCATACCAGGTTTTACCTATGACAGCTAGAAATTATGTCGTGTAAACCACACAAATTACGTAGATGGCCTTATTGATAAAACGACGCAACAATTAAATTATTGTCAGTGTGTTTGTGTTGAAACGCCTGAAGACAGTATGTTCAATTAAGGCAACAAATTTAAATTGGTCGTTGCAATTGTCCAATAAAAATAATTATACAATTTGAAGTTAAACTATTAGTCAATAATAAACCTTAACTTACCTTCAGAACAGGACGGAATATTGATTGTGTCGAAATACGTTGCAACTTCACAATCTGCAAATCAGGTTTGCTCGTTCATAAAAGACATAATATTAATTAAATCAATATTGTGGGTCTTGTGTCAGGGAATTTAGTCTTCACGAAAAACTGCAGTAATATATCCTTACTTGATCATTACTTTGCTTTTGTGTAAATGTTCTAATTGAAGTTGGGATTAAATATATATATGATGAAATGAATATTTTGAAACGGAAAAAGAAGTGCGTGCAATTTGTTTGAAATAAGAATCATATTATTAAAATTCATAAACGGATGTCACGATTAATGTTTTAAATTATGTGCTGATGTTTCCCAGATGGCACCCCAATAATTATGAAGTTTTTTTTTATTTGGGGATGATAATGATGCTTAAAAGTAAATATGAAATATATAAGATTATGATAGTCGTTTTGTTCACTATTGCTAATCACATAGTTTCAAATTAACAAAGTACTTTTTACGAGAAAACTTAAGTCCTGAATACGGTCCTTCATATCGACACATATCATTGCCAATCACAAGTTCAATAGTTTTCTAAAGAATCCTCAAATGTTTGTACAGACATGTATTCTTCTTCTTCTTCTTTCGTTCACTTGAAACATGTCTATATCTGCAATTCTGTCTCCTTAATAAAACTCACTGTCTTTTGTAGTTCATACAGTGTCCCATAGAGCTTTGATTCCAGTGTTGTTTCCTCTGGCCAATATGTCTGCCTCAGCGTTTCATACTCAGAACACTCTTGAAGTATATGTTTGGCACTCTGTACTGCCTGTCCACATGTACACATGGCCGTGTTGCCAATCTTGAACTTTGTATACATGTGACTGCGGAGTCGGTTGTGTCCTGTTCTGAGACGTATAATTATAACTTGTTCTGATCTGTTCATAATGTGATAATCATCTTGTGTTGGTGTTTGTGGCTTTCTTATTGACTTGATCATCTGTTTTTTCTGATGGTAGGTGATTGGTATATCTGGTTGGTCTTCGGCAGCACCTTCCTTAGCCAGTTGGTCTGCTTTTTCATTTCCTGGTATTCCACAGTGAGAGGGTATCCACTGCATGGTTACCCTATACTGGTAAGACAATTCTCTAAGTAGTTTTTTGAAGTGTGTTAGTTTTCCAGACTGGAGAGATTGAAGCACTGACCTTGCATCTGTCAGGAATACCACAGGCTGTAGGTCAGAGTTGGAGTTCAGCAGTGTTTTAGCTGCCACACTAATTGCCTGGATTTCTGCATCATAATTATTGCAGAATTTTCCTGTCGGTGTTCTGATTGTATCTCTAGGCTTGTGTGGATATTCTATATATACACCTGCACCTCCATTCCTCACAGCATTCTGTGCTGACCCATCTGTGTATGACCCATATATCTTATGGATATTCCTCATCCAGGAAACTGAGGGTGACTGTCCTCCGCTGCACACTGTTCAGTTTGTCCTCGCTTAGTATTCCTTTCACATGGGTCTGAATGTATATTGGCATTCCATGCCTTTTACTCCATGGGATTTGTTCTGGTACAGACCTTAAGGGGCTGTCAACTTCAGGTAGGTCTATATGTTGTCTACGGAGTCGTTTAGCTTGATGGATAAAGCTGCTTCTTTTCAGTCGCCCCATTGGTAGGTTATGGAATCTTTCCTTCATTGGATGACTTGGCATACACTGAAACTTTTCTGCTTGAATTAGTACTTTTGTGTCTCTGCGTTCGCCAAGTGTTTGCATTATTCCCATTTTCTGCATCTCTGCTATGGGTGTTGATTTCATTGCTCCCAACATTATTCTAAGTGCCTGGTTTTGCACTTTATCTAGATCTTGTAATGTGGTGTTTGATGCAGGACACCACGCAACTGAACCATATTCCAGGTGTGGTCTTATGGCTTGCTGGTAAACTTTACTAATTATATTCCCACTGGCTCCCCATGTGGTTCCACTTAGTTTTCTCAGGATAGCTAACTTCCTCCTGGCTTTTGTTGTTGCTTTGTTTATGTGCTGCTTCCATGTCAGCTTATCATCAACAGTAACTCCGAGGTATGTTGGTTGTTTGTCTTCTTTCAAGAGCTCTCCGTCTATCTTGATATGACCAGCTTTTTGTTTTGGTGATAGGGTAAAGAGTTAGTGCTGCACTTATCTGTGTTAATGCTGACACACCATCTATTTGCCCATAAGGTTAGGGCAACGTTTTTTTTTTTTTTAGTTTTTGTTTAGTGGCCACTGTCGCATGTTCTTCCGTGCACCAGATCACCAGGTCGTCAGCATACATTGCCACTTTGATCTCGTGTGGTATTTCAGCAACTAGGTTTTTGATGTAAACCAAGAAAAGGGGTGACAGGACTCCTCCCTGGGGACTCCATGACGCAGTAGGACTTTCTTGCTTTTGCTACCATCTAATTGTACCCTGGCTCTTCTATTATGCAAGTATGCTTTTACCCATTTGTACATTCTTGATCTAACCCTGCAATTTCGCAATTTCTTTAGGAGCTCATCTTTCCAGACCTTATCAAATGCTTTCCTGAGGTCTATCCATGCTGCTAGTACCAGTTTCTTTTCTTGGAAGGCATCCTCAATCTCTTGGGAGAGGTAAGTTGCCTGATCTTCAATAGAGTAGCACTGTCTTAAACCTGCTTGCTGTGATACCAGAAGATTTTCACTTTCAAGGTACCACTGCATCCTAAGATTGATAATGCGTTCCATTGTTTTGAATAGACAGCTTGTGAGGCTGATGGACCTGTAGTTGGAGACTGTGTTGCCATCTTTTCCTGATTTGAGGAGAGGTTTCATTATTGCTTCTCTCCACGCCTGTGGTACATTACCTGTGGACCAGCTTGTGTTAAAGATCTGCAGCAGCTTTGCTCTTGCTGTAATTCCCAGGTTTCTAATCATTTCATTGGACACTCCATCAGCTCCAGGGGACTGTTTCATTTTCAATTTGGATATTGCATGCTCCAGTTCTCTCATTGTGATTGGTGCCTCCATGACTTCAGGTATAGGTTCGTATTGTCCAATGTTTTGCTGGTTCGCTCGAACCTCCTGTTGTTTGTCTGGGCTGACTTTGACGCTATTGTCTTCTGCAAAGGAATCTGCAAAGTAATCAGCTGCATGTTTACCTGTTAAAATGTTTTTATCTTTATAAAGTGTGATCCTGGTACCTTCTCCCTGTACCTTCATCATTTAGTTGTTTTACAAGTTTCCATTATTTCCTATTATCTCTTTCTAGGTTCAGCGACTCTGTTTTTTCTTTCTAGCTGTTCCGTCTGGCGCTTGTAACTTGGCTCTTTGAAATTTAGCCTTTGGTTGCTGATATTTGTTGTGATGTTCTTGGCTAGGTCTGTTCTCAGCCTGCTGTCTAGATGTTTCCATCTCACTTTGCAGCTTTTCCAGTTCATCATTCCAGTAGGGTTTGTAGTTTTTGCGTGCCCCCCTTGGTATGGTTTTACTAGCAGCATGTAGTATACATCTATTAAATTCACTCACTGCTCTATTGATGTCTTTGTCCAAGTTCATGTCCTTAGCTAGAACACTGGTTAAATGCTGGTACATTTTCCAGTCTGCCCTCTTATAGTTCCACCTAGTGAGCGTGCTGCTGTCCTTGGTATATTCATTGTGAATTTCCAGAAATACTGGTCTGTGGTCACTACTCCCAAGCTGCTTTCCAACGACACGTGTGATGTTCCATTCCAGGCCTGGTGAGTGGAATTCCAGGTCTGGTGTAGAGGTGGTGTGCCATGCTCTCGAGTAGAAGGTTGGTGAGTCTGCTGGCTTGTTAATAAGGATGAGATTATTTTCATCCTGTCAGCTCTCAAGTTCTTCACCTCTCTTGTCGATATGATCGTAGCCCCAGCTCTGAGAGTGGTTGTTGAAGTCACCACACACCATAAGCCTTTCTTTGTCTGGAATTGTGTCTAGTGCCAATGGTTTATCATTTGGGAGTAGTAGTTCAGGAGATGGAATTCTGCACTGTCTGTTTTTAGGTGGAGCATCTGGTATTCTGCCCCGTCCATGTATACTTCCAGCTGACATGCGCTGATATTGTTTTTAACTAGTGTAAGAATTCTACCCTTTCGCCTGTCCTTTTAGTTAGATCGGTAGCACTGGTAGCATCTGATTTTGAAGGCTATGTCGCTGCTGAGGTGTGTTTCTTGGATACATCATATATTAACTTGTTCTTCACTGAGGACATTTTCAAGTTCCAATTATTTGCTGTATCCATCTCTTTTACTGTTGACACCCTCAGCAATCCAGTGCATTATTTTTATTGGTCGTTTGTTTGTTTGGCCAGTAGCTCTATTCCCTTGCCTCCTGGCTCCTCAGGGTAATTGAGAAGGACTTCCAGTAACTGAGGTTGGGCCCTTTCGAGGTATAGGGCCTGGCACCGTCCATGCCTGTACGTCCGCCACAGGGCAGGCACCATAACTGTTATTAGATGCAGACATGTTTCCATTGTGTTTTATGCGTGGCAACCTGATTATCTGTACGCCTTTTGGCTGGTTGCCTCCGTCTTCAGCACTCTGCTTACTTGGGCCGGACTATGGTCCTGCTCGAGTGGGAGTGTCCGACCAGTCTTAGTTTCCAGCCTCTGATTGCTGAACTAAGCCCCATCACCACTTCAAGGTTCTGGCCTCGATGGGGACAGACATGTATATTTAACACCTTTATCCCACATATCTCTATTGTCATTCTCTATGTTTGCTATTCAGGATTGAATGACGATCGGTTTTGGAGATACTGCACGTTTGGTCACTTCATATACAGTACTATTGCGACTTCTCAGGACGCTGGTAACTTCTGAAATCCACCTACTTCTTGGTCTGCCTTTGCCTCGTGCATTATCATATCCCATGGTGTATGCTCTTGCTATTGACCAACTTGTATTCATTCTCATTCAGTGACTGAACCATTTCAGTCTCCGTTTCAATATATTTGACCACAATGGATGTCCATAAATAACGTCAACAATATTTTGTCATTGATTACCTCCTCCCTACCTTAACAACTGTCAAGAATTTAGAGATCCATGCTTGATTATGTCAAAAGTGTACCTTCCCCCCCCCCTAAACACTCCATGCAACTAGAAATTAATACCACTAGAAATAGTCTTTAAAAATACGAAAATTAATATATTTTGTTTCACATATTTAGAAAAATATTTTTAATTCAAACAATTTAATTTGTATGTAATACACAGTATTGTTGGCTTAAATTTCTTAAAACCCTCCTCCCTTAATTTTTTATTAATTAATGGACAACCCCCACCAACATTGTACACACAGTTCTTGGAGAACAGTTCAATATGCACGCCTTTCTCCTTTAAAACTTAAAAATAACAAATATAGTCAATCCAGAAAAGAAACGCAACGCTCAAATATGTGCACATAAAATATATCCTATTTAGATGATAAAGAATATATGTGCTATAGTCCGTTCAGATTCGTTTGCCGAGATGTTATGATTTATAATTCAAAAAGTTCTTGATGATTTCACATGAATTTTGGCATACGTTGTTAAAATGTCCATGTCGCGAAAACATATGTGTTACTTGATGTCTAGCTGTAACGGTTATTTGAAAGCGGCGAATTCTTTTGATGTTTGCCCATGTAAATATTATTTCGACCATAAACAAAATATTTTACAGTAATCTAGTGCAATGATGACCCATAGGCGTGTCCACAAAATTTTACATGGTGGCAGGTGTAAAAAAATTTAAAATATATCTTTTGTTCGTAGAGTCAATTTGATATTGTTCCATGCTCTTGGTGTGAGTTTCACAAATGTTGTCGCTGCCTTTGAAATAAGTACATATATTTCTTCATGTAAGGAAATTTTGTCTGTAATAGTTGATCCAAGATATCTGAACTTCTGTATTGAATCAAGCGGGCTAATTTTTATAAGTAATGGTTGATGGTTTGCTTATAACATTTTTTTGAATTGCTTGGGTGGTATTGAGCAATGAAATGTTTTACAAATCAACTTGTAAATTTTGCAAATCAAACTTTTTTTAGTGTAGACTTAATCAGAGTAATGATCATTCATAATCAGACGAGTCAAATAGGTCGATTACTGTTTTCGGCTGAACAAACAACAAACCTTCCTTTTTCCAATATTCCTCTTCTTGGCGTAACACATGATCCTCACATTTCACCCAGTAGTCTTTATGTATATTTGATAGAGCCTGATTTGTAAGTGTCTCAATATCACATAATTTGAAAGTTGTATTTGTAGATGCTACGTGTCCTTTAACTTTTGCCCAAATTAGCTCTATAGGATTTAAGTGTGCATGATATGGAGGTAGTCTCAAACATCTATGACCATGTTCTTCAATTAACTTGTCTATTTTAAATATCTTTGTTCGTTGTGTCTGTTTTACAAGGTTAAGCAATTCGGGTTTCAAGTACCTGTCGGTAACTGGTATGTGTTCTTTTATGAGCCACGTTTTGATTGCATCTTTTGTACTTGATGATGTTGGGATTCTATCTTCTACGTTCACTACGTTATGGTATGAAGCATTGTCCATTATCAGACAAGAAGGTCTATCTAATATTGGAAGAATACTTTTTTCGATCCAGTCTTCGAATATGTGCCCATTCATTTCGGAGTGGTAGTCTCTATTGTCAATGGATTTTGAAATGAAAATTAGATGAGCATTCTGCAACAACCCATTATGTCTGCTACCTGCATGTGCAACTATCAAACGTTGCCCTTTACTACTTGGTGCTGATCTTTTAATACTTCCATCTGCTAACTGCCATTCCTTTTCATTTGTATGATGAGCGTTGATCCAAGTTTCATCTAAATACACAATATCATAACCATTCTCGCGCATTCCCTTCACTTCACGTAAATACTTGCTTCTAAGAGCTACCAGATGTGGCTTTTCACAAATAATGTTTTTTCCACCAGCATACTTTCTAAAGGTGAAGCCTGCATTTCTTACAGTTTTCCATAATAAAGTTTTTGATATTTCAATGTCGTTATTAGTTTTCAGCCAAATCTTCAACTTTCTAAGTGTCACTTCTTCGTTTTTATCAAACATTCTACATATTTCTCTTTTTACTAGGTCCTTATCGAAACTGTCTATCTTTTCTTTCCTTCCTTGCTTTCGTGAATTTGTTGGCAATAAATATCCGCTTGCTTCCACTATTCGATCAAATGAACGTTTACACAAACCTAAAATATGCATTGTTCTCTTCCCAGGATTTGATAAAGAACAATAAAGATGTCCCTTTTTACGCTCTCTGCAGAAGTATTGATAAATCTTTATAGCAATGTTATGCTCAGTAAAATATTTCGCTTTCAGATTCATTCTCACATAGACTTGCAGAAGGTAATATGCTTAGTGCCGCCTACTTTCTGTAAATATTGAGACGTGCCTCTGACTTGTGACTTGAAATCGAGTCAATAGCCGTTTTTGATTTCACATAATTCTAAGTTCAGGAAAAATAATATTTGGTGCTAAACGGGAATTTCCATATGTAACATTGCTTTATACAAATGTACAGTGGAAACAACTACTTTTAGAACGGTGCACATTCTACCGTGAGGGTCATGCCTTTATATTTAATAATCAGCTGTGAGATGTAAGCATCTACATAATCCAGCGGTTGTTTATAATTTAGATTAACTTTTTTTTAATATAGGTTAAATAAGGTATCTTTGATACTGGATCACATTTCTTTGATAAAAAAATATTTCTATAGCGACATTATTATTCTAAACCTAACTTCAAATGATCAATCCAAATGAACAATACGTTTTTGATAAAAATAATTTAACATCTCGGCAAACGAATCTGAACGGACTATAGTATGGAGAGTCTTCTAGCTCATCGCCCACCGAGTCTTTTATAGAAAGACTCTGTTATAATAATGTATCAAATTGAACATTGAACAAAGGTTTTTTTTCGCCGAAGACGGATGTGTCAGACGAATGTGTGATTTTTATGGTGGAAATAAAATGGTGACAACACATTTTCATTCTCTGGACTACATCCTGCTGGAAATCTAGTAAGACCACTGTCCTGTTACAAAAGAGAACCAGCTTGAGTTTGAGAATGAACGCTGAAGAAGAAGAACAATGTTTTAATTAGGTTATCAGTGTATACCAGCTACATACTTTAATATTTTAATATTTTTTGTTCTTAAGTTTTCCATGATGTATGTATTGAAACAGGTTCAAGAACTTTCATTAGTCAATGTTTACTGTGGAAGTCAATAAGAGTTACCCGACAAAATGTTAACCACGTTTAAGTTCTCCGAGTTCATATACATCATTATAATATCTCGTTTACTCGGCGTCAATATTTGCGCAAATGCACAACATGAGTTTCGTCATAGAGAAGATATTAAAGAAAACATTAGTAACATATACGATGCTCCTACTGCAGCCACAAACAACAGGTCTGGAGAACAAAACGGTATCTTCACCAAACTTGTTGATGACTATACACTGGATATCATCATTATTATCCAGTACTGTGTTATCAGCACTCTCGTCAACATCTTCGGTATAATAACCAACATCATTAATATGATCGTATTCATCAAACAAGGATTTTGTGAATCTATTAACATTAGTCTTTTCGGCTTAGCAATATCTGATCTAGGTAGTATGCTATTTCTGCAGTGGGCAAACATATGTTTTAGCCCTGCTTTACAGTATTCTGATGCTCCGTTTTCATCGATGGAGATACAATATCTGACCGCTGGGTGGCCTAGAATGACCCTCCTACGAATAACTGGGTGGATCACCGCATTTATCACTTTTGAACGTTGTCTTTGCATTATTGTGCCACTAAAGGTCAAAATGATAATCACACCAGCGAGAACAGCTATTATTATCGCAATGATCTACATCGTCGTTGTATCCCTTCATGCTCCTATTTATTACACCAGTCGTCTTGTATGGAAGTTCTTCCCGGATAGAAACCGTACAATGTTAGGACTCGGTTTCACAGAACATCGGGAGACTATGGACAGAGTTCTATTTGCAACCAATAACGTTTTCCTTACAATCGTCGCCTTTATTATCGTTGTCATCTGTACCATTATTTTGATAGTTGGTCTCAACAGCAAAGCAAAATGGCGCGAAAAATCTTCCAAACAATCTGATCAAATTGCCAACAAGGATAAAAAAATCGTCAAAATGATCACGATCATTTCCGCAGTATTTATCATTTGTTTCTTCCCAAATTCTATTGTTTTCATTGCTATGTCTCTTGTGCCTGACTTTAATATAGATGGAAAATACCGAAACATTTTTATTGTGTCATTTTCCTATTGCTTCATCATGGAATCCATTAGTTCCAGCATAAATATATTTCTCTATTATAAAATGAGCACCAAATTTAGAGACACATTTAACGTGTTCTTTCTAAAGTTAAAGATACTTAGTGTCTCTCACATTAAAAGTTAAAGATACTTCGAGTCTCTCACATTAAAAGTTAAAGATACTTCGTGTCACTCACATTAATAGTTAAAGATACTTCGTGTCTTTCACATTAACAGTTAAAGATACTTCGTGTCTCTCACATTAAAAGTTAAAGATACTTCGCGTCTCTCACATTAAAAGTTGAAGATACTTCGTGTCTTTCACATTAAAAGTTAAAGATACTTCGCGCCTCTCACATTAAAATTTAAAGATACTTCGTGTCTCTCACATTAAAAGTTAAAGATACTTTGTGTCTCTCACATTAAAAATACTCTCACTTACAAAGCAATTACCCAATGATTGCAAGTATTGCGCCATGTTTTTGGTAACTTGCACATTATTGTTGCTAATGTTTCAAATGTGTACTAATAATAATAATACTAAAGTATGTGAATTACTGTAACAACAGGAAAGATAGAAGGGAAAAGATCAAGGGGGTTACCTAGAGAAAAGATATTGGTTAGTTTGACTAAATGGCTTTGATTGACGACACCAACAGAGATGATGACATAATGAGAGCTCGATGTAAATGAAGAAATATGATTGCCAACGCCATTCGGCACGACACTTGATGATGATAATGCGAATTACGAGGGGCTTAAAGAACACCAAGTAACACTAGATGAAGCAGTCTTACGGAAGGTTAGTGGTTCGAATCCTGCTCTTGACGTTGTGTTGACAAAGTGTATGTTTTCAAAGATCCCTTGTAGTTATTGCTTGAAACTACGAAGTTACCTTTCTCTGATTGGTGCACTTGACGACAGGCGGAGTGCAGCGCTGTGGGACACTACATTTGGGGAAACCCCAGTACAATCAAGTTAATTATCTACACATTTTCAACATTTTTTTGTTAAATTATATACATTTTTGTAAACCAACAGGAGAATATCTTTAAGATTAGGGCTAAGTGGTTGCACTATTTGTCTTGTGTTTAAGAGAAAGCCAGTTTTAATCCTGTACTGTGACGTCTCCATTTACAAGCCTATTTTAGGAGATTCCTGAGAATAGTCCGTTGAAGCTACGGAGCTAAGTGCTATGCAAGCGACGTACCGCTTCCAGGGACAGAGCAGATGTAAGAGAAATGTACAATGAAGTCAACCCTGCACGCTGTTTGAACCTTCTCCCACCACCCCTCTCCGAATATTGGAGCCATCACATGCATAATAAAATAAGTTGTAGGTGTGGGGGATGGGGTAATATAACGTGCACAATTAACTTCATTATGTTTTACATATATATATGTGAAAATTAAAAAAGAAATATTTAAAAAAGGGATCAAAGATATAGAGAAGAGTCAGACGAGAGACTTGGCTAAATTCAAATTAGTCACATAAGAATGATCGTTCCTGTCTGATGCATGGAACATCCGATGCGGTTTTTTATGTCATTTGCTCAAAGGTGTCGCTCAGAAAACAAGCATACATTATAATATTATGTATATACAAAATAAAAACAAAATGAAACATGTGTATCGACATGTTGCTTTTCGTGTCAAACAATACAAGTTTCCACATCACACACACACTCTCTAGAAATGATAGCTCCCATGACAGCACAATTTGATTGTGATAGACATGATTAACCGACCTATGTTGTTCCACCGTCATAACAGACGATGAACAGCCAGCACAACAGGGTTGATGATAAAGGTGATGTCTGTCATTCCTCGAGGGTAGATGATAAAGGTGATGTCTGTGATTCCCCGAGGGATGATGATAAAGGTGATGTCTGTGATTCCCCCGAGGGATGATGATAAAGGTGATGTCTGTGATTCCCCGAGGGATGATGATAAAGGTGATGTCTGTTCCCCCCGAGGGATGATGATAAAAGTGATGTCTGTGATTCCCCGAGGGATGATGATAAAGGTGATGTCTGTTCCCCCCGAGGGTTGATGATAAAGGTGATGTCTGTGATTCCCCGAGGGATGATGATAAAGGTGATGTCTGTTCCCCCCGAGGGATGATGATAAAGGTGATGTCTGTGATTCCCCCGAGGGATGATGATAAAGGTGATGTCTGTGATTCCCCGAGGGATGATGATAAAGGTGATGTCTGTGATTCCCCGAGGGATGATGATAAAAGTGATGTCTGTGATTTCGCCGAGGGATGATGATAAAGAAAGGTGATGTATGTGATTACCCCGACTGACATTAATTAATTGGTCGTATTCGTCCCTGGATTTGTCTCCCACACTGTGAGCATGTGTCAGAGGAGTCTGTGGGACATTGAGCAGCTCTTGCCTTCCTTCTAGTGAGTTTTTGTTATGCAACATGGTGTATGAGTTTCTCTTCAGCTGCTGTGCCACTCTTGATTCTGCAATGCCAATCGAATCTATCCTCTACAAGATTCTCGCATAAATGTGTGTCTGTTTTGTTCATGTGTCAGTGATATTTTACAAGTGTCTTTAAAACGCTTTTTCTATCATCCGGCCTTGCGGGAACCAGTCTAGAGTCTCCATATAACAGGTTTTGTAGCAGTGGATGATCTTTCATTCGAACCATGTGTCTTACCCTACGTGTCTTTGTCTTTATCAACATTATGTATATGCTTACACGCTTACAAAACTTCATTGCCTGGTATTTATCCTAACAATGGATTTTAAGTAGCTTAGGTGGAAAAGGTTGAGTCTTCTAGCGTGTCTGACATATACAGTCCATGTTTCACGGGAATAAAGAAGTAATAATACGGTTCATTACGAGGAGACGTGTATATATTCCAACGTTTTAAAATTATACGTATTTTCATACTATTATGACTGGGAGATTAAACAGTCGCGACTTATGCTGCCGATGAATTGACAGCGCACAACGCACTGAGCGTCCACCCCTCCCAACCCCCCAAGGGTCATCCATGGGGGGAGGGGGGATTATGGAATCTCAGTGCGTTGCACGTAGCTTGTTGGATGCGGGTTTTTATGCGTCGTTAGCGAAATGTCGTTTCGTTAAATAATGTATGGGATGCTTTATAAAAATGTGAACACATCTCATCAGAACGTACCAATAATGCTTCTGCTCTCTGGTAAACTGAGTTCGGTGTTACTTATTATTCTCCTTCTATGCCACACATTTTCCTGTCGTTTTCCAAATATATAAGCTTTGGCTATTCTGGTGTTGTTGTTTTTTTACCTCGGTGTAGATGTTTACGACTTTTGAGAGTACTGCGCAGGAAGGTTAAACTATTAACTGTTTTAAGCTTTTCTTCTTTAATATGTATATCATTATCATCATTAGGTGCCGTCTCCGCAACGAAGGGTGGCTGCAACACACATCCAACATTCTTAATCTCTTGTTTTGTTATGAATTATGTTAGACTGTAACCTGTCCATCCTTTGATGTTACTCTCCCACTAGTATCTGTCATCTGCATACATCAAGTTGGTTATTATTTTCCCACTGATCTTGAGTTTTGGCATTCTTCTATATATTTTAAGATATTCTCTGTGTAGATATTAAATAGGCTGAATGATAAAATACATTCTTCTCTTACACCTCTTCGTATTTCTATATATGATGAGTAGCTGTGTTCACACTTTACAGATGCAAATTGTTCCCAAAATATATTTATAATCAGTCTGATGTCTTTTCCATCTATACCTATTTCTTGAATACACTCCACTAATTTTTTTATGCTGGACTCTGTCAAAGGCCTTGCCGTAGTCTATTAAACAAATATAGATACCCTTTCGGACTTTTATATATTTATCTACCAATAGTCGGATACTAAGTATATCTTCTCTTCATCAAGTGTTTTTCCTAAGACTATATTGCCCTTCACCGACCTATGTGTCTATCTTATTTTTAATTCTTTCATGTATTATCTTGAGAAGTATTTTGGCTATATGACTCATAAAACTTGTTGTTCTATATTCTGTACGATACTTATATGGGGATTTAAATGTGGATTGTTTTGGTATGAGTTGAAACATGACTTCTGGTTTCACTGTATTTATGATGAAGCAAATGTTGTCGTAGGCTTCCATAAATTGTTTTAGAGTGACCTGCATACTGTCTGCAGAGTCAGCATACAGTGCTCAGTCATCTGCAAAGAGGAGTTCCCTGAACATTGTGTTTAGCACGTTAGTTTTGGCTCGCAAACGCCGACGATTGAACAGTTTGTTATCTGTTCTGTATTTTATTTGTATGATTGTTAAGTGGCATGATCTAGATTTGTCTGTCAGCATGAATGAAAACATCAGACTGAAGAGTGTTGGAGCAAGAACTCTTTTTTTTCACTTTATTTGTTACAGGAAAGACAGGTGATGAGACTCAATCTCTGATAACGGCCATCATGCCATTATGAAACTGTCACAAGATGGCGATACATTTTGAAGTGCAACCAAATGGCCCATCACGGTTCACTGTGTCAAATGCCTTCTTGGTGTCTACAAATGTTGTGAATTGTTCACTTTGGTGTTCTTGTACGTTTTCTTGGAGTTTGTGGAAAACAGAAGATCATTTTTATTGTCCTACAACCTACACAAAATCCTCACTGATTTTCAGTCAGAAATATACAAAATATTATAATTTTCAAAATAGAATATGTACCAAGATATATTAATACCAAAAAGCCACAAATTATTAAACAATTAGGTTTTCTATCTATCTATCTATCTATCTATCTATCTATCTATCTATCTATCTATCTATCTATCTATCTATCTATCTATCTATCTATCTATCTATCTATCTATCTATCTATCTATCTATCTATCTATCTATCTATCTATCTATCTATCTATCTATCTATCTATCTATCTATCTATCTATCTATCTATCTATCTATCTATCTATCTATCTATCTATCTATCTATCTATCTATCTATCTATCTATCTATCTATCTATCTATCTATCTATCTATCTATCTATCTATCTATCTATCTATCTATCTATCTATCTATCTATCTATCTACGTATCTATCTATCTATCTATCTATCTATCTATCTATCTATCTATCTATCTATCTATCTATCTATCTATCTATCTATCTATCTATCTATCTATCTATCTATCTATCTATCTATCTATCTATCTATCTGCCTATCGATCTATATATATATATATATATATATTTCTGTCTGTCCGTCCGTCCGTCCGTCTTTCTGTCTGTCTGTCTATCTATCTGTCTATCTATCTATCTATCTATCTATCTATCTATCTATCTATCTATCTATCTATCTATCTATCTATCTATCTATCTATCTATCTATCTATCTATCTATCTATCTATCTATCTATCTATCTATCTATCTATCTATCTATCTATCTATCTATCTATCTATCTATCTATCTGTCTGTCTATCTATATATATATATCTATCTATCTATCTATATGTTGTGGCCCTTGTTTGCCTTGCGATGTCAGAGGTAGAAGAGTTCTCTGGAGATGGCCTCCTTTGTGCTGTTTGTAAGCTTGGTCCTGTGGCTACTTTGATTTCTGTGATCCATCTTTTACATGGTCTACCTCTGACTTTATTCTCGTCATATCTATACATCTGTGGCATGCTGTCTGTTGGTAGTACAAAAGGTTTTGGCCGTAGTAAATACCAAAGAGGTAATTGGGAATACGTAAATTGTTGTGGTTGCATATAATTACCACTACTAATAAAAAGATGATAAATACAATTATATTAAAATAAATAGACGAAATCAGTTGACTTTTCTGTCAAAGATTTTCGTCTCGGCGAATATTTACGACCTTTTATTAAAGTCTAATAATTGGGTTTCTTTATGTTTTTGCTATTATTATATTCTTACATTAGTAGCGGTAGAAAATATTCCCTTTTATTTCTAACCAGTGGGGGTGAGCAACCGTGCACGTAATTAGAAGTGATCGCTCACGAAGTGTACCACCCACGCACATAAAGAAGGTGGGAATAACTTTTTCCTAAGGTAGTAGAGACCTGCATGTGGAAATTATTCACCGCTCAAACATCTTTGACTTTTCTGTTCACGTAATTACAAGAACATTGGTGGTAGGTGCACATGTTTCCTTATTCACACGAGACAGCTGTGGCAAAGTTGTAATGAAGGCTGGCTTCTAAATACCACCATAATAAGGAAGGAACAGTATTTTGACAGATAAAGCGACATGATGGTATCGAAATGCTGATTCTAGAGGCCAGAGTGCCGGGTCAGAGAAGAAGAGTAAGTCCAAGAAGACGATGGACCAGCAACATCGAAGAATGTATGTACATGTCTCTGATCTGGTTTCTCAGGACAGAGGCGATTTCAGTATCCAAAATGAGGACAACATTCTTGAAAGTTAGTGTCACTTGATGTATTATGTTTCTCCGAGAACTCATTAAACGAAAAGTAAAACCAGCTAACAATTCATAAACTCTTAAGTCATTTTTATTGTACTTTTACATTTTTTTGCTCATAATTCACATTTCAAAATCTGGAAAATAATTATGTTTGTGAAATTTCATGATTGAACAGGGATATCTCGAGAATATACTTAGTGTTTTCTTTACATGTTGACACTTTGGCATCTAAAATCCATTTGATTACATAAACAAACATATTGATATAAGAAATATTTTCAATTGATAATTCATAAATATATCTGATTTAGTATATCGTTCATTCATTAATCGATTTATTCTGATATATTTTTATGCAACGTGCGGTTCTTTCCCAGATCCCGGTTCTATCTTTCACAGTGTTTGAGAAATCTGATCCGATTCGAAATTTTAGTTGTATGTGACGTCACTATGCCGGTTCATTCCTAGTTACATAATGGCTACCGTAACTACGCGTAACTTTTCTCTCGATAAACATTCAATACGATGTTGCAGATGCGAGGAGTTATCCCGGGTGAAAGGGTTTTTTGCACAGGCATATATTGTGACATTAACCTAGTATGGTGAGTGAATGATTCGCTGAAAGTGCTAGCCTAACAGTGAATACGGTACCACTTCAAAATCTATCTGCCCGAATTCATGTGCGGATCTGGTCTTTACGTGAACGTTAACCAATTCTAGGCCATATTGGAGGAGCGTAGCACATACTCTCTAATTCCATTCTGTTTCCACCCACACAAAACCCCTAACCTATTCAAACAACTGTCCTAAATAAATTAATATTTAAATTAATTTTAAAAAAGAAGACTGATAAATAGATGTCTGATAATTTTTATCTCACATTTTATGTTATATTTAGTTTTTATCTCACTTTTTATGTTATATGTGGTTTTTATCTCACATTTTATGTTATATTTAGTTTTCAGATTCTGTAAAAAAAAAAAACGTATGCCCGGAATCTGAGGAAGAACTCAATGTGTTGTAACTTATATAAATGGATGACTGGAATTAGTAAAAGAACATACACACATTATATTATTTAATAGCTACTTTATCACAACAGAGAGATTCACGTGGAAACAGAAGATGCAGATTTGTAACTTGAGTTTCTGCTCTTGTTGAAAAACCAAAAATTGTTTTTTTTAGGTACCGCAACAGAAATACTGCGACACCACTTTGCTTCAGATTCCAGTTGGTCGTCAATTATCAACTCAACCGTGGGTCACCGAGCTTATTTTACCCAATTCCAACTAAAAGCCATTACTTTTGTACTGTTTCTGTATGCGGACTTTAACGACAATTGTTTTTGACATTTTTTGACCATGTGCACTTTTTTTCGCCTTATAGAAAAAATAAAGACTTAAATTGTAGACATATATAATCAGGATTCACTATTTATCAATCAATCAACTCAACCGTGGGTCACCGAGCTCATTTTACCCAATTCCAACAAAAAGCCAATACTTTTGTTTGCGGGGCAGGATTCGGTTCTCCGGCCTACATTATGATAATCTTCAGGAGTTTGAGTACGAACGCAGAAGAATTTCACCTCTAACGCCGCAATACGAATGCCCCGTTTGTCCCTGTTAATCATTACATCCAGTTCCGAAAGAAAGGAAAAAAAACAGAACTGAGGTCCTATTCCAATATTCCATGTACCATTATTCAGGCAGCCGAGGCCTGCTTTGAACACTCTAATTTTTTCATAGAAACGCGCCAGTCACCTGGGACGCTCAGTGAAGAGCACCCACGGGAGAGAGCCGACAGACGGTAGGGCAGGAGACAATGGGCTGTGAACCGGCACGAACAAATAGCTCGCCTGCGATCCAACTACGAGCTTTTTAACTGCAATAACTTTAAAATACGCTATTGCAGCTAGAATTACCGCGACTGCTGGCACCAGACGTGCCCTCCAATAGATCCTCGTTAAAGGGTTTAACGTGTACTCATTCCAATTAAGGGTTCTCGAAAGAGTCCCGTATTGTTATTTTTGTCACAACCTCTCCGTGCAGGGAGTGGGTAAGCTACCACACAGTTTCACGAGAGCTGAGGAACACTGCGCATAGGTACCCCCATCTTCCTTCTCCCTTTGGCCGGCAAACCAATGTTGACTAAACCAACAAATCCGGGCGGTATCGCTCATGCTCCGCACTTTCGCGAGAGCCGGAGCAATCATAGCAATCGCTCTTTGAACCTGACGACCCTGCGAGCTAAAATACCCTACCGTTCAAGCTGTCACCGTGGGTCGTATCGAGGACTCGTAGGTACCCCGAAAAAAATATAGCGGCCAATAAACTGAGGCGCCGCTACATGCGTTCCCCGTTCGACAAGACGTGTGAAGAGTATTGCTTGCATTCGCCTGCCGCCTTGCGGCTGCGAGTTTGTGGGCGAGACCGATAATGATCCTTCTGCTGGTTCACCTACGAAAACCTTGTTACGACTTTTACTTTCTCTAAGCGATCGAGTTCGAGCTTCTTCTAGGCCAGCGGTTCCGGCATTTGCGCGCCAGACGGAGACCAATGCGAGGCCCTCACTGAACCGCTCAATCGATAGTAGCGACTGGCGGTGTGTAAAAAAAGACAGGGACGTAACCAACGCGCGATTTATGACTCGCGCTTACGGGAAATTCCTCGTTCATGGGGAAGAATTACAAGCCCCAATCCTTAGCACAAAGGAGATTCAACGAGTTTCCAAATCCTTTAGGGCTAGGGAGGCATCCACGCTGACTCGTTCAGTGTAGCGCGCTTCCGGTCCCAGACATCTAAGGGCATCACAGACCTGTTATTGCTCAATCTTTTGTGGCTAAACGCCACTCGTGCATTTAAGAAGTTGTGGCGGCACATTGAAAGACCGGCGAACGATTTAATAGGCTAGAGTATCGTTCGTTTTCGAAATTAGCCAGAACAATCGCTCCACTAAATAAGAACGGCCATGCACCAACCGCCCACTGAATCAAGAAAGAGCTATCAATCTGTCAAACCTTACAGTGTCCGGACCGGGTGACTTTTAACGTGTTGAGTCAAATTAAGCCGCAGGCTCCACTCCTGGTGGTGCCCTTCCGTCAATTCCTTTAAGTTTCAGCTATGCAACCATACTTCAAACGAGAACCAAAAAACTTTCCCGGAAGCTGCCCGCAGAGTCATCGAAGCAGCATCTGCGGATCGTTAGTCAGCATCGATTATGGTGAGAGATACGATGGTATCTGGTCGTCTTCGCGCCTCTGACTTTCGTTCTTGATTAATGAAAACATTCTTGGCAAATGCTTTTCTCGGTAGCTCGTCTTGCGGCGATCCAAGAATTTCACCTCTAACGCCGCAATACGAATGCCCCCGTTAATCATTACCTCCAGTTCCGAAAACCACCAAAACAGAACCGAGGTCCTTTTCCATTATTCCATGTACCATTATTCATGCAGACTAGGCCTGATTGAACACTCTAATTTTTTCAAAGAAACGCGTTGGTCACCCGGGACGATCAGTGAAGAGCACCCGCGGGAGAGAGTCGGCAGACGGTAGCGCAGAAGAAAATGGGATGTGAACCGGCACAAACCTGTAGCCCACCTGCGCCGGAGATCCAATTACGAGCTTTTTCACTGCAACAACTTTAATATACGCTATTTGAGCTGGAATTACCGCAGCTGCTGGCACCAGACGTGCCCTCCAATAGATCCTCGTTAATGGGTTTAACGTGTACTCATTCCAATTACGGGGCCTCGAAAGAGTCCCGTATTGTTATTTTTCGTCACAACCTGCCGTTGCAGGGATTGGGTAAGCTACCGCACAGTTTCACGAGAGCTGAGAAACAATGCGCATAGGTACCTCCAACTTCCTTCTTTATTTGGCCGGCAAGCCAAAGTTGACTAAACCAACAAATCTGGACGACACCGCTCATGCTCCGCACATAGCCAGAGCAATCATAGCAATCGCTCTTTGAACCTGACGACCCTGCGAGCTAAGAAGAAACAACCGTTAAAGCTGTCGCCGTGGGTCGTATCGAGGACTCGTAGGTACCCCGAAAAAAATATAGCGGCCAATAAACTGAGGCGCCGCTTCATGCGTTCCCCGTTCGACAAGACGTGTGAAGAGTATTGCCTGCATTCGCCTGCCGCCTTGCGGCTGCGAGTTTGTGGGCGAGACCGATAATGATCCTTCTGCTGGTTCACCTACGAAAATCTTGTTACGACTTTTACTTTCTCTAAGCGAACGAGTTCGAGCTTCTTCTAGGCCAGCGGTTCCGGCATTTACTCGCAAGACCGAGACCAATGCGAGGCCCTCACTGAACCGCTCAATCGATAGTAGCGACAGGCGGTGTGTAAAAAAGGCAGGGACGTCACCAACGCGAGATTTATGACTCGCGCTTACTGGAAATTCCTCGTTCATGGGGAAGAATTACAAGCCCCAATCCTTAGCACAAAGGAGATTCAACGAGTTTCCAAATCCTTTAAGGCTAGGGAGGCATCCACGCTGACTCGTTCAGTGTAGCGCTTGCGGTCCCAGACATCTAAGGGCATCACAGACCTGTTATTGTTCAATCTTTTGTGGCTAAACGCCACTCGTGCCTTTAAGAAGTTGTGGCGGCGCATCGAAAGACCGGCGAACGATTTAATAGGCTAGAGTCTCGTTCGTTTTCGGAATTAGCCAGAAAAATCGCTCCACCAAGTAAGAACGGCCATGCACCAACCGCCCACCAAATCAAGAAAGAGCTATCAATCTGTCAAACCTTACAGTGTCCGGACCGGGTGAGTTTTCCCGTTTTGAGTCAAATTAAGCCACAGGCTCCACTCCTGGTGGTGCCCTTCCGTCAATTCCTTTAAATTTCAGCTTTGAGACCATACTTCAAACGGAACCAAAACACTTTCCCGGAAGCTGATCGCAGAGTCATCGAAGCAACTCCTGCGGATCGTTAGTACAGCATCGATTATGGTGAGAGCTACGACGGTATCTGGTCGTCTTCGCGCCTCTGACTTTCGTTCTTGATTAATGAAAACTATCTGTGCAAATGCTTTCGCAGTAGCTCGTCTTGCGGCGATCCAAGAATTTCACCTCTAACGCCGCAATACGAATGCCCCCGTTAATCATTACCTCCAGTTCCGAAAACCACCAAAACAGAACCGAGGTCCTTTTCCATTATTCCATGTACCATTATTCATGCAGCCGAGGCCTGATTGGACACTCTAATTTTTTCAAAGAAACGCGCCGGTCACCCGGGACGCTCAGTGAAGAGCACCCGCAAGAGAGAGCCGGCAGACGGTAGGGCAGAAGACAATTGGCTGTGAACCGGCACGAACCGGTAGCCCACCTGCGCCGGAGATCCAACTACGAGCTTTTTCACTGCAACAACTTTAATATACGCTATTTGAGCTGGAATTACCGCGGCTGCTGCCACCAGACGTGCACTCCAATAGATCCTCGTTAATGGGTTTGACGTGTACTCATTTCAATTACGGGGCTTCGAAAGAGTCCTGTATTGTTATTTTTCGTCACAACCTGCCGTTGCAGGGATTGGGTAAGCTACCGCACAGTTTCACGAGAGCTCAGGAACACTGCGCATAGGTACCTCCAACTTCCTTCTCCCTCTGGCCGGCGAGCCAAAGTTGAATAAACCAACAAATCTGGACGACACCGCTCATGCTCCGCACATAGCCAGAGCAATCGCTCTTTGAACCTGACGACCCTGCACGCTAAAAAGAAACCACCGTTAAAGCTGTCGCCGTGTGTCGTATAGAGGAATCGTAGGTACCCAGAAAAAAAGATAGCGGCCAGTAAACTGAGGCGCCGCTTCTTGCGTTCCCCGTTCGACAAGACTTGTGAAGAGTATTGCCTGCATTCGCCTACCGCCTTGCAGCTGCGTGCTTGTGGGCGAGACCGATAATGATCCTTCTGCTGGTTCTCAAGCTCCTGTCTGTCACCAGGAAATGTGAGTCCGGAGAGAAGTTTCAGAATAAGTGTAAGAATAATACATTATTATATCTCATAAGATGGGCTTCATGAAAAGACAAAATAACGAAACAGAGTACAAGGGTCAGAATGCACTCCATTCTTCGGACTACGTCATGGTAATCTGCAGGAGTTTGAGAACGAAAGCACATGAAGAAAAATAAAACAAAATTAATCGGATATCAGGAGGAAATGCGCAGTTATCTCAACACAACAAAAGCTAAATGAAAGTGTACTGTTTCTGAATGCGGACTTAGACGAAAATTCTTTTGACCATGTACACTTTTCCCCCCCCCCCTTATAGAAAAAATTAGACTTAAATTGTAGACATATATAATCAGGATTTTGACCATGTACACTTTTTTTCGCCTTATAGAAAAAATAAAGACAAATTGTATACCTATATAATCAGGATTTTGACCATGTACACTTTTTTTGGCATTACAGAAAAAAATAGACAAATTGTTGACATATAATCAGGATTTTGACCATGTACACTTTTTTTCGCCTTATAGAAAACATAGACAGATTGTAGACATATCATCAGGAATTTGACCATGTACACTTTTTTCACCTTGTAGAAAAAATTGACAAATTGTAGACATATAATCAGGATTTTGACCAAGTACACTTTTTTTCACCTTATAGAAAAAATAAAGACAAATTGTTGACATATAATCAGGATTTTGACCATGTACACTTTTTTTCGCCTTATAGAAAACATAGACAGATTGTAGACATATCATCAGGATTTTGACCATGTACACTTTTTTCACCTTGTAGAAAAAATTGACAAATTGTAGACATATAATCAGGATTTTGACCATGTACACTTTTTTTCGCCTTACAGAAAAAAATAGACAAATTGTTGACATAATCAGGATTTTGACCATGTACACTTTTTTTCGCCTTATAGAAAAAATAAAGACAAATTGTAGACCTATATAATCAGGATTTTTACCATGTACACTTTTATTCACCTTGTAGAAAAAATTAAGACTTAAATTGTAGACATATAATCGGGATTTTGACCATGTACACTTTTTTCGCCTTATAGAACAATAGACTTAGATTGTAGACATATATCATCAGGATTTTGACCATGTACACTTTTTTCACCTTATACAAAAAATAAAGACATTGTAGACCTATATAATCAGGATTTTGACCATGTACACTTTTTTCGCCGTATAGAAATAGACAAATTGTAGACCTATATAATCAGGATTTTGACCATGTACACTTTTTTCGACTTATAGAAAAAATAGACAAATATTTGACCTATATAATCAGGATTTTCACCATGTAAACCTTTTTTCACCTTGTAGAAAAAATTAAGACTTAAATTGTAGACATAATCGGGATTTTGACCATGTACACTTTTTTCGCCTTATAGAAATAGACAAATTGTAGACATATATAATCAGGATTTTGACCATGTACACTTTTTTTTACCTTGTAGAAAAAATAAAGATTTAAATTGTAGACATATAATCAGGATTTTGACCATGTACACTTTTTTCGCCTTATAGAAAAAATAGACAAATCTTGCCACCTACTGGACGAGCAAATACCACAACCATTTTCTAGCTGCCATCCCTTACCTCGTTGCGAGAGAACAGGCTTTTATCGAGACAAAGTCAAGCCACAAAATAAATTCACGCGGGGATAACAACCAATTTTCTTCACCATACGGACACAGTTAACGAGCCACCTCTCTCTTACTGCTGGGAAGCAACGAGGTCGCAGCAATGCTGTAAACCGTGACACAGCGTGAATGAAATTTTTTTTAAAAACGTGCAATAAAAATTAGAGTAAGCTTCTCAAACTCCTGTCTGTCACCAGGAAATGTGAGTCCGGAGAGAAGTTTCAGAATAAGTGTAAGAATAATACATTATTATATCTCATAAGATGGGCTTCATGAAAAGACAAAATAACGAAACAGAGTACAAGGGTCAGAATGCACTCCATTCTTCGGACTACGTCATGGTAATCTGCAGGAGTTTGAGAACGAAAGCACATGAAGAAAAATAAAAAAAAATTAATCGGATATCAGGAGGAAATGCGCAGTTATCTCAACACAACAACAGCTAAATGAAAGTGTACTGTTTCTGAATGCGGACTGAGACGAAAATTCTTTTGACCATGTACACTTTTTCCCCCCCCTTATAGAAAAAATAGACTTAAATTGTAGACATATATAATCAGGATTTTGACCATGTACACTTTTTTTCGCCTTATAGAAAAAATAAAGACAAATTGTATACCTATATAATCAGGATTTTGACCATGTACACTTTTTTTCGCGTTATAGAAAAATAGACTTAAATTGTAGACATATCAGGATTTTGACCATGTACACTTTTTTCGCCGTATAGAAAAAATAGACAAATTGTAGACCTATATAATCAGGATTTTGACCATGTACACTTTTTTTCGCCTTATAGAAAAAATAGACAAATTGTAGACATATATAATCAGGATTTTGACCATGTACACCTTTTTTTCACCTTGTAGAAAAAAAGAAATTGTTGACATATAATCAGGATTTTGACCATGTACACTTTTTTCGCCTTATAGAAAACAGACAAGATTGTAGACATATCATCAGGATTTTGACCACGTACACTTGTTTTCGCCTTATAGAAAAAATAAAGACAAATTGTAGACCTATATAATCAGGATTTTGACCATGTACACTTTTTTCATCTTGTGGATAAAATTGACAAATTGTAGACAATCAGGATTTTAACCATGTACACTTTTATTCACCTTGTAGAAAAAATTAAGACTTAAATTGTAGACATATAATCGGGATTTTGACCATGTACACTTTTTTCGCCTTATAGAAATAGACAAATTGTAGACATATATAATCAGGATTTTGACCATGTACACTTTTTTTCACCTTGTAGAAAAAATAGACAAATTGTAGACAATCAGGATTTTAACCATGTACACTTTTTTTTACCTTGTAGAAAAAATAAAGATTTAAATTGTAGACATATAATCAGGATTTTGACCATGTACACTTTTTTCGCCTGATAGAAAAAATAAACAAATCTTGCCACCTACTGGACGAGCAAATACCACAACCATTTTCTAGCTGCCATCCCTTACCTCGTTGCGAGAGAACAGGCTTTTATCGAGACAAAGTCAAGCCACAAAATAAATTCACGCGGGGATAACAACCAATTTTCTTCACCATACGGACACAGTTAACGCGCCACCTCTCTCTTACTGCTGGGAAGCAACGAGGCACACTTGCCTTGTTCGCCACGCTCAGCCGGCGGAGACTGTAGACGCACGCTATTTAACATTACAAATATCAGCTCGCCGATTTTATCGGGAGTTCGCACCAGATATACTAAGTTCCAACCGAGAGTTAACAGGCTAACTCCGCGTGCTATCTTAACGTTATAGAGGCAAGGATTTAGTATTGGATGGAGTATGGTATATTTCTTCATTCCTTTTATATAGTTCGGCTCGCGTTAGGTGTATGGTATAGTTATGAAAATTGGCGTGTTATGGTTTTTGACTACGCCAAATCGATCGGTGCCATCATCTTTCTTGTGGAAGCAAAGGTGGGGGCACTTTGCTCGGGTGCTTAATGATAATTTGCAATGTTAAACGACACGATTCTAGTATAATCTTTGCTTAGACTCGTTGTCATAAAATGATTTTGAAAAGAAGCATCTGTGACACACGAAGCCTGTGTTTTGGGGAAATTGGAACACCAAAATTCAAAATGTAATAATATCAAACCAAATCAGACAAAGAAGAAGGACGCGGCTTCAATTATCTACTAAGTCATTTAATGAATTCCAATTTTTAAAACTTTGTTTACTGAACATTTCTAGAGTGTTAAGCTCAGAAATGAAGAACATGTATTTAAAAAAAATTGTTGCATATTAAACATCGTTTCTAAATCATAAGGTACCCTTTTATCAACCATGAAAATTACAAATTAGCATTTCAAACTGCTGGCTGCATATCAGCAGCAGGTATTCCAGACAGCGATTTATCAGTTTAAAATGAGTGTAAGAAAGAATATGCTATCAGAACTTATATCTCATCCGATGACGATACCCAAAATAACGAAAACAGTACAGAGGCGAGGAAGCATTCCATTCTCCAGATTGCGTAGTGCTAATCTGCAGGAGTTTGAGAACGAACGCACATGAAACATTATAAAATAAATTTTGAAAAATCAATTTGGAATCTAAAGTTAGATGCAGATTATCATAATTGAGTCCGGAGAACGGAATGCGTTGAGTCGTAATTTACAGCATTGCTGCGATATCTGCACATTTCGTCCTGACACATCCGACTTGAGCATGGCTTTGGGTCGCTGACCCTATATAGGATGGGGCAGCCAACTCTATCCCATAACCTCCTTAGTCGCCTCTTACGACAT
Organism: Meghimatium bilineatum; assembly: GCA_034231615.1. NCBI lineage: Eukaryota > Metazoa > Mollusca > Gastropoda > Stylommatophora > Philomycidae > Meghimatium > Meghimatium bilineatum. The sequence goes on along the minus strand of CM067308.1, from coordinate 39,543,252 downwards.
ACATGGAAGGTAAACAGTGTTGCTATTCTTGCTCACGCAGTAGGAGACAAATGGATCACGAGCTAGTCTCCGTTTTCGGGAGTGCGTCAAAGTGGTTGAAATCCATGCTGAAGTCGGATGTATCAGGCCGAAAACTGCATATGTCGCAGCAATGCTGTAAACCGTGACACAGCGTGAATGAAATTTTTTTTTAAAACGTGCAATAAAAATTAGAGTAAGCTTCTCAAACTCCTGTCTGTCACCAGGAAATGTGAGTCCGGAGAGAAGTTTCAGAATAAGTGTAAGAATAATACATTATTATATCTCATAAGATGGGCTTCATGAAAAGACAAAATAACGAAACAGAGTACAAGGGTCAGAATGCACTCCATTCTTCGGACTACGTCATGGTAATCTGCAGGAGTTTGAGAACGAAAGCACATGAAGAAAAATAAAAAAACTTAATCGGATATCAGGAGGAAATGCGCAGTTATCTCAACACAACAACAGCTAAATGAAAGTGTACTGTTTCTGAATGCGGACTTAGACGAAAATTCTTTTGACCATGTACACTTTTTTTCGCCTTATAGAAAAAATAGACTTAAATTGTAGACATATATAATCAGGATTTTGACAATGTACACTTTTTTTTCGCCTTATAGAAAAAATAAAGACAAATTGTATACCTATATAATCAGGATTTTGACCATGTACACTTTTTTCGCCTTATAGAAAAATAGACTTAGATTGTAGACATATATCATCAGGATTTTGACCATGTACACTTTTTTTCACCTTATACAAAAAATAAAGACATTGTAGACCTATATAATCAGGATTTTGACCATGTACACTTTTTTTGCCGTATAGAAATAGACAAATTGTAGACATATATAATCAGGATTTTGACCATGTACACTTTTTTTCACGTTATAGAAAAAATAAAGACAAATTGTAGACCTATATAATCAGGATTTTGACCATGTACACTTTTTTCGCCTTATAGAAGAAATAGACAAATTGTAGACCTATATAATCAGGATTTTGACCATGTACACCTTTTTTCACCTTGTAGAAAAAAAGAAATTGTTGACATATAATCAGGATTTTGACCATGTACACTTGTTTTCGCCTTATAGAAAACATAGACAGATTGTAGACATATCATCAGGATTTTGACCATGTACACTTGTTTTCGCCTTATAGAAAAAATAAAGACAAATTGTAGACCTATATAATCAGGATTTTGACCATGTACACTTTTTCGACTTGTAGAAAAAATAGACAAATTGTAGACAATCAGGATTTTTACAATGTACACTTTTATTCACCTTGTAGAAAAAATTAAGACTTAAATTGTAGACATATAATCGGGATTTTGACCATGTACACCTTTTTCGCCTTATAGAACAATATACTTAGATTGTAGACATATATCATCAGGATTTTGACCATGTACACTTTTTTCACCTTATACAAAAAATAAAGACATTGTAGACCTATATAATCAGGATTTTGACCATGTACACATTTTTCGCCGTATAGAAATAGACAAATTGTAGACATATATAATCAGGATTTTGACCATGTACACTTTTTTTCGCCTTATAGAAAAAATAAAGACAAATTGTAGACCTATATAATCAGGATTTTGACCATGTACACTTTTTATCGCCTTATAGAAAAAATAGACAAATTGTAGACATATATAATCAGGATTTTGACCATGTACACCTTTTTTCACCTTGTAGAAAAAAAGAAATTTTTGACATATAATCAGGATTTTGACCATGTACACTTTTTTCGCCTTATAGAAAAATGACAGATTGTAGACATCATCAGGATTTTGACCATGTACACTTGTTTTCGCCTTATAGAAAAAATAAAGACAAATTGTAGACCTATATAATCAGGATTTTGACCATGAACACTTTTTTCATCTTGTAGATAAAATTGACAAATTGTAGACAATCAGGATTTTAACCATGTACACTTTTATTCACCTTTTAGAAAAAATTAAGACTTAAATTGTAGACATATAATCGGGATTTTGACCATGTACACTTTTTTCGCCTTATAGAAATAGACAAATTGTAGACATATATAATCAGGATTTTGACCATGTACACTTTTTTTCACTTTATAGAAAAAATAAAGACAAATTGTAGACCTATATAATCAGGATTTTGACCATGTACACTTTTTTTCGCCTTATAGAAAAAATAGACAAATATTAGAACTATATAATCAGGATTTTGACCATGTACACCTTTTTTCACCTTGTAGAAAAAATTAAGACTTAAATTGTAGACATAATCGGGATTTTGACCATGTACACTTTTTTCGCCTTATAGAAAACATAGACAGATTGTAGACATATCATCAGGATTATGACCATGTACACTTGTTTTCGCCTTATAGAAAAAATAAAGACAAATTGTAGACCTATATAATCAGGATTTTGACCATGTACACTTTTTCGACTTGTAGAAAAAATAGACAAATTGTAGACAATCAGGATTTTTACAATGTACACTTTTATTCACCTTGTAGAAAAAATTAAGACTTAAATTGTAGACATATAATCGGGATTTTGACCATGTACACTTTTTTCGCCTTATAGAACAATATACTTAGATTGTAGACATATATCATCAGGATTTTGACCATGTACACTTTTTTCACCTTATACAAAAAATAAAGACATTGTAGACCTATATAATCAGGATTTTGACCATGTACACATTTTTCGCCGTATAGAAATAGACAAATTGTAGACATATATAATCAGGATTTTGACCATGTACACTTTTTTTCGCCTTATAGAAAAAATAAAGACAAATTGTAGACCTATATAATCAGGATTTTGACCATGTACACTTTTTATCGCCTTATAGAAAAAATAGACAAATTGTAGACATATATAATCAGGATTTTGACCATGTACACCTTTTTTCACCTTGTAGAAAAAAAGAAATTTTTGACATATAATCAGGATTTTGACCATGTACACTTTTTTCGCCTTATAGAAAAATGACAGATTGTAGACATCATCAGGATTTTGACCATGTACACTTGTTTTCGCCTTATAGAAAAAATAAAGACAAATTGTAGACCTATATAATCAGGATTTTGACCATGTACACTTTTTTCATCTTGTAGATAAAATTGACAAATTGTAGACAATCAGGATTTTAACCATGTACACTTTTATTCACCTTTTAGAAAAAATTAAGACTTAAATTGTAGACATATAATCGGGATTTTGACCATGTACACTTTTTTCGCCTTATAGAAATAGACAAATTGTAGACATATATAATCAGGATTTTGACCATGTACACTTTTTTTCACCTTATAGAAAAAATAAAGACAAATTGTAGACCTATATAATCAGGATTTTGACCATGTACACTTTTTTTCGCCTTATAGAAAAAATAGACAAATATTAGACCTATATAATCAGGATTTTGACCATGTACACCTTTTTTCACCTTGTAGAAAAAATTAAGACTTAAATTGTAGACATAATCGGGATTTTGACCATGTACACTTTTTTCGCCTTATAGAAAAAATAGACAAATCTTGCCACCTACTGGACGAGCAAATACCACAACCATTATCTAGCTGCCATCCCTTACCTCGTTGCCAGAGAACAGGCTTTTATCGAGACAAAGTCAAGCCACAAAATAAATTCACGCGGGGATAACAACCAATTTTCTTCACCATACGGACACAGTTAACGCGCCACCTCTCTCTTACTGCTGGGAAGCAACGAGGCACACTTGCCTTGTTCGCCACGCTCAGCCGGCGGAGACTGTAGACGCACGCTATTTAACATTACAAATATCAGCTCGCCGATTTTATCGGGAGTTCGCACCAGATATACTAAGTTCCAACCGAGAGTTAACAGGCTAACTCAGCGTGCTATCTTAACGTTATAGAGGCAAGGATTTAGTATTGGATGGAGTATGGTATATTTCTTCATTCCTTTTATATAGCTCGGCTCGCGTTAGGTGTATGGTATAGTTATGAAAATTGGCGTGTTATGGTTTTTGACTACGCCAAATCGATCGGTGCCATCATCTTTCTTGTGGAAGCAAAGGTGGGGGCACTTTGCTCGGGTGCTTAATGATAATTTGCACTGTTAAAAGACACGATTCTAGTATAATCTTTGCTTAGACTCGTTGTCATAAAATGATTTTGAAAAGAAGCATCTGTGACACACGAAGCCTGTGTTTTGGGGAAATTGGAACACCAAAATTCAAAATGTAATAATATCAAACCAAATCAGACAAAGAAGAAGGACGCGGCTTCAATTATCTACTAAGTCATTTAATGAATTCCAATTTTTAAAACTTTGTTTACTGAACATTTCTAGAGTGTTAAGCTCAGAAATGAAGAACATGTATTTTAAAAAAATTGTTGCATATTAAACATCGTTTCTAAATCATAAGGTACCCTTTTATCAACCATAAAAATTACAAATTAGCATTTCAAACTGCTGGCTGCATATCAGCAGCAGGTATTCCAGACAGCGATTTATCAGTTTAAAATGAGTGTAAGAAAGAATATGCTATCAGAACTTATATCTCATCCGATGACGATACCCAAAATAACGAAAACAGTACAGAGGCGAGGAAGCATTCCATTCTCCAGATTGCGTAGTGCTAATCTGCAGGAGTTTGAGAACGAACGCACATGAAACATTATAAAATAAATTTTGAAAAATCAATTTGGAATCTAAAGTTAGATGCAGATTATCATAATTGAGTCCGGAGAACGGAATGCGTTGAGTCGTAATTTACAGCATTGCTGCGATATCTGCACATTTCGTCCTGACACATCCGACTTGAGCATGGCTCTGGGTCGCTGACCCTATATAGGATGGGGCAGCCAACTCTATCCCATAACCTCCTTAGTCGCCTCTTACGACATACATGGAAGGTAAACAGTGTTGCTATTCTTGCTCACGCAGTAGGAGACAAATGGATCACGAGCTAGTCTCCGTTTTCGGGAGTGCGTCAAAGTGGTTGAAATCCATGCTGAAGTCGGATGTATCAGGCCGAAAACTGCATATGTCGCAGCAATGCTGTAAACCGTGACACAGCGTGAATGAAATTTTTTTTAAAAACGTGCAATAAAAATTAGAGTAAGCTTCTCAAACTCCTGTCTGTCACCAGGAAATGTGAGTCCGGAGAGAAGTTTCAGTATAAGTGTAAGAATAATACATTATTATATCTCATAAGATGGGCTTCATGAAAAGACAAAATAACGAAACAGAGTACAAGGGTCAGAATGCACTCCATTCTTCGGACTACGTCATGGTAATCTGCAGGAGTTTGAGAACGAAAGCACATGAAGAAAAAATAAAAAAAATTAATCGGATATCAGGAGGAAATGCGCAGTTATCTCAACACAACAACAGCTAAATGAAAGTGTACTGTTTCTGAATGCGGACTTAGACGAAAATTCTTTTGACCATGTACACTTTTTTTCGCCTTATAGAAAAAATAAAGACAAATTGTATACCTATATAATCAGGATTTTGACCATGTACACTTTTTTCGCCTTATAGAAAAATAGACTTAGATTGTAGACATATATCATCAGGATTTTGACCATGTACACTTTTTCGACTTGTAGAAAAAATAGACAAATTGTAGACAATCAGGATTTTTACCATGTACACTTTTATTCACCTTGTAGAAAAAATTAAGACTTAAATTGTAGACATATAATCGGGATTTTGACCATGTACACTTTTTTCGCCTTATAGAACAATAGACTTAGATTGTAGACATATATCATCAGGATTTTGACCATGTACACTTTTTTCACCTTATACAAAAAATAAAGACATTGTAGACCTATATAATCAGGATTTTGACCATGTACACTTTTTTCGCCGTATAGAAATAGACAAATTGTAGACATATATAATCAGGATTTTGACCATGTACACTTTTTTTCGCCTTATAGAAAAAATAAAGACAAATTGTAGACCTATATAATCAGGATTTTGACCATGTACACTTTTTTTCGCCTTATAGAAAAAATAGACAAATTGTAGACATATATAATCAGGATTTTGACCATGTACACCTTTTTTCACCTTGTAGAAAAAAAGAAATTTTTGACATATAATCAGGATTTTGACCATGTACACTTTTTTCGCCTTATAGAAAACAGAAAGATTGTAGACATCATCAGAATTTTGACCATGTACACTTGTTTTCGCCTTATAGAAAAAATAAAGACAAATTGTAGACCTATATAATCAGGATTTTGACCATGTACACTTTTTTCATCTTGTAGATAAAATTGACAAATTGTAGACAATCAGGATTTTAACCATGTACACTTTTATTCACCTTGTAGAAAAAATTAAGACTTAAATTGTAGACATATAATCGGGATTTTGACCATGTACACTTTTTTCGCCTTATAGAAATAGACAAATTGTAGACATATATAAGCAGGATTTTGACCATGTACAATTTTTTTCACCTTGTAGAAAAAATAGACAAATTGTCGACAATCAGGATTTTAACCATGTACACTCTTTTTTTTACCTTGTAGAAAAAATAAAGATTTAAATTGTAGACATATAATCAGGATTTTGACCATGTACACTTTTTTCGCCTTATAGAAAAAATAGACAAATCTTGCCACCTACTGGACGAGCAAATACCACAACCATTTTCTAGCTGCCATCCCTTACCTCGTTGCGAGAGAACAGGCTTTTATCGAGACAAAGTCAAGCCACAAAATAAATTCACGCGGGGATAACAACCAATTTTCTTCACCATACGGACACAGTTAACGCGCCACCTCTCTCTTACTGCTGGGAAGCAACGAGGCACACTTGCCTTGTTCGCCACGCTCAGCCGGCGGAGACTGTAGACTCACGCTATTTAACATTACAAATATCAGCTCGCCGATTTTATCGGGAGTTCGCACCAGATATACTAAGTTCCAACCGAGAGTTAACAGGCTAACTCCGCGTGCTATCTTAACGTTATAGAGGCAAGGATTTAGTATTGGATGGAGTATGGTATATTTCTTCATTCCTTTTATATAGCTCGGCTCGCGTTAGGTGTATGGTATAGTTATGAAAATTGGCGTGTTATGGTTTTTGACTACGCCAAATCGATCGGTGCCATCATCTTTCTTGTGGAAGCAAAGGTGGAGGCACTTTGCTCGGGTGCTTAATGATAATTTGCACTGTTAAAAGACACGATACTAGTATAATCTTTGCTTAGACTCGTTGTCATAAAATGTTTTTGAAAAGAAGCATCTGTGACACACGAAGCCTGTGTTTTTGGAAATTGGAACACCAAAATTCAAAATGTAATAATATCAAACCAAATCAGACAAAGAAGAAGGACGCGGCTTCAATTATCTACTAAGTCATTTAATGAATTCCAATTTTTAAAACTTTGTTTACTGAACATTTCTAGAGTGTTAAGCTAAGAAATGAAGAACATGTATTTAAAAAAAATTGTTGCATATTAAACATCGTTTCTAAATCATAAGGTACCCTTTTATCAACCATGAAAATTACAAATTAGCATTTCAAACTGCTGGCTGCATATCAGCAGCAGGTATTCCAGACAGCGATTTATCAGTTTAAAATGAGTGTAAGAAAGAATATGCTATCAGAACTTATATCTCATCCGATGACGATACCCAAAATAACGAAAACAGTACAGAGGCGAGGAAGCATTCCATTCTCCAGATTGCGTAGTGCTAATCTGCAGGAGTTTGAGAACGAACGCACATGAAACATTATAAAATAAATTTTGAAAAATCAATTTGGAATCTAAAGTTAGATGCAGATTATCATAATTGAGTCCGGAGAACGGAATGCGTTGAGTCGTAATTTACAGCATTGCTGCGATATCTGCACATTTCGTCCTGACACATCCGACTTGAGCATGGCTCTGGGTCGCTGACCCTATATAGGATGGGGCAGCCAACTCTATCCCATAACCTCCTTAGTCGACTCTTACGACATACATGGAAGGTAAACAGTGTTGCTATTCTTGCTCACGCAGTAGGAGACAAATGGATCACGAGCTAGTCTCCGTTTTCGGGAGTGCGTCAAAGTGGTTGAAATCCATGCTGAAGTCGGATGTATCCGGCCGAAAACTGCATATGTCGCAGCAATGCTGTAAACCGTGACACAGCGTGAATGAATTTTTTTTTAAAAACGTGCAATAAAAATTAGAGTAAGCTTCTCAAACTCCTGTCTGTCACCAGGAAATGTGAGTCCGGAGAGAAGTTTCAGAATAAGTGTAAGAATAATACATTATTATATCTCATAAGATGGGCTTCATGAAAAGACAAAATAACGAAACAGAGTACAAGGGTCAGAATGCACTCCATTCTTCGGACTACGTCATGGTAATCTGCAGGAGTTTGAGAACGAAAGCACATGAAGAAAAAATAAAAAAAATTAATCGGATATCAGGAGGAAATGCGCAGTTATCTCAACACAACAACAGCTAAATGAAAGTGTACTGTTTCTGAATGCGGACTTAGACGAAAATTCTTTTGACCATGTACACTTTTTTTCGCCTTATAGAAAAAATAAAGACAAATTGTATACCTATATAATCAGGATTTTGACCATGTACACTTTTTTCGCCTTATAGAAAAATAGACTTAGATTGTAGACATATATCATCAGGATTTTGACCATGTACACTTTTTTTCACCTTATACAAAAAATAAAGACATTGTAGACCTATATAATCAGGATTTTGACCATGTACACTTTTTTCGCCGTATAGAAATAGACAAATTGTTGACATATATAATCAGGATTTTGACCATGTACACTTTTTTTCACGTTATAGAAAAAATAAAGACAAATTGTAGACCTATATAATCAGGATTTTGACCATGTACACTTTTTTTCGCCTTATAGAAGAAATAGACAAATTGTAGACCTATATAATCAGGATTTTGACCATGTACACCTTTTTTCACCTTGTAGAAAAAAAGAAATTGACATATAATCAGGATTTTGACCATGTACACTTTTTTTCGCCTTATAGAAAACATAGACAGATTGTAGACATATCATCAGGATTTTGACCATGTACACTTGTTTTCGCCTTATATAAAAAATAAAGACAAATTGTAGACCTATATAATCAGGATTTTGACCATGTACACTTTTTCGACTTGTAGAAAAAATAGACAAATTGTAGACAATCAGGATTTTTACCATGTACACTTTTATTCACCTTGTAGAAAAAATTAAGACTTAAATTGTAGACATATAATCGGGATTTTGACCATGTACACTTTTTTCGCCTTATAGAACAATAGACTTAGATTGTAGACATATATCATCAGGATTTTGACCATGTACACTTTTTTCACCTTATACAAAAAATAAAGACATTGTAGACATATATAATCAGGATTTTGACCATGTACACTTTTTTTCGCCTTATAGAAAAAATAAAGACAAATTGTAGACCTATATAATCAGGATTTTGACCATGTACACTTTTTTTCGCCCTATAGAAAAAATAGACAAATTGTAGACATATATAATCAGGATTTTGACCATGTACACCTTTTTTCACCTTGTAGAAAAAAAGAAATTTTTGACATATAATCAGGATTTTGACCATGTACACTTTTTTCGCCTTATAGAAAACAGACAGATTGTAGACATCATCAGAATTTTGACCATGTACACTTGTTTTCGCCTTATAGAAAAAATAAAGACAAATTGTAGACCTATATAATCAGGATTTTGACCATGTACACTTTTTTCATCTTGTAGATAAAATTGACAAATTGTAGACAATCAGGATTTTAACCATGTACACTCTTTTTTTTACCTTGTAGAAAAAATAAAGATTTAAATTGTAGACATATAATCAGGATTTTGACCATGTACACTTTTTTCGCCTTATAGAAAAAATAGACAAATTGTAGACATATAATCAGGATTTTGACCATGTACACCTTTCTCACCTTGTAGAAAAAAAGAAATTGTTGACATATAATCAGGATTTTGACCATGTACACTTTTTTTCGCCTTATAGATAACATAGACAGATTGTAGACATATCATCAGGATTTTGACCATGTACACTTTTTTCGCCTTATAGAACAATAGACTTAGATTGTAGACATATATCATCATTAAGTTTTTAGACCATGTACACTTTTTTTCACCTTATACAAAAAATAAAGACATTGTAGACCTATATAATCAGGTTTTTGACCATGTACACTTTTTTCGCCGTATAGAAATAGACAAATTGTAGACATAAATAATCAGGATTTTGACCATCTACACTTTTTTGCGCCTTATAGAAAAAATAAAGACAAATTGTAGACCTATATAATCAGGATTTTGACCATGTACACTTTTTTTCGCCTTATAGAAAAAATAGACAAATTGTAGACATATATAATCAGGATTTTGACCATGTACACATTTTTTTCACCTTTTAGAAAAAAAGAAATTGTTGACATATAATCAGGATTTTGACCATGTACACTTGTTTTCATCTTGTAGATAAAATTGACAAATTGTAGACAATCAGGATTTTAACCATGTACACTTTTATTCACCTTGTAGAAAAAATTAAGACTTAAATTGTAGACATATAATCGGGATTTTGACCATGTACACTTTTTTCGCCTTATAGAAATAGACAAATTGTAGACATATATAATCAGGATTTTGACCATGTACACTTTTTTTCACCTTGTAGAAAAAATAGACAAATTGTAGACAATCAGGATTTTAACCATGTACACTTTTTTTTACCTTGTAGAAAAAATAAAGATTTAAATTGTAGACATATAATCAGGATTTTGACCATGTACACTTTTTTCGCCTTATAGAAAAAATAGACAAATCTTGCCACCTACTGGACGAGCAAATACCACAACCATTTTCTAGCTGCCATCCCTTACCTCGTTGCGAGAGAACAGGCTTTTATCGAGACAAAGTCAAGCCACAAAATAAATTCACGCGGGGATAACAACCAATTTTCTTCACCATACGGACACAGTTAACGCGCCACCTCTCTCTTACTGCTGGGAAGCAACGAGGCACACTTGCCTTGTTCGCCACGCTCAGCCGGCGGAGACTGTAGACGCACGCTATTTAACATTACAAATATCAGCTCGCCGATTTTATCGGGAGTTCGCACCAGATATACTAAGTTCCAACCGAGAGTTAACAGGCTAACTCCGCGTGCTATCTTAACGTTATAGAGGCAAGGATTTAGTATTGGATGGAGTATGGTATATTTCTTCATTCCTTTTATATAGCTCGGCTCGCGTTAGGTGTATGGTATAGTTATGAAAATTGGCGTGTTATGGTTTTTGACTACGCCAAATCGATCGGTGCCATCATCTTTCTTGTGGAAGCAAAGGTGGAGGCACTTTGCTCGGGTGCTTAATGATAATTTGCACTGTTAAAAGACACGATTCTAGTATAATCTTTGCTTAGACTCGTTGTCATAAAATGTTTTTGAAAAGAAGCATCTGTGACACACGAAGCCTGTGTTTTTGGAAATTGGAACACCAAAATTCAAAATGTAATAATATCAAACCAAATCAGACAAAGAAGAAGGACGCGGCTTCAATTATCTACTAAGTCATTTAATGAATTCCAATTTTTAAAACTTTGTTTACTGAACATTTCTAGAGTGTTAAGCTAAGAAATGAAGAACATGTATTTAAAAAAAATTGTTGCATATTAAACATCGTTTCTAAATCATAAGGTACCCTTTTATCAACCATGAAAATTACAAATTAGCATTTCAAACTGCTGGCTGCATATCAGCAGCAGGTATTCCAGACAGCGATTTATCAGTTTAAAATGAGTGTAAGAAAGAATATGCTATCAGAACTTATATCTCATCCGATGACGATACCCAAAATAACGAAAACAGTACAGAGGCGAGGAAGCATTCCATTCTCCAGATTGCGTAGTGCTAATCTGCAGGAGTTTGAGAACGAACGCACATGAAACATTATAAAATAAATTTTGAAAAATCAATTTGGAATCTAAAGTTAGATGCAGATTATCATAATTGAGTCCGGAGAACGGAATGCGTTGAGTCGTAATTTACAGCATTGCTGCGATATCTGCACATTTCGTCCTGACACATCCGACTTGAGCATGGCTCTGGGTCGCTGACCCTATATAGGATGGGGCAGCCAACTCTATCCCATAACCTCCTTAGTCGCCTCTTACGACATACATGGAAGGTAAACAGTGTTGCTATTCTTGCTCACGCAGTAGGAGACAAATGGATCACGAGCTAGTCTCCGTTTTCGGGAGTGCGTCAAAGTGGTTGAAATCCATGCTGAAGTCGGATGTATCAGGCCGAAAACTGCATATGTCGCAGCAATGCTGTAAACCGTGACACAGCGTGAATGAAATTTTTTTTAAAAACGTGCAATAAAAATTAGAGTAAGCTTCTCAAACTCCTGTCTGTCACCAGGAAATGTGAGTCCGGAGAGAAGTTTCAGAATAAGTGTAAGAATAATACATTATTATATCTCATAAGATGGGCTTCATGAAAAGACAAAATAACGAAACAGAGTACAAGGGTCAGAATGCACTCCATTCTTCGGACTACGTCATGGTAATCTGCAGGAGTTTGAGAACGAAAGCACATGAAGAAAAATTAAAAAAAATTAATCGGATATCAGGAGGAAATGCGCAGTTATCTCAACACAACAACAGCTAAATGAAAGTGTACTGTTTCTGAATGCGGACTTAAACGAAAATTCTTTTGACCATGTACACTTTTTTTCGCCTTATAGAAAAAATAAAGACAAATTGTATACCTATATAATCAGGATTTTGACCATGTACACTTTTTCGAATTGTAGAAAAAATAGACAAATTGTAGACAATCAGGATTTTTACCATGTACACTTTTATTCACCTTGTAGAAAAAATTAAGACTTAAATTGTAGACATATAATCGGGATTTTGACCATGTACACTTTTTTCGCCTTATAGAAAATAGACTTAGATTGTAGACATATATCATCAGGATTTTGACCATGTACACTTTTTTTAACCTTATACAAAAAATAAAGACATTGTAGACCTATATAATCAGGATTTTGACCATGTACACTTTTTTTCACGTTATAGAAAAAATAAAGACAAATTGTAGACCTATATAATCAGGATTTTGACCATGTACACTTTTTTTCGCCTTATAGAAGAAATAGACAAATTGTAGACCTATATAATCAGGATTTTGACCATGTACACCTTTTTTCACCTTGTAGAAAAAAAGAAATTGACATATAATCAGGATTTTGACCATGTACACTTTTTTTCGCCTTATAGAAAACATAGACAGATTGTAGACATATCATCAGGATTTTGACCATGTACACTTGTTTTCGCCTTATATAAAAAATAAAGACAAATTGTAGACCTATATAATCAGGATTTTGACCATGTACACTTTTTCGACTTGTAGAAAAAATAGACAAATTGTAGACAATCAGGATTTTTACCATGTACACTTTTATTCACCTTGTAGAAAAAATTAAGACTTAAATTGTAGACATATAATCGGGATTTTGACCATGTACACTTTTTTCGCCTTATAGAACAATAGACTTAGATTGTAGACATATATCATCAGGATTTTGACCATGTACACTTTTTTCACCTTATACAAAAAATAAAGACATTGTAGACCTATATAATCAGGATTTTGACCATGTACACTTTTTTCGCCGTATAGAAATAGACAAATTGTAGACATATATAATCAGGATTTTGACCATGTACACTTTTTTTCGCCTTATAGAAAAAATAGACAAATTGTAGACATATATAATCAGGATTTTGACCATGTACACCTTTTTTCGCCTTATAGAAAACAGACAGATTGTAGACATCATCAGAATTTTGACCATGTACACTTGTTTTCGCCTTATAGAAAAAATAAAGACAAATTGTAGACCTATATAATCAGGATTTTGACCATGTACACTTTTTTCATCTTGTAGATAAAATTGACAAATTGTAGACAATCAGGATTTTAACCATGTACACTTTTATTCACCATGTAGAAAAAATTAAGACTTAAATTGTAGACATATAATCGGGATTTTGACCATGTACACTTTTTTCGCCTTATAGAAATAGACAAATTGTAGACATATATAAGCAGGATTTTGACCATGTACAATTTTTTTCACCTTGTAGAAAAAATAGACAAATTGTCGACAATCAGGATTTTAACCATGTACACTCTTTTTTTTACCTTGTAGAAAAAATAAAGATTTAAATTGTAGACATATAATCAGGATTTTGACCATGTACACTTTTTTCGCCTTATAGAAAAAATAGACAATTTGTAGACATATAATCAGGATTTTGACCATGTACACCTTTCTCACCTTGTAGAAAAAAAGAAATTGTTGACATATAATCAGGATTTTGACCATGTACACTTTTTTTCGCCTTATAGATAACATAGACAGATTGTAGACATATCATCAGGATTTTGACCATGTACACTTTTTTCGCCTTATAGAACAATAGACTTAGATTGTAGACATATATCATCATTAAGTTTTTAGACCATGTACACTTTTTTTCACCTTATACAAAAAATAAAGACATTGTAGACCTATATAATCAGGATTTTGACCATGTACACTTTTTTCGCCGTATAGAAATAGACAAATTGTAGACATACATAATCAGGATTTTGACCATCTACACTTTTTTGCGCCTTATAGAAAAAATAAAGACAAATTGTAGACCTATATAATCAGGATTTTGACCATGTACACTTTTTTCGCCTTATAGAAAACAGACAAGATTGTAGACATATCATCAGGATTTTGACCACGTACACTTGTTTTCGCCTTATAGAAAAAATAAAGACAAATTGTAGACCTATATAATCAGGATTTTGACCATGTACACTTTTTTCATCTTGTGGATAAAATTGACAAATTGTAGACAATCAGGATTTTAACCATGTACACTTTTATTCACCTTGTAGAAAAAATTAAGACTTAAATTGTAGACATATAATCGGGATTTTGACCATGTACACTTTTTTCGCCTTATAGAAATAGACAAATTGTAGACATATATAATCAGGATTTTGACCATGTACACTTTTTTTCACCTTGTAGAAAAAATAGACAAATTGTAGACAATCAGGATTTTAACCATGTACACTTTTTTTTACCTTGTAGAAAAAATAAAGATTTAAATTGTAGACATATAATCAGGATTTTGACCATGTACACTTTTTTCGCCTGATAGAAAAAATAGACAAATCTTGCCACCTACTGGACGAGCAAATACCACAACCATTTTCTAGCTGCCATCCCTTACCTCGTTGCGAGAGAACAGGCTTTTATCGAGACAAAGTCAAGCCACAAAATAAATTCACGCGGGGATAACAACCAATTTTCTTCACCATACGGACACAGTTAACGCGCCACCTCTCTCTTACTGCTGGGAAGCAACGAGGCACACTTGCCTTGTTCGCCACGCTCAGCCGGCGGAGACTGTAGACGCACGCTATTTAACATTACAAATATCAGCTCGCCGATTTTATCGGGAGTTCGCACCAGATATACTAAGTTCCAACCGAGAGTTAACAGGCTAACTCCGCGTGCTATCTTAACGTTATAGAGGCAAGGATTTAGTATTGGATGGAGTATGGTATATTTCTTCATTCCTTTTATATAGCTCGGCTCGCGTTAGGTGTATGGTATAGTTATGAAAATTGGCGTGTTATGGTTTTTGACTACGCCAAATCGATCGGTGCCATCATCTTTCTTGTGGAAGCAAAGGTGGGGGCACTTTGCTCGGGTGCTTAATGATAATTTGCACTGTTAAAAGACACGATTCTAGTATAATCTTTGCTTAGACTCGTTGTCATAAAATGATTTTGAAAAGAAGCATCTGTTTGTTTGTTTGTTTGTTTTTCGTTCGCTCCATTGTAACCATCACGGACATCCGTGCGATTTCCGCCGGGAGCGTGATTACGTTGTGCCACCGTTATGCGCCTTGTAGGCCTAGCACATCCGATTTCGGCATGCCTTGACAATTCGGGTGGGCTACCCTTAGCCTGTGACAGCCTCTATATCTGTCTCCAGGCACGCGTAGTGGAGACTCTTCGCCCAGACTATTTTCTTGCTCTTAGTCTGACTCAAACGAGGTGTTCCACTGTCTATGAACTCGTCTCGTGTAATTGGACGTGCTGTGCCTGTGCCCATTGGGTACTGAACCGTTTCTCATCCGTGAGCCTGGTTCCTTAAGGGGAAGAACCCAACAGAGGAGTTGGACCCTGGCTCTTTCGCCCTCCTAGCCGAGGTGTCATTCACCGACATCGTGTACCCCTTGTCCAAGTTCGAGTCTCACACCACGCGTTTGAGAGCAAGGTGTTCTCGAGCTGAGCGTCCTTGTCCCAACAGCGCCTGAGCCCATCAGGTACTGAACCCTTTCTCTCTTCAAGTGTATTTCCGGTGTAGGAAAACCTGACAGTAGAGTTGGGCCAGGGCCAAATCGTTGTCCCTTTTGTGCCTGAGCACAGAATCGAGTACAGAACCCTTTCTCTCTGCAAGTTACTTCCGGTATAGGAAACCTTGACAGTAGAGTTGGGCCAGGACTGCCATCGTTGTCCCTTTCTTGCCTACACCCATCGGGTACAGAACCCTTTCTCTTTGCAAGCATATTTCCGGTTTAGGAAGGCTCGACATTAGAGTTGGTTTAGGTCTTTTGCTCTACCAAACGCCGATGGATGGGTCTGGGTCTCTGCCTGTTAGGAATTCTGGTAACTAGAAGCCCGTCTCGAGCTGACGGAGCTTGTAGTTCCCTTTCCTAGGGACTTTTCGCTTTCTATTTGCAGTTCGCGCTGCCCTCTAGCGCTGTTCTGCCCTTTCATTGTACTCTGTGTGAAACATATTTGTCTCTCGCCATGCATTTACCTTTACGTGCATTTTACATTGGCCGCCCCTCCAATGTTCGGACTGGACTGACTAGCTTCACTGTATGTCGACAGTGTTGCTATATGTGGTGATGCTGGTGGTGTCGGAGATATTGTCTGTCTCTTGTGCAGTCAAATCTCTTTCCATCTGCTCCCTCCACATTCTCGGACACGATCCCCAAATGATTTGGCCAGAATCAGCACGAGCTGCTGTATTTCTGTTTCCAGGGTGCACCACGTGGAGGCACATTTGGGATCTTGGTTATCTGCCAACCCTGGGTCCGCCTAGAGCAATGCGTTCCCTTTGCACCCCAGAAGCATCTGTGACACACGAAGCCTGTGTTTTGGGGAAATTGGAACACCAAAATTCAAAATGTAATAATATCAAACCAAATCAGACAAAGAAGAAGGACGCGGCTTCAATTATCTACTAAGTCATTTAATGAATTCCAATTTTTAAAACTTTGTTTACTGAACATTTCTAGAGTGTTAAGCTCAGAAATGAAGAACATGTATTTAAAAAAAAAAATTGTTGCATATTAAACATCGTTTCTAAATCATAAGGTACCCTTTTATCAACCATGAAAATTACAAATTAGCATTTCAAACTGCTGGCTGCATATCAGCAGCAGGTATTCCAGACAGCGATTTATCAGTTTAAAATGAGTGTAAGAAAGAATATGCTATCAGAACTTATATCTCATCCGATGACGATACCCAAAATAACGAAAACAGTACAGAGGCGAGGAAGCATTCCATTCTCCAGATTGCGTAGTGCTAATCTGCAGGAGTTTGAGAACGAACGCACATGAAACATTATAAAATAAATTTTGAAAAATCAATTTGGAATCTAAAGTTAGATGCAGATTATCATAATTGAGTCCGGAGAACGGAATGCGTTGAGTCGTAATTTACAGCATTGCTGCGATATCTGCACATTTCGTCCTGACACATCCGACTTGAGCATGGCTTTGGGTCGCTGACCCTATATAGGATGGGGCAGCCAACTCTATCCCATAACCTCCTTAGTCGCCTCTTACGACATACATGGAAGGTAAACAGTGTTGCTATTCTTGCTCACGCAGTAGGAGACAAATGGATCACGAGCTAGTCTCCGTTTTCGGGAGTGCGTCAAAGTGGTTGAAATCCATGCTGAAGTCGGATGTATCAGGCCGAAAACTGCATATGTCGCAGCAATGCTGTAAACCGTGACACAGCGTGAATGAAATTTTTTTTAAAAACGTGCAATAAAAATTAGAGTAAGCTTCTCAAACTCCTGTCTGTCACCAGGAAATGTGAGTCCGGAGAGAAGTTTCAGAATAAGTGTAAGAATAATACATTATTATATCTCATAAGATGGGCTTCATGAAAAGACAAAATAACGAAACAGAGTACAAGGGTCAGAATGCACTCCATTCTTCGGACTACGTCATGGTAATCTGCAGGAGTTTGAGAACGAAAGCACATGAAGAAAAATAAAAAAAAATTAATCGGATATCAGGAGGAAATGCGCAGTTATCTCAACACAACAACAGCTAAATGAAAGTGTACTGTTTCTGAATGCGGACTTAGACGAAAATTCTTTTGACCATGTACACTTTTTTTCGCCTTATAGAAAAAATAAAGACAAATTGTAGACCTATATAATCAGGATTTTGACCATGTACACTTTTTCGACTTGTAGAAAAAATAGACAAATTGTAGACAATCAGGATTTTTACCATGTACACTTTTATTCACCTTGTAGAAAAAATTAAGACTTAAATTGTAGACATATAATCGGGATTATGACCATGTACACTTTTTTCGCCTTATAGAAAATAGACTTAGATTGTAGACATATATCATCAGGATTTTGACCATGTACACTTTTTTTCACCTTATACAAAAAATAAAGACATTGTAGACCTATATAATCAGGATTGTGACCATGTACACTTTTTTCGCCGTATAGAAATAGACAAATTGTAGACATATATAATCAGGATTTTGACCATGTACACTTTTTTTAGCCTTATAGAAAAAATAAAGACAAATTGTAGACCTATATAATCAGGATTTTGACCATGTACACTTTTTTTCGCCTAATAGAAAAAACAGACAAATTGTAGACATATAATCAGGATTTAGAACCATGTACACCTTTTTTCACCTTGTAGAAAAAAAGAAATTGTTGACATATAATCAGGATTTTGACCATGTACACTTTTTTCGCCTTATAGAAAACAGACAGATTGTAGACATATCATCAGGATTTTGACCATGTACACTTGTTTTCGCCTTATAGAAAAAATAAAGACAAATTGTAGACCTATATAATCAGGATTTTGACCATGTACACTTTTTTCATCTTGTAAATAAAATTGACAAATTGTAGACAATCAGGATTTTAACCATGTACACTTTTATTCACCTTGTAGAAAAAATTAAGACTTAAATTGTAGACATATAATCGGGATTTTGACCATGTACACTTTTTTCGCCTTATAGAAATAGACAAATTGTAGACATATAATCAGGATTTTGACCATGTACACTTTTTTCGCCTTATAGAAAAAATAGACAAATCTTGCCACCTACTGGACGAGCAAATACCACAACCATTTTCTAGCTGCCATCCCTTACCTCGTTGCGAGAGAACAGGCTTTTATCGAGACAAAGTCAAGCCACAAAATAAATTCACGCGGGGATGTTTGTTTGTTTGTTTTTCGTTCGCTCCATTGTAACCATCACGGATATCCGTGCGATTTCCGCCGGGAGCGTGATTACGTTGTGCCACAGTTATGCGCCTTGTAGGCCTAGCACATCCGATTTCGGCATGCCTTGACAATTCGGGTGGGCTACCCTTAGCCTGTGACAGCCTCTATATCTGTCTCCAGGCACGCGTAGTGGAGACTCTTCGCCCAGACTATTTTCTTGCTCTTAGTCTGACTCAAACGAGGTGTTCCACTGTCTATGAACTTGTCTCGTGTAATTGGACGTGCTGTGCCTGTGCCCATTGGGTACTCAACCGTTTCTCATCCGTGAGCCTGGTTCCTTAAGGGGAAGAACTCAACAGAGGAGTTGGACCCTGGCTCTTTCGCCCTCTTAGCCGAGGTGTCATTCACCGACATCGTGTACCCCTTGTCCAAGTTCGAGTCTCACACCACGCGTTTGAGAGCAAGGCGTTCTCGAGCTGAGCGTCCTTGTCCCAATAGCGCCTGAGCCCATCAGGTACTGAACCCTTTCTCTCTTCAAGTGTATTTCCGGTGTAGGAAAACCTGACAGTAGAGTTGGGCCAGGGCTAAATCGTTGTCCCTTTTGTGCCTGAGCGAGTCGAGTACAGAACCCTTTCTCTCTGCAAGTTACTTCCGGTATAGGAAACCTTGACAGTAGAGTTGGGCCAGGACTGCCATCGTTGTCCCTTTCTTGCCTACACCCATCGGGTACAGAACCCTTTCTCTTTGCAAGCATATTTCCGGTTTAGGAAGGCTCGACATTAGAGTTGGGTTAGGTCTTTTGCTTTACCAAACGCCGATGGGTGGGTCTGGGTCTCTGCCTGTTAGGAACTCTGGTAACTAGAAGCCCGTCTCGAGCTGACGGAGCTTGTAGTTCCCTTTCCTAGGGACTTTTCACTTTCTATTTGCAGTTCGCGCTGCCCTCTAGCGCTGTTCTGCCCTTTCATTGTTTCATTGTACTCTGTGTGAAACATGTTTGTCTCTCGCCATGCATTTACCTTTACGTGCATTTTACATTGGCCGCCCCTCCAATGTTCGGACTGGACTGACTAGCTTCACTGTATGTCGACAGTGTTGCTATATGTGGTGATGCTGGTGGTGTCGGAGATATTGTCTGTCTCTTGTGCAGTCAAATCTCTTTCCATCTGCTACCTCCACATTCTCGGACACGATCCCCAAAAGATTTGGCCAGAATCAGCACGAGCTGCTGTATTTCTGTTTCCAGGGTGCACCACGTGGAGGTACATTTGGGATCTTGGTTATCTGCTAACCCTGGGTCCGCCTAGAGCAATGCGTTCCCTTTGCACCCCTCACGCGGGGATAACAACCAATTTTCTTCACCATACGGACACAGTTAACGCGCCACCTCTCTCTTACTGCTGGGAAGCAACGAGGCACACTTGCCTTGTTCGCCACGCTCAGCCGGCGGAGACTGTAGACGCACGCTATTTAACATTACAAATATCAGCTCGCCGATTTTATCGGGAGTTCGCACCAGATATACTAAGTTCCAACCGAGAGTTAACAGGCTAACTCCGCGTGCTATCTTAACGTTATAGAGGCAAGGATTTAGTATTGGATGGAGTATGGTATATTTCTTCATTCCTTTTATATAGCTCGGCTCGCGTTAGGTGTATGGTATAGTTATGAAAATTGGCGTGTTATGGTTTTTGACTACGCCAAATCGATCGGTGCCATCATCTCTCTTGTGGAAGCAAAGGTGGGGGCACTTTGCTCGGGTGCTTAATGATAATTTTGCTCTGTTAAAAGACACGATTCTAGTATAATCTTTGCTTAGACTCGTTGTCATAAAATGATTTTGAAAAGAAGCATCTGTGACACACGAAGCCTGTGTTTTGGGGAAATTGGAACACCAAAATTCAAAATGTAATAATATCAAACCAAATCAGACAAAGAAGAAGGACGCGGCTTCAATTATCTACTAAGTCATTTAATGAATTCCAATTTTTAAAACTTTGTTTACTGAACATTTCTAGAGTGTTAAGCTCAGAAATGAAGAACATGTATTTAAAAAAAATTGTTGCATATTAAACATCGTTTCTAAATCATAAGGTACCCTTTTATCAACCATGAAAATTACAAATTAGCATTTCAAACTGCTGGCTGCATATCAGCAGCAGGTATTCCAGACAGCGATTTATCAGTTTAAAATGAGTGTAAGAAAGAATATGCTATCAGAACTTATATCTCATCCGATGACGATACCCAAAATAACGAAAACAGTACAGAGGCGAGGAAGCATTCCATTCTCCAGATTGCGTAGTGCTAATCTGCAGGAGTTTGAGAACGAACGCACATGAAACATTATAAAATAAATTTTGAAAAATCAATTTGGAATCTAAAGTTAGATGCAGATTATCATAATTGAGTCCGGAGAACGGAATGCGTTGAGTCGTAATTTACAGCATTGCTGCGATATCTGCACATTTCGTCCTGACACATCCGACTTGAGCATGGCTTTGGGTCGCTGACCCTATATAGGATGGGGCAGCCAACTCTATCCCATAACCTCCTTAGTCGCCTCTTACGACATACATGGAAGGTAAACAGTGTTGCTATTCTTGCTCACGCAGTAGGAGACAAATGGATCACGAGCTAGTCTCCGTTTTCGGGAGTGCGTCAAAGTGGTTGAAATCCATGCTGAAGTCGGATGTATCAGGCCGAAAACTGCATATGTCGCAGCAATGCTGTAAACCGTGACACAGCGTGAATGAATTTTTTTTTAAAAACGTGCAATAAAAATTAGAGTAAGCTTCTCAAACTCCTGTCTGTCACCAGGAAATGTGAGTCCGGAGAGAAGTTTCAGAATAAGTGTAAGAATAATACATTATTATATCTCATAAGATGGGCTTCATGAAAAGACAAAATAACGAAACAGAGTACAAGGGTCAGAATGCACTCCATTCTTCGGACTACGTCATGGTAATCTGCAGGAGTTTGAGAACGAAAGCACATGAAGAAAAATAAAAAAAAATTAATCGGATATCAGGAGGAAATGCGCAGTTATCTCAACACAACAACAGCTAAATGAAAGTGTACTGTTTCTGAATGCGGACTGAGACGAAAATTCTTTTGACCATGTACACTTTTTCCCCCCCCTTATAGAAAAAATAGACTTAAATTGTAGACATATATAATCAGGATTTTGACCATGTACACTTTTTTTTCGCCTTATAGAAAAAATAAAGACAAATTGTATACCTATATAATCAGGATTTTGACCATGTACACTTTTTTTCGCGTTATAGAAAAATAGACTTAAATTGTAGACATATCAGGATTTTGACCATGTACACTTTTTTCGCCGTATAGAAAAAATAGACAAATTGTAGACCTATATAATCAGGATTTTGACCATGTACACTTTTTCGACTTGTAGAAAAAATAGACAAATTGTAGACAATCAGGATTTTTACCATGTGCACTTTTATTCACCTTGTAAAAAAAATTAAGACTTAAATTGTAGACATATATCATCAGGATTTTGACCATGTACACTTTTTTCACCTTATACAAAAAATAAAGACATTGTAGACCTATATAATCAGGATTTTGACCATGTACACTTTTTTCGCCGTATAGAAATAGACAAATTGTAGACATATATAATCAGGATTTTGACCATGTACACTTTTTTTCGCCATATAGAAAAAATAACGACAAATTGTAGACCTATATAATCAGGATTTTGACCATGTACACTTTTTTTCGCCTTATAGTAAAAATAGACAAATTGTAGACATATATAATCAGGATTTTGACCATGTACACCTTTTTTTCACCTTGTAGAAAAAAAGAAATTGTTGACATATAATCAGGATTTTGACCATGTACACTTTTTTCGCCTTATAGAAAACAGACAAGATTGTAGACATATCATCAGGATTTTGACCACGTACACTTGTTTTCGCCTTATAGAAAAAATAAAGACAAATTGTAGACCTATATAATCAGGATTTTGACCATGTACACTTTTTTCATCTTGTGGATAAAATTGACAAATTGTAGACAATCAGGATTTTAACCATGTACACTTTTATTCACCTTGTAGAAAAAATTAAGACTTAAATTGTAGACATATAATCGGGATTTTGACCATGTACACTTTTTTCGCCTTATAGAAATAGACAAATTGTAGACATATATAATCAGGATTTTGACCATGTACACTTTTTTTCACCTTGTAGAAAAAATAGACAAATTGTAGACAATCAGGATTTTAACCATGTACACTTTTTTTTACCTTGTAGAAAAAATAAAGATTTAAATTGTAGACATATAATCAGGATTTTGACCATGTACACTTTTTTCGCCTGATAGAAAAAATAGACAAATCTTGCCACCTACTGGACGAGCAAATACCACAACCATTTTCTAGCTGCCATCCCTTACCTCGTTGCGAGAGAACAGGCTTTTATCGAGACAAAGTCAAGCCACAAAATAAATTCACGCGGGGATAACAACCAATTTTCTTCACCATACGGACACAGTTAACGCGCCACCTCTCTCTTACTGCTGGGAAGCAACGAGGCACACTTGCCTTGTTCGCCACGCTCAGCCGGCGGAGACTGTAGACGCACGCTATTTAACATTACAAATATCAGCTCGCCGATTTTATCGGGAGTTCGCACCAGATATACTAAGTTCCAACCGAGAGTTAACAGGCTAACTCCGCGTGCTATCTTAACGTTATAGAGGCAAGGATTTAGTATTGGATGGAGTATGGTATATTTCTTCATTCCTTTTATATAGCTCGGCTCGCGTTAGGTGTATGGTATAGTTATGAAAATTGGCGTGTTATGGTTTTTGACTACGCCAAATCGATCGGTGCCATCATCTTTCTTGTGGAAGCAAAGGTGGGGGCACTTTGCTCGGGTGCTTAATGATAATTTGCACTGTTAAAAGACACGATTCTAGTATAATCTTTGCTTAGACTCGTTGTCATAAAATGATTTTGAAAAGAAGCATCTGTGACACACGAAGCCTGTGTTTTGGGGAAATTGGAACACCAAAATTCAAAATGTAATAATATCAAACCAAATCAGACAAAGAAGAAGGACGCGGCTTCAATTATCTACTAAGTCATTTAATGAATTCCAATTTTTAAAACTTTGTTTACTGAACATTTCTAGAGTGTTAAGCTCAGAAATGAAGAACATGTATTTAAAAAAAATTGTTGCATATTAAACATCGTTTCTAAATCATAAGGTACCCTTTTATCAACCATGAAAATTACAAATTAGCATTTCAAACTGCTGGCTGCATATCAGCAGCAGGTATTCCAGACAGCGATTTATCAGTTTAAAATGAGTGTAAGAAAGAATATGCTATCAGAACTTATATCTCATCCGATGACGATACCCAAAATAACGAAAACAGTACAGAGGCGAGGAAGCATTCCATTCTCCAGATTGCGTAGTGCTAATCTGCAGGAGTTTGAGAACGAACGCACATGAAACATTATAAAATAAATTTTGAAAAATCAATTTGGAATCTAAAGTTAGATGCAGATTATCATAATTGAGTCCGGAGAACGGAATGCGTTGAGTCGTAATTTACAGCATTGCTGCGATATCTGCACATTTCGTCCTGACACATCCGACTTGAGCATGGCTTTGGGTCGCTGACCCTATATAGGATGGGGCAGCCAACTCTATCCCATAACCTCCTTAGTCGCCTCTTACGACATACATGGAAGGTAAACAGTGTTGCTATTCTTGCTCACGCAGTAGGAGACAAATGGATCACGAGCTAGTCTCCGTTTTCGGGAGTGCGTCAAAGTGGTTGAAATCCATGCTGAAGTCGGATGTATCAGGCCGAAAACTGCATATGTCGCAGCAATGCTGTAAACCGTGACACAGCGTGAATGAAATTTTTTTTAAAAACGTGCAATAAAAATTAGAGTAAGCTTCTCAAACTCCTGTCTGTCACCAGGAAATGTGAGTCCGGAGAGAAGTTTCAGAATAAGTGTAAGAATAATACATTATTATATCTCATAAGATGGGCTTCATGAAAAGACAAAATAACGAAACAGAGTACAAGGGTCAGAATGCACTCCATTCTTCGGACTACGTCATGGTAATCTGCAGGAGTTTGAGAACGAAAGCACATGAAGAAAAATAAAACAAAATTAATCGGATATCAGGAGGAAATGCGCAGTTATCTCAACACAACAACAGCTAAATGAAAGTGTACTGTTTCTGAATGCGGACTTAGACGAAAATTCTTTTGACCATGTACACTTCCCCCCCCCCCCCTTATAGAAAAATAGACTTAAATTGTAGACATATATAATCAGGATTTTGACCATGTACACTTTATTTTCGCCTTATAGAAAAAATAAAGAAAAATTGTATACCTATATAATCAGGATTTTGACCATGTACACTTTTTTTCGCGTTATAGAAAAATAGACTTAAATTGTAGACATATCAGGATTTTGACCATGTACACTTTTTTCGCCGTATAGAAAAAATAGACAAATTGTAGACATATATAATCAGGATATTGACCATGTACACTTTTTTCACCTTGTAGAAAAAATTGACAAATTGTAGACATATAATCAGGATTTTGACCATGTACACTTTTTTTCGCCTTATAGAAAAAATAAAGACAAATTGTAGACCTATATAATCAGGATTTTGACCATGTACACCTTTTTTCACCTTGTAGAAAAAAAAGAAATTGTTGACATATAATCAGGATTTTGACCATGTACACTTTTTTTCGCCTTATAGAAAACATAGACAGATTGTAGACATATCATCAGGATTTTGACCATGTACACTTTTTTTCGCCTTATAGAAAAAATAAAGACAAATTGTAGACATATATAATCAGGATTTTGACCATGTACACTTTTTCGACTTGTAGAAAAAATAGACAAATTGTAGACAATCAGGATTTTTACC
This sequence comes from Meghimatium bilineatum, assembly GCA_034231615.1. Classification (NCBI taxonomy): domain Eukaryota; kingdom Metazoa; phylum Mollusca; class Gastropoda; order Stylommatophora; family Philomycidae; genus Meghimatium; species Meghimatium bilineatum. Next base: position 39,516,636 of record CM067308.1, on the reverse strand, counting down.
ATGTACACTTTTATTCACCTTGTAGAAAAAATTAAGACTTAAATTGTAGACATATAATCGGGATTTTGACCATGTACACTTTTTTCGCCTTATAGAAGAATAGACTTAGATTGTAGACCTATATCATCAGGATTTTGACCATGTACACTTTTTTTCACCTTATACAAAAAATAAAGACATTGTAGACCTATATAATCAGGATTTTGACCATGTACACTTTTTTCGCCGTATAGAAATAGACAAATTGTAGACATATATAATCAGGATTTTGACCATGTACACTTTTTTCGCCTTATAGAAAAAATAAAGACAAATTGTAGACCGATATAATCAGGATTTTGACCATGTACACTTTTTTTCGCCTTATAGAAAAAATAGACAAATTGTAGACATATATAATCAGGATTTTGACCATGTACACCTTTTTTTCACCTTGTAGAAAAAAAGAAATTGTTGACATATAATCAGGATTTTGACCATGTACACTTTTTTCGCCTTATAGAAAACAGACAGATTGTAGACATATCATCAGGATCTTGACCATGTACACTTGTTTTCGCCTTATAGAAAAAATAAAGACAAATTGTAGACCTATATAATCAGGATTTTGACCATGTACACTTTTTTTCGCGTTAAAGAAAAATAGACTTAAATTGTAGACATATCAGGATTTTGACCATGTACAATTTTTTCGCCGTATAGAAAAAATGGACAAATTGTAGACATATATAATCAGGATATTGACCATGTACACTTTTTTCACCTTGTAGAAAAAATTGACAAATTGTAGATATATAATCAGGATTTTGACCATGTACACTTTTTTTCGCCTTATAGAAAAAATAAAGACAAATTGTAGACCTATATAATCAGGATTTTGACCATGTACACTTTTTCGACTTGTAGAAAAAATAGACAAATTGTAGACAATCAGGATTTTTACCATGTACACTTTTATTCACCTTGTAGAAAAAATTAAGACTTAAATTGTAGACATATAATCGGGATTTTGACCATGTACACTTTTTTCGCCTTATAGAACAATAGACTTAGATTGTAGACATATATCCTTAAGATTTTTGACCATGTACACTTTTTTTCACCTTATACAAAAAATAAAGACATTGTAGACCTATATAATCAGGATTTTGACCATGTACACTTTTTTCGCCGTGTAGAAATAGACAAATTGTAGACATATATAATCAGGATTTTGACCATGTACACTTTTTTTCGCCTTATAGAAAAAATAAAGACAAATTGTAGACCTATATAATCAGGATTTTGACCATGTACACTTTTTTTCGCCTTTTATATCTTATATTTGTATGCGCGTGCGCATCTCAAACTCGCATGTGCGTGCGCATCTTATATTCTTCTGCGCGTGCGCATCTTAAACTTGAATGCGCGTGCGCAATTAAAACTAGCATGTGCAAGCGCATCTTGTATTCGTATGCGCGCATGCAAAACTTTTTGCGCGTGCGCATCATATATTCGTATGCGCATCTAAAACCAGCATGCTCAAGCGCATCTTATCTTATCTTATTATGCGCGTGCGCATCTCAAACTCGCATGTGCGTGCGCATCTTATATTCTTCTGCGCGTGCGCATCTAAAACTAGCATGCGCGTGCGCATCTAAAACCAGCATGCGCAAGCGCATCTTAGATTCGTATGCGCATGCGCATCTAAAACCAGCATGCGCAAGCGCATCTTATATTCGTATGCGCATGCGCATCTAAAACCAGCATGCGCAAGCGCATCTTATATTCTTCTGCGCGTGCGCAATTAAAACTAGCATGTGCAAGCGCATCTTATATTCGTATGCGCGCGCGCATCCAAAACTTTATATGCGTGCGCATCTTATATTCGTATGCGCATGCGCATCTAAAACCAGCATGCGCAAGCGCATCTTATATTTGTATGCGCATGCGCATCTAAAACCAGCATGCGCAAGCGCATCTTATATTCGTATTCGCATGCGCATCTTAAACTTGAATGCGCGTGCGCAATTAAAACTAGCATGTGCAAGCGCATCTTATATTCGTATGCGCGCGCGCATCCAAAACTTTATGCGCGTGCACATCTTATATTCGTATGCGCATGCGCATCTAAAACCAGCATGCGCAAGCGCATCTTAAACTCGAATGCGCGTGCGCATCTAAAACCAGCATGCGCAAGCGCATCTTATATTCGTATTCGAGACAAAGTCGAGCCACAAAATAAATTCATGCGAGGATAGCGAACCATATTTCTTCACCATATGGACACCGTTAACGCGCCACCTCTCTATCACTGCTAGGAAACGGGTTACCTCCGCATGTATCTTAACGTAGTAGAGGCTAGGATTTAGTATTTGATGGATTTGTGTATATTTCTTAGCACCTTTTGTAGAGAATTTCCACATTTATTTAAGTAGGATCGTGTTATTTGAGCAACCTCGTCTGATTTAATGAGCCAACCACGGTTTTACCGTAAGACATTGTGAACTTGGACATGCAGGGCTTAATCTTTGAGACAAGCATTTGACTACTGGCAGAGTCAACCAGAAATCTATCACACAATACTGACTCATCTGCACCGTAGCTAGCAGTACAATCCAAGCGACACCGGAGACATCGACTGCTACATACATCGTGCTTGCCACCTTCTTCACGCGCACATTGCTATACCAGCATACACAGAAAATCACATCATTTTAATACCTGCCTTCCTATACCTCGTTGCGAGAGAACAAGGTTTATCGAGAAAAAGTCAATATGGACACCCTTAACGCGCCACCTCTCTATCACTGCTGTCAATTTTTATCAGGAGTGCGTACCACATATAGTAAGATCCAACCGAGAGTTAACGGGTTACCTCCGCGTGTATCTTAACGTAGTAGAGGCTAGGATTTAGTATTTGATGGATTTGTGTATATTTCGTAGCACCTTTTATAGAGAATTGCCACATTTATTTAAGTAGGATCGTGTTATTTGAGCAACCTCGTCTGATTTAATGAGCCAACCACGGTTTTATTATTTTTCGTCACTACCTCTCCGTGCAGTGAGTGGGTAAGATGCGCGCCTGCTGCCTTCCTTGGTTGTGGTAGCCGTTTCTCATGCTCCATCTCCGGAATAGTACCCCGGTTCCCGTAACAAACATGGCAGGCATGTCACGTACCATCAACATTTGATAGGGCAGACATTTGAAAAATGCGTCGCTGGCACATGAGATCAGCACAAAGTTATCCAGAGTCACCAGTGGGGACGCCACACCCCGCTAAGGGCAACGGCGATTGGTTTTAAACTAATAAAACCGCTCTTTCCACGAGGGTCGGAGCTTGGTAAGCATGTATTAGCTCTAGAATTGCCACAGTTATCCAAGTAGGATCGTTTCATCTAAGGAACCTCGACTGATTTAATGAGCCATTTGCGGTTTCACTGCGAGACAGTGTGAACTTATACATGCATGGCTTAATCTTTGAGACAAGCATATGACTACTGGTAGGATCAACCAGATAGCTATCAACGAACACCGACATGACTGCACCGTAGATAGGGGACTGGGAGACAGCACTCTGTGCAGAGCGAATCCCAGATGCCCCGGCGATATCGACGGGAAAGACTGCTACGGACATATAACTTGCCACCTACTGGACAAGTAAACAGCTACACCAGTACAGACAGAAATACCACAACCATTTTCTAGCTGCCGGCCCGTACATCGTTGCGAGAGAACAGGCTTTTATCGAGACAAAGTCGAGCCACAAAATAAATTCATGCGAGGATATCGAACCATATTTCTTCACCATACGGACACAGTTAACGCGCCACCTATCTATCACTGCTGGGAAGTGATAGAGCACGTCAATTTTTATCATGAGTGCGTCATATAGTAAGATCCAACTGAGAGTTAACGGGTTACCTCCGCGTGTATCTTAACGTAGTAGAGGCTAGGATTTAGTATTTGATGGATTTGTGTATATTTCTTAGCACCTTTTATAGAGAATTGCCACATTTATTTAAGTAGGATCGTGTTATTTGAGGAACCTCGTCTGATTTAATGAGCCAACCACGGTTTTACCGTGAGACATTGTGAACTTGGACATGCAGGGCTTAATCTTTGAGACAAGCATTTGACTACTGGCAGAGTCAACCAGAAATCTATCACACAATACTGACTCATCTGCACCGTAGCTAGCAGTACAATCCAAGCGACCCCGGAGACATCGACTGCTACATACATCGTGCTTGCCACCTTCTTCACGCGCACATTGCTATACCATCTTATACAGAAAATCACAACATTTTTATACCTGCCTTCCTATACCTCGTTGCGAGAGAACAAGCTATTGTCGAGACAAAGTCGAGCCACAAAATAAATTCATGCGAGGATAGCGAACCATATTTCTTCACCATATGGACACCGTTAACGCGACACCTCTCTATCACTGCTGGGAAGTGATAGAGCACGTCAATTTTTATCAGGAGTGCGTACAACATATAGTAAGATCCAACCGAGAGTTAACGGGTTACCTCCGCGTGTATCTTAACGTAGTAGAGGCTAGGATTTAGTATTTGATGGATTTGTGTATATTTCTTAGCACCTTTTATAGAGATTTGCCACATTTATTTAAGTAGGATCGTGTTATTTGAGCAACCTCGTCTGATTTAATGAGCCAACCACGGTTTTACCGTGAGACAGTGTGAACTTAGACATGCATGGCTTAATCTTTGAGACAAGCATATGACTACTGGCAGTATCAACCAGATAGCTATCACCGAATTCTAGCTGCCGGCCCGTACCTCGTTGCGAGAGAACAGGCTTTTATCGAGACAAAATCGAGCCACAAAATAAATTCATGCGGGAATAACAACCATTTCTCTTCACCATACGGACACTGTTAACGCGCCACCTCTCTCTCACTGCTGGGACACTTGCCTTGTTCGCCACGCTCAGCCGGCGGAGACTGTAGACGCACGCTCGAGCTCGCCGATTTTATCGGGAGTACGCACCACATATACTATGTTCCAACCGAGAGTTAACAGGCTAACTCAGCGTTCTATCTTAACGTTATAGAGGCAAGGATTTAGTATTGGATGGATTTGTGTATATTTCTTGGTCCCTTTCATAGAGAATTGCCACATTTATTTAAGTAGGATCGTGTTATTTGAGGAACCTCGTCTGATTTAATGAGCCAACCACGGTTTTACCGTGAGACAGTGTGAACTTAGACATGCATGGCTTAATCTTTGAGACAAGCATATGACTACTGGCAGTATCAACCAGATAGCTATCACCGAATTCTAGCTGCCGGCCCGTACCTCGTTGCGAGAGAACAGGCTTTTATCGAGACAAAATCGAGCCACAAAATAAATTCATGCGGGAATAACAACCATTTCTCTTCACCATACGGACACAGTTAACGCGCCACCTCTCTCTCACTGCTGGGACACTTGCCTTGTTCGCCACGCTCAGTCGGCGGAGACTGTAGACGCACGCTCGAGCTCGCCGATTTTATCGGGAGTACGCACCACATATACTATGTTCCAACCGAGAGTTAACAGGCTAACTCAGCGTTCTATCTTAACGTTATAGAGGCAAGGATTTAGTATTGGATGGATTTGTGTATATTTCTTGGTCCCTTTCATAGAGAATTGCCACATTTATTTAAGTAGGATCGTGTTATTTGAGGAACCTCGTCTGATTTAATGAGCCAACCACGGTTTTACCGTGAGACAGTGTGAACTTAGACATGCATGGCTTAATCTTTGAGACAAGCATATGACTACTGGCAGTATCAACCAGATAGCTATCACCGAATTCTAGCTGCCGGCCCGTACCTCGTTGCGAGAGAACAGGCTTTTATCGAGACAAAATCGAGCCACAAAATAAATTCATGCGGGAATAACAACCATTTCTCTTCACCATACGGACACAGTTAACGCGCCACCTCTCTCTCACTGCTGGGACACTTGCCTTGTTCGCCACGCTCAGTCGGCGGAGACTGTAGACGCACGCTCGAGCTCGCCGATTTTATCGGGAGTACGCACCACATATACTATGTTCCAACCGAGAGTTAACAGGCTAACTCAGCGTTCTATCTTAACGTTATAGAGGCAAGGATTTAGTATTGGATGGATTTGTGTATATTTCTTGGTCCCTTTCATAGAGAATTGCCACATTTATTTAAGTAGGATCGTGTTATTTGAGGAACCTCGTCTGATTTAATGAGCCAACCACGGTTTTACCGTGAGACAGTGTGAACTTAGACATGCATGGCTTAATCTTTGAGACAAGCATATGACTACTGGCAGTATCAACCAGATAGCTATCACCGAATTCTAGCTGCCGGCCCGTACCTCGTTGCGAGAGAACAGGCTTTTATCGAGACAAAATCGAGCCACAAAATAAATTCATGCGGGAATAACAACCATTTCTCTTCACCATACGGACACAGTTAACGCGCCACCTCTCTCTCACTGCTGGGACACTTGCCTTGTTCGCCACGCTCAGCCGGCGGAGACTGTAGACGCACGCTCGAGCTCGCCGATTTTATCGGGAGTACGCACCACATATACTATGTTCCAACCGAGAGTTAACAGGCTAACTCAGCGTTCTATCTTAACGTTATAGAGGCAAGGATTTAGTATTGGATGGATTTGTGTATATTTCTTGGTCCCTTTCATAGAGAATTGCCACATTTATTTAAGTAGGATCGTGTTATTTGAGGAACCTCGTCTGATTTAATGAGCCAACCACGGTTTTACCGTGAGACAGTGTGAACTTAGACATGCATGGCTTAATCTTTGAGACAAGCATATGACTACTGGCAGTATCAACCAGATAGCTATCACCGAATTCTAGCTGCCGGCCCGTACCTCGTTGCGAGAGAACAGGCTTTTATCGAGACAAAATCGAGCCACAAAATAAATTCATGCGGGAATAACAACCATTTCTCTTCACCATACGGACACAGTTAACGCGCCACCTCTCTCTCACTGCTGGGACACTTGCCTTGTTCGCCACGCTCAGCCGGCGGAGACTGTAGACGCACGCTCGAGCTCGCCGATTTTATCGGGAGTACGCACCACATATACTATGTTCCAACCGAGAGTTAACAGGCTAACTCAGCGTTCTATCTTAACGTTATAGAGGCAAGGATTTAGTATTGGATGGATTTGTGTATATTTCTTGGTCCCTTTCATAGAGAATTGCCACATTTATTTAAGTAGGATCGTGTTATTTGAGAAACCTCGTCTGATTTAATGAGCCAACCACGGTTTTACCGTGAGACAGTGTGAACTTAGACATGCATGGCTTAATCTTTGAGACAAGCATATGACTACTGGCAGTATCAACCAGATAGCTATCACCGAATTCTAGCTGCCGGCCCGTACCTCGTTGCGAGAGAACAGGCTTTTATCGAGACAAAATCGAGCCACAAAATAAATTCATGCGGGAATAACAACCATTTCTCTTCACCATACGGACACAGTTAACGCGCCACCTCTCTCTCACTGCTGGGACACTTGCCTTGTTCGCCACGCTCAGCCGGCGGAGACTGTAGACGCACGCTCGAGCTCGCCGATTTTATCGGGAGTACGCACCACATATGCTATGTTCCAACCGAGAGTTAACAGGCTAACTCAGCGTTCTATCTTAACGTTATAGAGGCAAGGATTTAGTATTGGATGGATTTGTGTATATTTCTTGGTCCCTTTCATAGAGAATTGCCACATTTATTTAAGTAGGATCGTGTTATTTGAGAAACCTCGTCTGATTTAATGAGCCAACCACGGTTTTACCGTGAGACAGTGTGAACTTAGACATGCATGGCTTAATCTTTGAGACAAGCATATGACTACTGGCAGTATCAACCAGATAGCTATCACCGAATTCTAGCTGCCGGCCCGTACCTCGTTGCGAGAGAACAGGCTTTTATCGAGACAAAATCGAGCCACAAAATAAATTCATGCGGGAATAACAACCATTTCTCTTCACCATACGGACACAGTTAACGCGCCACCTCTCTCTCACTGCTGGGACACTTGCCTTGTTCGCCACGCTCAGTCGGCGGAGACTGTAGACGCACGCTCGAGCTCGCCGATTTTATCGGGAGTACGCACCACATATACTATGTTCCAACCGAGAGTTAACAGGCTAACTCAGCGTTCTATCTTAACGTTATAGAGGCAAGGATTTAGTATTGGATGGATTTGTGTATATTTCTTGGTCCCTTTCATAGAGAATTGCCACATTTATTTAAGTAGGATCGTGTTATTTGAGGAACCTCGTCTGATTTAATGAGCCAACCACGGTTTTACCGTGAGACAGTGTGAACTTAGACATGCATGGCTTAATCTTTGAGACAAGCATATGACTACTGGCAGTATCAACCAGATAGCTATCACCGAATTCTAGCTGCCGGCCCGTACGTCGTTGCGAGAGAACAGGCTTTTATCGAGACAAAATCGAGCCACAAAATAAATTCATGCGGGAATAACAACCATTTCTCTTCACCATACGGACACAGTTAACGCGCCACCTCTCTCTCACTGCTGGGACACTTGCCTTGTTCGCCACGCTCAGCCGGCGGAGACTGTAGACGCACGCTCGAGCTCGCCGATTTTATCGGGAGTACGCACCACATATACTATGTTCCAACCGAGAGTTAACAGGCTAACTCAGCGTTCTATCTTAACGTTATAGAGGCAAGGATTTAGTATTGGATGGATTTGTGTATATTTCTTGGTCCCTTTCATAGAGAATTGCCACATTTATTTAAGTAGGATCGTGTTATTTGAGGAACCTCGTCTGATTTAATGAGCCGACCACGGTTTTACCGTGAGACAGTGTGAACTTAGACATGCATGGCTTAATCTTTGAGACAAGCATATGACTACTGGCAGTATCAACCAGATAGCTATCACCGAATTCTAGCTGCCGGCCCGTACCTCGTCGCGAGAGAACAGGCTTTTATCGAGACAAAATCGAGCCACAAAATAAATTCATGCGGGAATAACAACCATTTCTCTTCACCATACGGACACAGTTAACGCGCCACCTCTCTCTCACTGCTGGGACACTTGCCTTGTTCGCCACGCTCAGCCGGTGGAGACTGTAGACGCACGCTCGAGCTCGCCGATTTTATCGGGAGTACGCACCACATATACTATGTTCCAACCGAGAGTTAACAGGCTAACTCAGCGTTCTATCTTAACGTTATAGAGGCAAGGATTTAGTATTGGATGGATTTGTGTATATTTCTTGGTCCCTTTCATAGAGAATTGCCACATTTATTTAAGTAGGATCGTGTTATTTGAGGAACCTCGTATGATTTAATGAGCCAACCACAGTTTTACCGTGAGACAGTGTGAACTTAGACATGCATGGCTTAATCTTTGAGACAAGCATATGACTACTGGCAGTATCAACCAGATAGCTATCACCGAATTCTAGCTGCCGGCCCGTACCTCGTTGCGAGAGAACAGGCTTTTATCGAGACAAAATCGAGCCAAAAAATAAATTCATGCGGGAATAACAACCATTTCTCTTCACCATACGGACACAGTTAACGCGCCACCTCTCTCTCACTGCTGGGACACTTGCCTTGTTCGCCACGCTCAGCCGGCGGAGACTGTAGACGCACGCTCGAGCTCGCCGATTTTATCGGGAGTACGCACCACATATACTATGTTCCAACCGAGAGTTAACAGGCTAACTCAGCGTTCTATCTTAACGTTATAGAGGCAAGGATTTAGTATTGGATGGATTTGTGTATATTTCTTGGTCCCTTTCATAGAGAATTGCCACATTTAATTAAGTAGGATCGTGTTATTTGAGGAACCTCGTCTGATTTAATGAGCCAACCACGGTTTTACCGTGAGAACTTAGACATGCATGGCTTAATCTTTGAGACAAGCATATGACTACTGGCAGTATCAACCAGATAGCTATCACCGAATTCTAGCTGCCGGCCCGTACCTCGTTGCGAGAGAACAGGCTTTTATCGAGACAAAATCGAGCCACAAAATAAATTCATGCGGGAATAACAACCATTTCTCTTCACCATACGGACACAGTTAACGCGACACCTCTCTCTCTCACAGCTGGGACACTTGCCTTGTTCGCCACGATCAGCCGGCGGAGACTGTAGACGCACGCTCGAGCTCGCCGATTTTATCGGGAGTACGCACCATATATACTATGTTCCAACCGAGAGTTAACAGGCTAACTCAGCGTTCTATTTTAACGTTATAGAGGCAAGGATTTAGTATTGGATGGAGTATGGTATATTTCTTGGTCCCTTCTATATAGCTCAGCTCGCGTTAGATGTATGGTATAGTTATGAAAAATGGCGAAATGTGCTTTTTGACTACGCCAAATCGATCGGTGCCATCATCTTTCTTGTGGAAGCAAAGGTTGGGACACTTTGCTCGGGTGCTTAGTGATAATTTGCAGTGTTAAAAGACACGATTCTAGTATAATCTTTGCTTAGATTCGTTGTCATAGTGTGATTTTGAAAAGAAGCATCTGTGACACACGAAGCCTGTGTTGTGCGGAAATCGGAACACCAAAATTCAAAATTTAATATCAAACCAAATCAGACAAAGAAGAAGGACGCGGTTTCAATCATCTACTAAGTCATTTAATGAAACTGAATATTTCTAGAGTAAAAAGCTCAGAAATGAAGAACATGTATTTAATAAAAAATAGTTGCATATTGATCATCGTTTCTAAATCATGAGGTACCCTTTTATCAACCATAAAAATTACAATTTATCATTTTCAAACTGCTGGCTGCATATCAGCAGCAGGTAGTCCAGACAGCGGTTTATCGGTTTAAAATAAGTGTAAGAAAGAATATGCTATTAGATCTTATATCTGATCCAATCATGATACCCAAAATAACAAAAAAAGTCAGAGGTGAGGAAGTATTCCATTCTCCAGATTGCATCGCGCTAATCTGCAGGAGTTTGAGAACGAAAGCACATGAAACATTGTAGAATAAATTTTAAAAATACTCTGTATTTGTAAGTTAGAATCTACCCATGGGAGCGGTAGGTTGTCTTTTGTACAATTCCTCTACCCACTAATAGGTGGGGCCTGTATTCAAATCTCACTGACTGCCCATCCATTCTGGAAGAGACAATAATTCTTGACCCTTAACAATGGAGTCCGCAATTAAGCGCCGCCCCTACTCAATGGTCAGTTATGGATGTTGCTTCTCTGGTTCGCTTATACAATACAATTGACAGTCGCGCAGAACAAAGAAGCAGAGCACGTGGTTTCAATGAATGACACATCCGACTTGAGCATAGCTTTGGGTCACTGAGCCTATAAGGGATGTGGCAGCCAACTCTATCCCATAACCTCCTTAGTCGCCTCTTACAATATACATGGAAGGTAAACAGTTGCTATTCTTTGCTTCCCTATCAGACCCCTGACAACACGAGGGCGAGCTATTGGATCTTACATCGGCGCCCATGAAGAGACATTATAACGAAGCAAAGTACAATGGTAAGACAGCATTCCGATATCCGGATGGCATCCTGCTAATCTGCAGGGAGTTTGAGAACGAACGAACACGAAAGAAAAAGAAAAGTAAGAAATATGTGTCAAACCGAAAGCCCAGATATCGCAGGAATGATGTAAACCATGACAAAACAGGAACATTTTTAATACTTGAATATTAAAAATTACAATTGATTATCTCAAACTCCTGCAGATCAGCAGGAGGTAGCCCAGAGGTCGGAGTAGCTGTCTAGAATAATTGTAAGAAAGGATAAGCTATTAGATCTTCCTCTTCTGCGTTCGTACTCAAACTCCTGCAGATTATCATAATGTAGTCCGGGGAACGGAATGCGTTGTCATGGTTTACAGCATTGCTGCGATATCTGCACCGTTCGGCCTGACACATCCGACTTGAGCATAGCTTTGGGTCTCTGACCCTATATGGGATGTGGCAGCCAACTCTATCCCATAACCTCCTTAGTCGCCTCTTACGACATACATGGAAGGTAAACAGTTGCTATTCTTTGCTTCCCTATCAGACCCCCGGCAACACGAGGGCGAGTTATTAGATCTTACATCGGCTCTCATGAAGAGACATTATAACGAAGCAAAGTACAATGGTAAGACGGCATTCCGATATCCGGATTGCATCCTGCAGGGAGTTTGAGAACGAACGCACATGAAACATTTTTTTTGAAAAAATTCACTGTATTTTTAAGATTCTCACTGACTTCCTTTCCACAAGGAAATAGAAAATAATTCTTGACCGTTAACAATGGAGTCCGCAATTAAACTCCAGCCTCTACCCAATAGTGAGTGACGGATGTTGTTTCTCTGGTTCGCTTATACAATACAATTGACAGTCGCACAAAACAAAGAAGCAGAGCACGTGGTTTCAATGGAGCTCGCTTGGTTTTGATTTTCAGTACGAATACAGACCGTTGTAGCTGACCCGACTTTTACAGATTTCTCAAGGCATCAACAGATATAATATCTTGTCATTTTATGTGTTGGTAAGCACATCATGTAAACTTGCACAGAAAAATGTCTTGGTCACATCTTTTTCTAGCATTGTGAGTTACATCAACATTATCATCATCATGGAATATTTATAAAATTCATAATGTGTCATGCAATCTTTTATTAAGTACATTCGTGTCATCTGTGGTCAGTTTTTTGGGGGCTATGTTCACATCTGTGGCCAGCTGTATTTGTGTTATGTTCACAACTGTGGCCAGCTGTATGAGTGTTATGTTTACAACTGTGGCCAGTTGTATGGGTGTTATGCTCACAACTGTGGTCAGCTGTATGGGTGTTATGTTCACATTTGAGCATATATATAAAATATAAGGATTAGGATCCCATTAACTCCCTCTATCCAGCAAGCTGCTAAAATAGACTGGTAAGCAGACCCCTTCTGCGATTGTTGGTTTTCAAATATTGTTAAATTTGTATACCAAACTTAATAAATTAGTATAATTGTCAGTTTAAAGTCAATTTGTAGGCCAAACTTAATACATTTTTTGTTTAATTACCAGTGTAGTCACTTTGTAGACCCCGTATTACATTTAGTAGCATGGTGGCCAGTGTAAAGTAAATTTGTAGACCCAATTTAATATATGTAGTAGTATTGCCAGTGTAATGTAAATTTGTAAATCCAATTTCACTACAGAGTATTTTTAGCGTTAGGACGGAATTACAGAATAATTTTTTTAATTTTTTGCACATCTATGACGGGAATAAGAAATAGTACTTCTAAATATTTTAATATTATAATGTAACATAAATATTTTGAAATAGAAATGGACAAAGAATGTGGTTATCACAAGTTCATTTCGAAAAACATGATTGTTATTATTTTAAAATTAATTTTAAAAATAAAATATACTGTATAAATTAAAAATAAATTATAATGTATAAATTAAAAATAATTTCAGACATGAAATGTGATTTTGCCAAACTTCAGAATCAATAACTTCCGCTTAAATTGTCTGTTTTGTAAATAATACAATTACGAACACAAACTGTATAGTATAGAGGCATACGACATTATGTTTGTTATATAAAAAAATAAAAGAATTTTCTAACGAAATGGCATATATTTGCAAAACGAGGGCATAGTTATGTTGCTAGTAATTGCCGCTTTGGATTTCAATGTGTAATGTTAGCAAAGTAAATAAAATAGTTATACTTTCACACAGGTAAGTACACACAAAAATATATAAAGAAAATATAAGGAAACATGGCATCCCATACCACAAATCTTCAATATTTATTATAATTTACAAAAGTCATAGAATAACACATATAAATCATGCCGGAAGTAAATGTGGATATATTACACTTTTGATCGGAACCATGTTTATATAAAAACCGAAAATTATTTAATAAATTCATAAATGTCCGCGTCACTTCATAGATGGTCCGTAATTTGTAATGATATCATAGGATCGATTAAAAGACGTTAATACATCTACTAGCATTGCCAGTGTAACGTGATTGGCACTATTTTTAATGTGCTCAAATCATAATCTAATTTGTGCGAGTTGAGATTATGAAACCGTCTCATAAATCCCAATGCACTAGATTGATTTGTGGCAGCAGTAATCTCTCTTGGAAATAGTTTCACAGAACAAAATGGTTAGTTAATAGATTAAATGATATAAACATTAACTCTTTGTTCCCCGCAAACCATTAACAGAGTTAGTAAACAAATCCCCCCCCCCTTCTGCTGATAAGCCACCAGGACCACCATTTTTATAGTTACTTCTAAATACTTTACGCTGGGTAGAACTCTCATGGAAATGGAGAGTTAAATTTATACAACAGTGAATTAGAATAACATATGTAATGACATCAAAAATACTATTAGTGTCATAACAATGGCTGTAATTATATCACCTATCTATCTATCTATCTATCTATCTATCTATCTATCTATCTATCTATCTATCTATCTATCTATCTATCTATCTATCTATCTATCTATCTATCTATCTATCTATCTATCTATCTATCTATCTATCTATCTATCTATCTATCTATCTATCTATCTATCTATCTATCTATCTATCTATCTATCTATCTATCTATCTATCTATCTATCTATCTATCTATCTATCTATCTATCTATCTATCTATCTATCTATCTATCTATCTATCTATCTATCTATCTATCTATCTATCTATCTATCTATCTATCTATCTATCTATCTATCTATCTATCTATCTATCTATCTATCTATCTATCTATCTATCTATCTATCTATCTATCTATCTATCTATCTATCTATCTATCTATCTATCTATCTATCTATCTATCTATCTATCTATCTATCTATCTATCTATCTATCTATCTATCTATCTATCTATCTATCTATCTATCTATCTATCTATCTATCTATCTATCTATCTATCTATCTATCTATCTATCTATCTATCTATCTATCTATCTATCTATCTATCTATCTATCTATCTATCTATCTATCTAACTATCTACCTACCTACCTACCTACCTACCTATGTTCCTTCAGCACCAATATGGCACATTAGGCAGAAACCAGAGCTCTCCAGTTCAAGCTATGTTATGCTAATGTTTGTAATTCTTGCTTGTTATTGAGATCTTTAGTCACACCCTCATTTATGGTTGTTCTGCAAAGTGTCCCTCTTGGTCTTCCTCTATTTCTTTCACCATCTGGTACCCATTTTAATGCTTGTAGTGGCAGTCTGTTTTCATTCATTCTAAGTACATGTCAATATATATTTTTATCTCAGCTGCATTACAACAATCATAATTTCCTGAGATACATGTCAATAGATATTAGATGTAATTATATCAGAAGTGCATCAGCTACATTTCAATCATTGTAATTACATCATAAGTGCATGTAATGGTATACATTTCGATCATTGTAATTACATCAAAAGTGCATGTAATAGTATACATTTCAATCATTGTAATTACATCAAAAATGCATGTAATGGCATTTAATGTGTAATAATAAATAAAGGTAAAAAGGTTACTAGAAATATCTAACTATCAATGTAAAACAAAAGTAAATAACGATAAGACAAGGACAATATCAACCCTTTTGTGTTTTTCCGTAAGGCGTTCAAAATGTCTTCTCAATCCATTGTCAACAGCCATAGTAGCCACGTGTGCAGCCAAGTGTTTCTTTGTTTTACTGTTATTTACTTTTGTTTTACATCGATTGCTAGGTATTTCTAGTAAGCTTTTTACCTCATTTAGTATTTACCATTTATTCGTTTGGTTACTGCGACACCTTCCATTTTATTACACACTCTCCGATATATTGGTTATTTTAATTAAATATATTGCTCTCATCAAAAGTGCCCCACAGCAAAACAACGGTTGTAATCACATCAAAAGTGCCTGTTACAACATTACAAGGGCTGAAATCACATCCAAATATCACAAAACAAATATTTATAAATTTGATTTTTCCACTGCTTAGTTTCATTTTATATATCAACTATTTTTATCAAGTTTCAGTGATAAATTATCTATTTCTTCTTCTTCAGCGTTCATTCTCAAAATCCCACTGGATATCACTTGTAGCAGGACCGTGGTCCTATTAGATTTCCAGAAGGATGTAGTCCAGAGAATGGAAATGCGTTGTGTCTGCGTTTTATTTGCGACACTGGCCCGACACATCCGCCTTCATCAGAAATTATCTATTTAAAGACTTGCTTTATGAAGAACAAAATTATAAAAGTGTCATTTCATATCCGATGTCTGTGTTTAAGCATATCTTTGACCTGTTATGTCTACCTCCAACAATTCTATTTTCAATCAATGTTTCCTTCAACTAGTGAAATCTTTTGCCATTTAACTCTCACTGCACCTGACTTAGCTCAGAACAGGTTTCCTACTAGATTAGTTAATCGTTGGATCATCGTTACTGCACTCCAGACAGTCCATGGGAGATCTCTCATTGTATCCGCCATTACACATTGACTGACTGTCCCCAATACACTGTTGATGGACTATTATTCTTTCTTGCTGACAAAACTGCTCCTTTCTAGCGACACCACATTTCAAACCAAGCTCCCTTATTCTAGTCGAGTTATCATCACTTAAACAGTCATTTGTTTGTGCGTTTTCCTGTAAGGCGTTCAAAATGTCTGCCCAATCCATCGTCAACAGCTGTAGTAGCCTCGTGTGCAGCCAAATGATCTATTCTCTCATTACCCCTGACTCCCGCATGTCCCAGCACAAAAATAAAAGTCAGTTTCCACACACATATGTGGGTTCGTAGTCGGACGTGAGATACATCTCTAGATTACCAAAATACTACTCTGTGGGTGTAGACATTTTGTTGGCTGTATTAGTAACTGTGTTTGCAGCTGCAGCAGTAAAATCGGGTTTTGTGCCAAAAACACAACAAACTCTATCAAATTCTTTCAGAATGACCTATCGGAGGTCTACGAGGTCTACAAATTCTTGACGACTCATTGTGATGACGGTTCTAGTTGGATACTTTATATTTGCATTACCATAGTAACGCCGAACATGGATAAGTGGTCTCTTGAATGATGTTACGGCTACAACATTAACACCATCACCTAATGGTTTATCATATCATTGACTCTGGAAAAATAGGTAGTTGAGGACCTCATATTCCTAATTATTGAAATGACAGTACACCATATTGAAATGACAGTTTATTTTCCCAGTGTGTGACTGTGAAACGTGGAAATATAAGCGGCAGTGGCACACCAAGCCCTTTTAACATTAATTGAGCAAGGACAAATGGTGAGTTAGTCAACTTAATCATTGGGCTGGCTCAAAGCTTTTTTGAAATGATGAGGTCTGTCTAAAGTGTAAGCCTGACTATTATTTCTTCCCTGTTCGTAGTGATCTATGATCTTACGTCTATGGGTGCTATCAAGCAAGGGTGAAATGACTAGCTCAAGCTCATTGACCCGCCTTTGAAACCGTTCCATATCTAAAGCAAAACAACTTCTTGTACCATGATGAGCTTCAGCCACAAAAATATAGGTAGTTATCAATTTACCCCCTGTAGCAAAATGAACCTGTAGAGTAAACAAGAGGAATATCCATTACCTTGGCTTGTTACAGTTACTTATAGGTTAGCACACTTAAGAAAAAAAAAGTTCGTATTAGCTGTACGTGCATATTATTATACAAAGTTACTCCACCACGAATATAACCCTCCCCGGTGTAGTGATATCATAGGAAGAAAAAGTACCACGACAAAATAGTCTCTGTTCGGTAATGATATTATTATTATTTTTTTCAAAGGTTAGCCTAAACACAAACAACTAAACCCCAATTACCTCCTTACAACAACAACCAATATAAATGTATACATACACATAATACCTTTCTACGACCCTGTTTGCTTTCAGTTCCTGAGACAGCGTGACAACGGGCGCTGGTAGTGGTAGGATAATCATGCTCCCATTTAGCATTAATCTGACTAAGTGATGGTAAACATGTTTCTAGACTATTGGTCCCTGACTTGCCAGCTAGCTGAATGGTTTTTGTCTCTGATGATGGGTCTGATACGGCTTCACTTCTGGGTTTAAAGAGCGTGGCTAGCGTTAAAGGCGAATTAAAGACAGAGCAGCTTATCGGGGACATCGACATATCTTCATTGTCTGACCACCCATCACTGTCTTCATTACTTCCAACGCCCTCAGTTGCCTCAGAAGCTGAACACCAAGAAAAAAGGCTCCCAAGTGGATATCTATCGATCTGCATTTTCACTGGCGACGTTGGTCGTATCGGCTTTTTGTTGTTGGGGTTTAAAAGGCACTAATGATGGAGAAGCCACACCTACCAGCTGCCTACGGGTAATGTTAGTGCCTATAAGAGTGAAGTGTATTATAGGGTTTGTGTGCCGCCTTCAACATTAACTGCTACCAGTAATAATCTGCCGAACTAGCTAAACTCACCCGCACTGCATAAACAATAGCTAAACATATAGGGTAGCTTGTTATGGGGTGGTACCTGAGCGATACGTAGTGAAAATTTTATTAGTGTGTAACCTATACATAAAGGATGAAAAAAGGCTAACCTTCGTCATTGGCTTAAACATGCGCATCTCTGGGAATGACATCTCAGCACGGGCTATAAATACGAAAGCATATGATTCTGATACTAACAAACGAGCAAACACCTAGTTTTATATACGAACCAGCTACACCAATCGCCTGTATTGCACTATTGAAGCACAACCGAATAGGCAATACAGGTTTGGTACTGTGCACACACTTGGAGTAACACATTCATCCCATTGGGTGATGTGTGTATATTTGTAGGACCAAACATTTTAAAAAATCATACGTTATCGGTACTTACTAATAGAAACTACCGGAACTTGGTCATTTTGAAGAATGACTTATGTAAGTAATGTTGTTAATATCTGAGCAGGTGGTTTGTTATTCTAACAGGATTTTCGATCATAGTATTGTTTTTGTCTTTTCTTCTTCAGACATGCGTTAACGGGCACATTCGCTACTTTTTCTATGGTATTTTGATGTTAAATTTAATGTCTGGCATGTGTGAAATTCTATAAGGCCTTGGTTGTTGGTCCGTTTTGGTAGTTGCCAGCATGTGGGCGTGGAAACAAGTTGGTGTAAATGTGAATACATTTGTGTATTTTTGGTGTGTATAGATACACTACATCCCGGTGATATATTTGGGTCTTATTTATTACTATTGTTGTGCTCGTTGTATATGTATATTGTTTGAGCTGTGTATGTATAGCCTGAATATGAGTTAGGGCTAACTATGTTTAGTATCTGCTTGGGAATTGGATTATTTACGCAGTCCATCTATTTTCCACAGACCAAGACGTCCACCAAAACCTTCCGGTGTGTTCAATGCTTGAAACCATTCAGTCGCCTTTACACACTGCAAAGACATACACAAGATCTTCACCTTTAAAAAAAGACATAACTGTAATTATTGTGCTTATTGTAATTATTTACACAGACGCTTCAACATTAAGACAGCACAAGCAGAAGTGTCATACACCCCAATTAGTAACAACGGATGGGACTTTAAAACCTAGC
The DNA here is from genome assembly GCA_034231615.1 of Meghimatium bilineatum. Lineage (NCBI taxonomy): Eukaryota > Metazoa > Mollusca > Gastropoda > Stylommatophora > Philomycidae > Meghimatium > Meghimatium bilineatum. The sequence goes on along the minus strand of CM067308.1, from coordinate 39,497,073 downwards.
GAGGGGCATCATAGTAATTTAACACCAACCAAGAACATGATACTAGTTGATCCCCAGGTGGTCGACGCCTTGCTGTATAAAACAGTCTATAAACCACCTGATTCTTTAACTGATTCTACGGGTGAGTTGGACCAAGATATGCGGGCGGTTTTAGCTCGTGGTGATTTAACCAATCATGAAAAATCTACACTATACCAAAAAACATTACAACAGTATTTGAATCGACTCAGTCAATACAAAAACATACAGATGAAGCTATTAGAGAACACGCAGTGTTCGGTACCAAATGCCTTAATACAGAAAGATGAAGAACCCACTGAGAAAATTCCAGAGAAAGGCGAAGTGATGCCTAAGACGCCACTGCTTCAACATAGGCGGGCATCTAAAAGAACAAAAAGTAAAACAATGGACAAAAGTCTGATTTGGGATAAGTGGTAGAAAAACTGTAGAAGGCAACGCACCATTACACAACAACTTGTCACCTGTTTAAACTAATATGATACTTATATATTACATTAATAAACAAAATAAAATAATATAACCACAACCGTGTTGTTGTATTTTGTCTGTATTTATGTGTGACTATGTGTAAAAAAAAGATTGCTCATAAACATAAAAAACTATGACGATTTCCCTCCTAGCAATGGATCCCGTGTAGGTCCAAGATGAGAAACCCGTGTTACACGGGCCCGTGCAGCACGGGGTCTTTTAGCATGCATATACACGTAATGTAGAAATGATTAAAATAAAATTACTGAAAAGAAAAACTTGAGGACAACCAGTTTCATTCAGGAATTATTGAAGACAGCTTGCAGAGGACAATACGTTGAAGTAGAAATACTGACGATATAATTTCTCACAGCTGACTGATGACACTGCTAATTCATGACATCAAAAACACACATAACAAGTTGATGATAATGTTTAAGACAGAATTGGTAAAGGATGAAAAGAACTCATTGAAGACAAACTACTTAAAGACAGGTGGCTAAAAGTTTTGGTTGAAGACACAACAGATTGTAGATAGACAGTAATGGTTGAAGGAAGTGGTCGACGGCAGATAGAATTATCTCATCAGATTTTGGTTGAAGAGTGTTGTCAGAAGACAAGCCTGTCTGGAGACAACTTGTTGAAGATAAAATCTCTTAAGACATAAGTGGTTCAACTCAGAATTGTTACAAGACAGGCTGAGTTGGACGAATAGAGATACAGTATGTTTTAAAGATTAGTTGAGGACAGATGGTTGAAGGCAGACATAAGTGATTGTATTGGTTGAAGACATGAATGGATAACCTTTTAACTGCGGAGATATTCTGATACTATTAAAAGTTACTATATTTTGTTAAAATCTTCTTATTCTTGGTTTCCCAGGGAAAAAAATTCATCTGGATTTTTAATGTAGGCATCTAGATGGATTTTACCCCTGGAAAACTAAGTAAGATCTCTACAAAATGGCGGTAACTTTTTGTCGTATTCTTAAGAATGCCTCAGCAGCTAAGGGGTTAAGATAAATGTATTGTCTTGGAGACAGATATAACTAAATAAGATAAGACACAATTTTAAGGAGACAGACAAAATAAATTAAAAAGATAAGTGGTTGAAGACATAACAGATCAAAATGTTATAACAAACACATAGAATTATAGCTGAAGTTTGATGTGTCGGGTCCATTGGCACAAATAAAATAGTTACATTATGTATCTGCATTATCTGGACTATATTATCCTGTACAGATAGTAGGATGGTATCATATAGCATCCGAGAACAGTGGCTGGATGCGATGAAGAATTAATGTGTGTGGAAACTGACTTTTATTTTTGTGCTGGGACATGCAGGAGTCAGGGGTAATGAGAGACTAGATCATTTGGCTGCACACGAGGCTACTAAAGCTGTTGACGATGGATTGGGCAGACATTTTGAACGCCTTACAGGAATACGCACAAACAAATGACTGTTTAAGTGATGATAACTCGACTAGAATAAGGGAGCTTGGTTTGAAATGTGGTGTCGCTAGAAAGGAGCAGTTTCGTCAGCAAGAAAGAATAATAATCCATCAACAGCGTATTGGGGACAGTCAGTCAATGTGTAATGGCGGATACAAGGAGAGATCTGAGCACCCATTGACTGTCTGGAGTGCAGTAACGATGATCCAACGATTAACTAATCTAGTAGGGAACCTGTTCTGAGCTAAGTCAGGTGCAGTGAGAGTTAAATTGCAAAAGATTTCACTAGTTGAAGGAAAAATTGATTGAAAATAGAATTGTTGGAGGTAGACATAACAGGTCAAAGATATGCTTAAACACAGACATCGGATATGAAATGACACTTTTATAATTTTGTTCTTCATAAAGCAAGTCTTTAAATAGATAATTTCTGATGAAGATGGATGTGTCGGTCCAGTGTCGCAAATAAAACGCAGACACAACGCATTTCCATTCTCTGGACTACATCCTTCTGGAAATCTAATAGGACCATGGTCCTGCTACAAGTGATATCCAGTGGGATTTTGAGAATGAACGCTGAAGAAGAAGAAATAGATAATTTATCACTGAAACTTGATAAAAATAGTTGATATATAAAATGAAACTAAGCAGTGGAAAAATCAAATTTATAAATATTTGTTTTGTGATATTTGGATGTGATTTCAGCCCTTGTAATGTTGTAACAGGCACTTTTGATGTGATTACAACCGTTGTTTTGCTGTAGGGCACTTTTGATGTGAGCAACATATTTAATTAAAATAACCAATATATCGAGGAGTGTGTAATAAAATGGAAGGTGTCGCAGTAACCAAACGAATAAATGGTAAATACTAAATGAGGTAAAAAGCTTAATAGAAATACCTAGCAATCGATGTAAAACAAAAGTAAATAACAATAAAACAAAGAAACACTTGGCTGCACACGTGGCTACTATGGCTGTTGACAATGGATTGAGAAGACATTTAGAACGCCTTACGGAAAAACACAAAAGGGTTGATATTGTCCTTGTCTTATCGTTATTTACTTTTGTTTTACATTGATAGTTAGATATTTCTAGTAACCTTTTTACCTTTATTTATTATTACACATTAAATGCCATTACATGCATTTTTGATGTAATTACAATGATTGAAATGTATACCATTACATGCACTTTTGATGTAATTACAATGATCGAAATGTATACCATTACATGCACTTTTGATGTAATTACAATGATTGAAATGTAGCTGATGCACTTCTGATATAATTACATCTAATATCTATTGACATGTATCTCAGGAAATTATGATCGTTGTAATGCAGCTGAGATAAAAATATATATTGACATGTACTTAGAATGAATGAAAACAGACTGCCACTACAAGCATTAAAATGGGTACCAGATGGTGAAAGAAATAGAGGAAGACCAAGAGGGACACTTTGCAGAACAACCATAAATGAGGGCGTGACTAAAGATCTCAATAACAAGCAAGAATTACAAACATTAGCATCACATAGCTTGAACTGGAGAGCTCTGGTTTCTGCCTAATGTGCCATATTGGTGCTGAAGGAACATAAGTAGGTAGGTAGGTAGGTAGGTAGGTAGGTAGGTAGGTAGGTAGATAGATAGATAGATATATAGATAGATATATAGATAGATAGATAGATAGATAGATAGATAGATAGATAGATAGATAGATAGATAGATAGATAGATAGATAGATAGATAGATAGATGGATGGATGGATGGATGGATGGATGGATTGATGGATGGATGGATGGATGGATGGATAGATAGATATATAGATAGATTAGATAGATAGATAGATAGATAGATAGATAGATAGATAGATAGATAGATAGATAGATAGATAGATAGATAGATAGATAGATAGATAGATAGATAGATAGATAGATAGATAGATAGATAGATAGATAGATAGATATATAGATAGATAGATAGATAGATAGATAGATTAGATAGATAGATAGATAGATAGATAGATAGATAGATAGATAGATAGATAGATAGATAGATAGATAGATAGATAGATAGATAGATAGATAGATAGATAGATAGATAGATAGATAGATAGATAGATAGATAGATAGATAGATAGATAGATAGATAGATAGATAGATAGATAGATAGATAGATAGATAGATAGATAGATAGATAGATAGATAGATAGATAGATAGATAGATAGATAGATAGATAGATAGATAGATAGATAGATAGATAGATAGATAGATAGATAGATAGATAGATAGATAGATAGATAGATAGATAGATAGATAGATAGATAGATAGATAGATAGATAGATAGATAGATAGATAGATAGATAGATAGATAGATAGATAGATAGATAGATAGATAGATAGATAGATAGATAGATAGATAGATAGATAGATAGATAGATAGATAGATAGATAGATAGATAGATAGATAGATAGATAGATAGATAGATAGATAGATAGATAGATAGATAGATAGATAGATAGATAGATAGATAGATAGATAGATAGATAGATAGATAGATAGATAGATAGATAGATAGATAGATAGATAGATAGATAGATAGATAGATAGATAGATAGATAGATAGATAGATAGATAGATAGATAGATAGATAGATAGATAGATAGATAGATAGATAGATAGATAGATAGATAGATAGATAGATAGATAGATAGATAGATAGATAGATAGATAGATAGATAGATAGATAGATAGATAGATAGATAGATAGATAGATAGATAGATAGATAGATAGATAGATAGATAGATAGATAGATAGGTGATATAATTACAGCCATTGTTATGACACTAATAGTATTTTTGATGTCATTACATATGTTATTCTAATTCTCTGTTGTATAAATTTAACTCTCCATTTCCATGAGAGTTCTACCCAGCGTAAAGTATTTAGAAGTAACTATAAAAATGGTGGTCCTAATGGCTTATCAGCAGAAGGGGGGGGGGGATTTGTTTACTAACTCTGTTAATGGTTTGCGGGGAACAAAGAGTTAATGTTTATATCATTTAATCTATTAACTAACCATTTTGTTCTGTGAAACTATTTCCAAGAGAGATTACTGCTGCCACAAATCAATCTAGTGCATTGGGATTTATGAGACGGTTTCATAATCTCAACTCGCACAAATTAGATTGTGATTTGAGCACATTAAAAATAGTGCCAATCACGTTACACTGGCAATGCTAGTAGATGTATTAACGTCTTTTAATCGATCCTATGATATCATTACAAATTACGGACCATCTATGAAGTGACGCGGACATTTATGAATTTATTAAATAATTTTCGGTTTTTATATAAACATGGTTCCGATCAAAAGTGTAATATATCCACATTTACTTCCGGCATGATTTATATGTGTTATTCTATGACTTTTGTAAATTATAATAAATATTGAAGATTTGTGGTATGGGATGCCATGTTTCCTTATATTTTCTTTATATATTTTTGTGTGTACTTACCTGTGTGAAAGTATAACTATTTTATTTACTTTGCTAACATTACACATTGAAATCCAGAGCGGCAATTACTAGCAACATAACTATGCCCTCGTTTTGCAAATATATGCCATTTCGTTAGAAAATTCTTTTATTTTTTTATATAACAAACATAATGGCGTTTGCCTCTATACTATACAGTTTGTGTTCGTAATTGTATTATTTACAAAACAGACAATTTAAGCGGAAGTTATTGATTCTGAAGTTTGGCAAAATCACATTTCATGTCCGAAATTATTTTTAATTTATACATTATAATTTATTTTTAATTTATACAGTATATTTTATTTTTAAAATTAATTTTAAAATAATAACAATCATGTTTTTCAAAATGAACTTGTGATAACCACATTCTTTGTCCATTTCTGTTTCAAAATATTTATGTTACATTATAATATTAAAATATTTAGAAGTACTATTTCTTATTCCCGTCATAGATGTGCAAAAAATTAAAAAAATTATTCTGTAATTCCGTCCTAACGCTAAAAATACTCTGTAGTGAAATTGGATTTACAAATTTACATTACACTGGCAATACTACTACATATATTAAATTGGGTCTACAAATTTACTTTACACTGGCCACCATGCTACTAAATGTAATACGGGGTCTACAAAGTGACTACACTGGTAATTAAACAAAAAATGTATGAAGTTTGGTCTACAAATTTACATTACAGGCAATGTTACTAAATGTATTAAGTTTGGCCTACAAATTGACTTTAAACTGACAATTATACTAATTTATTAAGTTTGGTATACAAATTTAACAATATTTGAAAACCAACAATCGCAGAAGGGGTCTGCTTACCAGTCTATTTTAGCAGCTTGCTGGATAGAGGGAGTTAATGGGATCCTAATCCTTATATTTTATATATATGCTCAAATGTGAACATAACACCCATACGGCTGACCACAGTTGTGAACATAACACCCATACAGCTGGCCACAGTTGTGAACATAACACAAATACAGCTGGCCACAGATGTGAACATAGCCCCCATAAAACTGACCACAGATGACACGAATGTACTTAATAAAAGATTGCATGACACATTATGAATTTTATAAATATTCCATGATGATGATAATGTTGATGTAACTCACAATGCTAGAAAAAGATGTGACCAAGACATTTTTCTGTGCAAGTTTACATGATGTGCTTACCAACACATAAAATGACAAGATATTATATCTGTTGATGCCTTGAGAAATCTGTAAACGTCGGGTCAGCTACAACGGTCTGTATTCGTACTGAAAATCAAAACCAAGCGAGCTCCATTGAAACCACGTGCTCTGCTTCTTTGTTTTGCGCTACTGTCAATTGTATTGTATAAGCGAACCAGAGAAGCAACATCCGTCACTCACTATTGGGTAGAGGCTGGAGTTTAATTGCGGACTCCATTGTTAACGGTCAAGAATTATTTTCTTTTTACTTGTGGAAGGGAAGTCAGTGAGATTCTTAAAAATACAGTGTATTTTTTCAAAAAAAATGTTTCATGTGCGTTCGTTCTCAAACTCCCTGCAGGATGCAATCCGGATATCGGAATGCCGTCTTACCATTGTACTTTGCTTCGTTATAATGTCTCTTCATGGGAGCCGATGTAAGATCTAATAACTCGCCCTCGTGTTGCCGGGGGTCTGATAGGGAAGCAAAGAATAGCAACTGTTTACCTTCCATGTATGTCGTAAGAGGCGACTAAGGAGGTTATGGGATAGAGTTGGCTGCCACATCCCATATAGGGTCAGAGACCCAAAGCTATGCTCAAGTCGGATGTGTCAGGCCGAACGGTGCAGATATCGCAGCAATGCTGTAAACCATGACAACGCATTCCGTTCCCCGGACTACATTATGATAATCTGCAGGAGTTTGAGTACGAACGCAGAAGAGGAAGATCTAATAGCTTATCCTTTCTTACAATTATTCTAGACAGCTACTCCGACCTCTGGGCTACCTCCTGCTGATCTGCAGGAGTTTGAGATAATCAATTGTAATTTTTAATATTCAAGTATTAAAAATGTTCCTGTTTTGTCATGGTTTACATCATTCCTGCGATATCTGGGCTTTCGGTTTGACACACATTTCTTACTTTTCTTTTTCTTTCGTGTTCGTTCGTTCTCAAACTCCCTGCAGATTAGCAGGATGCCATCCGGATATCGGAATGCTGTCTTACCATTGTACTTTGCTTCGTTATAATGTCTCTTCATGGGCGCCGATGTAAGATCCAATAGCTCGCCCTCGTGTTGTCAGGGGTCTGATAGGGAAGCAAAGAATAGCAACTGTTTACCTTCCATGTATATTGTAAGAGGCGACTAAGGAGGTTATGGGATAGAGTTGGCTGCCACATCCCTTATAGGCTCAGTGACCCAAAGCTATGCTCAAGTCGGATGTGTCATTCATTGAAACCACGTGCTCTGCTTCTTTGTTCTGCGCGACTGTCAATTGTATTGTATAAGCGAACCAGAGAAGCAACATCCATAACTGACCATTGAGTAGGGGCGGCGCTTAATTGCGGACTCCATTGTTAAGGGTCAAGAATTATTGTCTCTTCCAGAATGGATGGGCAGTCAGTGAGATTTGAATACAGGCCCCACCTATTAGTGGGTAGAGGAATTGTACAAAAGACAACCTACCGCTCCCATGGGTAGATTCTAACTTACAAATACAGAGTATTTTTAAAATTTATTCTACAATGTTTCATGTGCTTTCGTTCTCAAACTCCTGCAGATTAGCGCGATGCAATCTGGAGAATGGAATACTTCCTCAATTCTGACTTTTTTTGTTATTTTGGGTATCATGATTGGATCAGATATAAGATCTAATAGCATATTCTTTCTTACACTTATTTTAAACTGATAAACCGCTGTCTGGACTACCTGCTGCTGATATGCAGCCAGCAGTTTGAAAATGATAAATTGTAATTTTTATGGTTGATAAAAGGGTACCTCATGATTTAGAAACGATGATCAATATGCAACTATTTTTTATTAAATACATGTTCTTCATTTCTGAGCTTTTTACTCTAGAAATATTCAGTAAACATAGTTTTAAAAATGGATTTCATTAAATGACTTAGTAGATGATTGAAACCGCGTCCTTCTTCTTTGTCTGATTTGGTTTGATATTAAATTTTGAATTTTGGTGTTCCGATTTCCGCAAAACACAGGCTTCGTGTGTCACAGATGCTTCTTTTCAAAATCACACTATGACAACGAATCTAAGCAAAGATTATACTAGAATCGTGTCTTTTAACACTGCAAATTATCACTAAGCACCCGAGCAAAGTGTCCCAACCTTTGCTTCCACAAGAAAGATGATGGCACCGATCGATTTGGCGTAGTCAAAAAGCACATTTCGCCATTTTTCATAACTATACCATACATCTAACGCGAGCTGAGCTATATAGAAGGGACCAAGAAATATACCATACTCCATCCAATACTAAATCCTTGCCTCTATAACGTTAAGATAGAACGCTGAGTTAGCCTGTTAACTCTCGGTTGGAACATAGTATATGTGGTGCGTACTCCCGATAAAATCGGCGAGCTCGAGCGTGCGTCTACAGTCTCCGCCGGCTGAGCGTGGCGAACAAGGCAAGTGTCCCAGCAGTGAGAGAGAGCTGGCGCGTTAACTGTGTCCGTATGGTGAAGAGAAATGGTTGTTATTCCCGCATGAATTTATTTTGTGGCTCGATTTTGTCTCGATAAAAGCCTGTTCTCTCGCAACGAGGTACGGGCCGGCAGCTAGAATTCGGTGATAGCTATCTGGTTGATACTGCCAGTAGTCATATGCTTGTCTCAAAGATTAAGCCATGCATGTCTAAGTTCACACTGTCTCACGGTAAAACCGTGGTTGGCTCATTAAATCAGACGAGGTTCCTCAAATAACACGATCCTACTTAAATAAATGTGGCAATTCTCTATGAAAGGGACCATGAAATATACCATACTCCATCCAATACTAAATCCTTGCCTCTATAACGTTAAGATAGAACGCTGAGTTGGCCTGTTAACTCTTGGTTGGAACATAGTATATGTGGTGCGTACTCCCGATAAAATCGGTGAGATCGAGCGTGCGTCTACAGTCTCCGCCGGCTGAGAGTGGCGAACAAGGCAAGTGTTTCAGCAGTGAGAGAGAGGTGGCGCGTTAACTGTGTCCGTATGGTGAAGAGAAATGGTTGTTATTCCCGCATGAATTTATTTTGTGTCTCGATTTTGTCTCGATAAAAGCCTGTTCTCTCGCAACGAGGTACGGGCCGGCAGCTAGAATTCGGTGATAGCTATCTGGTTGATACTGCCAGTAGTCATATGCTTGTCTCAAAGATTAATCCATGCATGTCTAAGTTCACACTGTCTCACGGTAAAACTGTGGTTGGCTCATTAAATCAGACGAGGTTCCTCAAATAACACGATCCTACTTAAATAAATGTGGCAATTCTCTATGAAAGGGACCAAGAAATATACACAAATCCATCCAATACTAAATCCCTGCCTCTATAACGTTAAGATAGAACGCTGAGTTAGCCTGTTAACTCTCGGTTGGAACATAGTATATGTGGTGCGTACTCCCGATAAAAATCGGCGAGCTCGAGCGTGCGTCTACAGTCTCCACCGGCTGAGCGTGGCGAACAAGGCAAGTGTCCCAGCAGTGAGAGAGAGGTGGCGCGTTAACTGTGTCCGTATGGTGAAGAGAAATGGTTGTTATTCCCGCATGAATTTATTTTGTGGCTCGATTTTGTCTCGATAAAAGCCTGTTCTCTCGCAACGAGGTACGGGCCGGCAGCTAGAATTCGGTGATAGCTATCTGGTTGATACTGCCAGTAGTCATATGCTTGTCTCAAAGATTAAGCCATGCATGTCTAAGTTCACACTGTCTCACGGTAAAACCGTGGTTGGCTCATTAAATCAGACGAGGTTCCTCAAATAACACGATCCTACTTAAATAAATGTGGCAATTCTCTATGAAAGGGACCAAGAAATATACACAAATCCATCCAATACTAAATCCCTGCCTCTATAACGTTAAGATAGAACGCTGAGTTAGCCTGTTAACTCTCGGTTGGAACATAGTATATGTGGTGCGTACTCCCGATAAAATCGGTGAGCTCGAGCGTGCGTCTACAGTCTCCGCCGGCTGAGCGTGGCGAACAAGGCAAGTGTCCCAGCAGTGAGAGAGAGGTGGCGCGTTAACTGTGTCCGTATGGTGAAGAGAAATGGTTGTTATTCCCGCATGAATTTATTTTGTGGCTCGATTTTGTCTCGATAAAAGCCTGTTCTCTCGCAACGAGGTACGGGCCGGCAGCTAGAATTCGGTGATAGCTATCTGGTTGATACTGCCAGTAGTCATATGCTTGTCTCAAAGATTAAGCCATGCATGTCTAAGTTCACACTGTCTCACGGTAAAACCGTGGTTTGCTCATTAAATCAGACGAGGTTCCTCAAATAACACGATCCTACTTAAATAAATGTGGCAATTCTCTATGAAAGGGACCTAGAAATATATACAAATCCATCCAATACTAAATCCTTGCCTCTATAACGTTAAGATAGAACGCTGAGTTAGCCTGTTAACTCTCGGTTGGAACATAGTATATGTGGTGCGTACTCCCGATAAAATCGGCGAGCTCGAGCGTGCGTCTACAGTCTCCGCCGACTGAGCGTGGCGAACAAGGCAAGTGTCCCAGCAGTGAGAGAGAGGTGGCGCGTTAACTGTGTCCGTATGGTGAAGAGAAATGGTTGTTATTCCCGCATGAATTTATTTTGTGGCTCGATTTTGTCTCGATAAAAGCCTGTTCTCTCGCAACGAGGTACGGGCCGGCAGCTAGAATTCGGTGATAGCTATCTGGTTGATACTGCCAGTAGTCATATGCTTGTCTCAAAGATTAAGCCATGCATGTCTAAGTTCACACTGTCTCACGGTAAAAACGTGGTTGGCTCATTAAATCAGACGAGGTTTCTCAAATAACACGATCCTACTTAAATAAATGTGGCAATTCTCTATGAAAGGGACCAAGAAATATACACAAATCCATCCAATACTAAATCCTTGCCTCTATAACGTTAAGATAGAACGCTGAGTTAGCCTGTTAACTCTTGGTTGGAACATAGTATATGTGGTGCGTACTCCCGATAAAATCGGTGAGATCGAGCGTGCGTCTACAGTCTCCGCCGGCTGATAGTGGCGAACAAGGCAAGTGTTTCAGCAGTGAGAGAGAGGTGGCGCGTTAACTGTGTCCGTATGGTGAAGAGAAATGGTTGTTATTCCCGCATGAATTTATTTTGTGTCTCGATTTTGTCTCGATAAAAGCCTGTTCTCTCGCAACGAGGTACGGGCCGGCAGCTAGAATTCGGTGATAGCTATCTGGTTGATACTGCCAGTAGTCATATGCTTGTCTCAAAGATTAAGCCATGCATGTCTAAGTTCACACTGTCTCACGGTAAAACTGTGGTTGGCTCATTAAATCAGACGAGGTTCCTCAAATAACACGATCCTACTTAAATAAATGTGGCAATTCTCTATGAAAGGGACCAAGAAATATACACAAATCCATCCAATACTAAATCCTTGCCTCTATAACGTTAAGATAGAACGCTGAGTTAGCCTGTTAACTCTCGGTTGGAACATAGTATATGTGGTGCGTACTCCCGATAAAATCGGCGAGCTCGAGCGTGCGTCTACAGTCTCCGCCGACTGAGCGTGGCGAACAAGGCAAGTGTCCCAGCAGTGAGAGAGAGGTGGCGCGTTAACTGTGTCCGTATGGTGAAGAGAAATGGTTGTTATTCCCGCATGAATTTATTTTGTGTCTCGATTTTGTCTCGATAAAAGCCTGTTCTCTCGCAACGAGGTACGGGCCGGCAGCTAGAATTCGGTGATAGCTATCTGGTTGATACTGCCAGTAGTCATATGCTTGTCTCAAAGATTAAGCCATGCATGTCTAAGTTCACACTGTCTCACGGTAAAACTGTGGTTGGCTCATTAAATCAGACGAGGTTCCTCAAATAACACGATCCTACTTAAATAAATGTGGCAATTCTCTATGAAAGGGACCAAGAAATATACACAAATCCATCCAATACTAAATCCTTGCCTCTATAACGTTAAGATAGAACGCTGAGTTAGCCTGTTAACTCTCGGTTGGAACATAGTATATGTGGTGCGTACTCCCGATAAAAATCGGCGAGCTCGAGCGTGCGTCTACAGTCTCCACCGGCTGAGCGTGGCGAACAAGGCAAGTGTCCCAGCAGTGAGAGAGAGGTGGCGCGTTAACTGTGTCCGTATGGTGAAGAGAAATGGTTGTTATTCCCGCATGAATTTATTTTGTGGCTCGATTTTGTCTCGATAAAAGCCTGTTCTCTCGCGACGAGGTACGGGCCGGCAGCTAGAATTCGGTGATAGCTATCTGGTTGATACTGCCAGTAGTCATATGCTTCTCTCAAAGATTAAGCCATGCATGTCTAAGTTCACACTGTCTCACGGTAAAACCGTGGTTGGCTCATTAAATCAGACGAGGTTCCTCAAATAACACGATCCTACTTAAATAAATGTGGCAAATCTCTATGAAAGGGACCAAGAAATATACCATACTCCATCCAATACTAAATCGTTGCCTCTATAACGTTAAGATAGAACGCTGAGTTAGCCTGTTAACTCTCGGTTGGAACATAGTATATGTGGTGCGTACTCCCGATAAAATCGGCGAGCTCGAGCGTGCGTCTACAGTCTCCACCGGCTGAGCGTGGCGAACAAGGCAAGTGTCCCAGCAGTGAGAGAGAGGTGGCGCGTTAACTGTGTCCGTATGGTGAAGAGAAATGGTTGTTATTCCCGCATGAATTTATTTTGTGGCTCGATTTTGTCTCGATAAAAGCCTGTTCTCTCGCAACGAGGTACGGGCCGGCAGCTAGAATTCGGTGATAGCTATCTGGTTGATACTGCCAGTAGTCATATGCTTGTCTCAAAGATTAAGCCATGCATGTCTAAGTTCACACTGTCTCACGGTAAAACCGTGGTTGGCTCATTAAATCAGACGAGGTTTCCTCAAATAACACGATCCTACTTAAATAAATGTGGCAATTCTCTATGAAAGGGACCAAGAAATATACACAAATCCATCCAATACTAAATCCCTGCCTCTATAACGTTAAGATAGAACGCTGAGTTAGCCTGTTAACTCTCGGTTGGAACATAGTATATGTGGTGCGTACTCCCGATAAAATCGGTGAGCTCGAGCGTGCGTCTACAGTCTCCGCCGGCTGAGCGTGGCGAACAAGGCAAGTGTCCCAGCAGTGAGAGAGAGGTGGCGCGTTAACTGTGTCCGTATGGTGAAGAGAAATGGTTGTTATTCCCGCATGAATTTATTTTGTGGCTCAATTTTGTCTCGATAAAAGCCTGTTCTCTCGCAACGAGGTACGGGCCGGCAGCTAGAATTCGGTGATAGCTATCTGGTTGATACTGCCAGTAGTATATGCTTGTCTCAAAGATTAAGCCATGCATGTCTAAGTTCACACTGTCTCACGGTAAAACCGTGGTTGGCTCATTAAATCAGACGAGGTTTCTCAAATAACACGATCCTACTTAAATAAATGTGGCAATTCTCTATGAAAGGGACCAAGAAATATACACAAATCCATCCAATACTAAATCCTTGCCTCTATAACGTTAAGATAGAACGCTGAGTTAGCATGTTAACTCTCGGTTGGAACATAGTATATGTGGTGCGTACTCCCGATAAAATCGGTGAGCTCGAGCGTGCGTCTACAGTCTCCGCCGGCTGAGCGTGGCGAACAAGGCAAGTGTACCAGCAGTGAGAGAGAGGTGGCGCGTTAACTGTGTCCGTATGGTGAAGAGAAATGGTTGTTATTCCCGCATGAATTTATTTTGTGGCTCGATTTTGTCTCGATAAAAGCCTGTTCTCTCGCAACGAGGTACGGGCCGGCAGCTAGAATTCGGTGATAGCTATCTGGTTGATACTGCCAGTTGTCATATGCTTGTCTCAAAGATTAAGCCATGCATGTCTAAGTTCACACTGTCTCACGGTAAAACCGTGGTTGGCTCATTAAATCAGACGAGGTTCCTCAAATAACACGATCCTACTTAAATAAATGTGGCAATTCTCTATGAAAGGGACCAAGAAATATACACAAATCCATCAAATACTAAATCCTAGCCTCTACTACGTTAAGATACACGCGGAGGTAACCCGTTAACTCTCGGTTGGATCTTACTATATGTTGTACGCACTCCTGATAAAAATTGACGTGCTCTATCACTTCCCAGCAGTGATAGAGAGGTGGCGCGTTAACGGTGTCCATATGGTGAAGAAATATGGTTCGCTATCCTCGCATGAATTTATTTTGTGGCTCGACTTTGTCTCGACAATAGCTTGTTCTCTCGCAACGAGGTATAGGAAGGCAGGTATAAAAATGTTGTGATTTTCTGTATATGCTGGTATAGCAATGTGCGCGTGCAGAAGGTGTCAAACACAATGTATGTAGCAGTCGATGTCTCCGAGGCCGCTTGGATTCGTACTGCTGGCTATGGTGCAGTCGAGTCGGTGTTCGATGTTAGTTTTCTGGTTGACTCTGCCAGTAGTCATATGCTTGTCTCAAAGATTAAGCCCTGCATGTCCAAGTTCACAACGTCTCACGGTAAAACCGTGGTTGGCTCATTAAATCAGACGAGGTTCCTCAAATAACACGATCCTACTCAAATAAATGTGGCAATTCTCTATAAAAGGTACCAAGACATATACACAAATCCTAGCCTCTACTACGTTAAGATACACGCGGAGGTAACCCGTTAACTCTCGGTTGGATCTTACTATATGTGGTACGCACTCCTGATAAAAATTGACGTGTTCTATCACTTCCCAGCAGTGATAGATAGGTGGCGCGTTAACGGTGTCCGTATGGTGAAGAAATATGGTTCGCTATCCTCGCATGAATTTATTTTGTGGCTCGACTTTGTCTCGATAAAAGCCTGTACTCTCGCAACGATGTACGGGCCGGCTGCTAGAAAATGGTTGTGGTATTTCTGTCTGTACTGGTGTAGCTGTTTACTTGTCCAGTAGGTGGCAAGTTATATGTCCGTAGCAGTCTTTTCCGTCGATATCGCCGGAGCCTCTGTGATTCGCTCTGCACAGAGTGCAGTCTCCCAGTCCCCTAGCTACGGTGCAGTCATGTCGGTGTTCGTTGATAGCTATCTGGTTGATCCTACCAGTAGTCATATGCTTGTCTCAAAGATTAAGCCATGCATGTATAAGTTCACACTGTCTCGCAGTGAAACCGCAAATGGCTCATTAAATCAGTCGAGGTTCCTTAGATGAAACGATCCTACTTGGATAACTGTGGCAATTCTAGAGCTAATACATGCTTACCAAGCTCCGACTCTCGTGGAAAGAGCGGTTTTATTAGTTCAAAACCAATCGCCGTTGCCCTTAGCTGGGTGCGGCGTCCCCACTGGTGACTCTGGATAACTTTGTGCTGATCTCATGTGCCAGCGACGCATTTTTCAAATGTCTGCCCTATCAAATGTTGATGGTACGTGACATGTCTGCCATGTTTGTAACGGGAATCGGGGTACTATTCCGGAGATGGAGCATGAGAAACGGCTACTACATCCAAGGAAGGCAGCAGGCGCGCATCTTACCCACTCACTGCACGGAGAGGTAGTGACGAAAAATAATAAAACCGTGGTTCGCTCATTAAATCAGACGAGGTTGCTCAAATAACACGATCCTACTTAAATAAATGTGGCAATTCTCTATAAAAGGTGCTAAGAAATATACACAAATCCATCAAATACTAAATCCTAGCCTCTACTACGTTAAGATACACGCGGAGGTAACCCGTTAACTCTCGGTTGGATCTTACTATATGTTGTACGCACTCCTGATAAAAATTGACGTGCTCTATCACTTCCCAGCAGTGATAGAGAGGTGGCGCGTTAACGGTGTCCATATGGTGAAGAAATATGGTTCGCTATCCTCGCATGAATTTATTTTGTGGCTCGACTTTGTCTCGACAATAGCTTGTTCTCTCGCAACGAGGTATAGGAAGGCAGGTATAAAAATGTTGTGATTTTCTGTATAAGATGGTATAGCAATGTGCGCGTGAAGAAGGTGGCAAGCACGATGTATGTAGCAGTCGATGTCTCCGGGGTCGCTTGGATTGTACTGCTAGCTACGGTGCAGATGAGTCAGTATTGTGTGATAGATTTCTGGTTGACTCTGCCAGTAGTCAAATGCTTGTCTCAAAGATTAAGCCCTGCATGTCCAAGTTCACAATGTCTCACGGTAAAACCGTGGTTGGCTCATTAAATCAGACGAGGTTCCTCAAATAACACGATCCTACTTAAATAAATGTGGCAATTCTCTATAAAAGGTGCTAAGAAATATACACAAATCCATCAAATACTAAATCCTAGCCTCTACTACGTTAAGATACACGCGGAGGTAACCCGTTAACTCTCAGTTGGATCTTACTATATGACGCACTCATGATAAAAATTGACGTGCTCTATCACTTCCCAGCAGTGATAGATAGGTGGCGCGTTAACTGTGTCCGTATGGTGAAGAAATATGGTTCGATATCCTCGCATGAATTTATTTTGTGGCTCGACTTTGTCTCGATAAAAGCCTGTTCTCTCGCAACGATGTACGGGCCGGCAGCTAGAAAATGGTTGTGGTATTTCTGTCTGTACTGGTGTAGCTGTTTACTTGTCCAGTAGGTGGCAAGTTATATGTCCGTAGCAGTCTTTCCCGTCGATATCGCCGGGGCATCTGGGATTCGCTCTGCACAGAGTGCTGTCTCCCAGTCCCCTATCTACGGTGCAGTCATGTCGGTGTTCGTTGATAGCTATCTGGTTGATCCTACCAGTAGTCATATGCTTGTCTCAAAGATTAAGCCATGCATGTATAAGTTCACACTGTCTCGCAGTGAAACCGCAAATGGCTCATTAAATCAGTCGAGGTTCCTTAGATGAAACGATCCTACTTGGATAACTGTGGCAATTCTAGTGCTAATACATGCTTACCAAGCTCCGACCCTCGTGGAAAGAGCGGTTTTATTAGTTTAAAACCAATCGCCGTTGCCCTTAGCGGGGTGTGGCGTCCCCACTGGTGACTCTGGATAACTTTGTGCTGATCTCATGTGCCAGCGACGCATTTTTTAAATGTCTACCCTATCAAATGTTGATGGTACGTGACATGCCTGCCATTTTTGTAACGGGAATCGGGGTACGATTCCGGAGATGGAGCATGAGCAACGGCTACCACATCCAAGGAAGGCAGCAGGCGCGCATCTTACCCACTCACTGCACGGAGAGGTAGTGACGAAAAATAATAAAACCGTGGTTGGCTCATTAAATCAGACGAGGTTGCTCAAATAACACGATCCTACTTAAATAAATGTGGCACTTCTCTATAAAAGGTGCTAAGAAATATACACAAATCCATCAAATACTAAATCCTAGCCTCTACTACGTTAAGATACACGCGGAGGTAACCCGTTAACTCTCGGTTGGATCTTACTATATGTGGTACGCACTCCTGATAAAAATTGACGTGCTCTATCACTTCTCAGCAGTGATAGAGAGGTGGCGCGTTAACGGTGTCCATATGGTGAAGAAATATGGTTCGCTATCCTCGCATGAATTTATTTTGTGGCTCGACTTTGTCTCGACAATAGCTTGTTCTCTCGCAACGAGGTATAGGAAGGCAGGTATAAAAATGTTGTGATTTTCTGTATATGATGTTATAGCAATGTGCGCGTGAAGAAGGTGGCAAGCACGATGTATGTAGCAGTCGATGTCTCCGGGGTCGCTTGGATTGTACTGCTAGCTACGGTGCAGATGAGTCAGTATTGTGTGATAGATTTCTGGTTGACTCTGCCAGTAGTCAAATGCTTGTCTCAAAGATTAAGCCCTGCATGTCCAGGTTCACAATGTCTCACGGTAAAACCGTGGTTGGCTCATTAAATCAGACGAGGTTACTCAAATAACACGATCCTACTTAAATAAATGTGGCAATTCTCTATAAAAGGTGCTAAGAAATATACACAAATCCATCAAATACTAAATCCTAGCCTCTACTACGTTAATATGCACGCGGAGGTAACCCGTTAACTCTCGGTTGGATCTTACTATATGTGGTACGCACTCCTGATAAAAATTGACGTGCTCTATCACTTCCCAGCAGTGATAGAGAGGTGGCGCGTTAACGGTGTCCATATGGTGAAGAAATATGGTTCGCTATACTCGCATGAATTTATTTTGTGGCTCGACTTTTTCTCGATAAAAGCCTGTTCTCCGCAACGATGTACGGGCCGGCAGCTAGAAAATGGTTGTGGTATTTCTGTCTGTACTGGTGTAGCTGTTTACTTGTCCAGTAGGTGGCAAGTTATATGTCCGTAGCAGTCTTTCCCGTCGATATCGCCGGGGCCTCTGGGATTCGCTCTGCACAGAGTGCTGTCTCCCAGTCCCCTAGCTACGGTGCAGTCATGTCGGTGTTCGTTGATAGCTATCTGGTTGATCCTACCAGTAGGCATATGCTTGTCTCAAATATTAAGCCATGCATGTATAAGTTTACACTGTCTCGCAGTGAAACCGCAAATGGCTCATTAAATCAGTCGAGGTTCCTTAGATGAAACGATCCTACTTGGATAACTGTGGCAATTCTAGAGCTAATACATGCTTATCAAGCTCCGACCCTCGTGGAAAGAGCGGTTTTATTAGTTCAAAACCAATCGCCGTTGTCCTTAGCGGGATGCGGCGTCCCCACTGGTGACTCTGGATACCTTTGTGCTAATCTCATGTGCCAGCGACACATTTTTCAAATGTCTGCCCTATCAAATGTCGATGGTACGTGACATGCCTGCCATGTTTGTAACGATAATCTGGGTACGATTCCGGAGATGGAGCATGAGAAACGTCTACCACATCCAAGGAAGGCAGCAGGCGCGCATCTTACCCACTCACTGCACGGAGAGGTAGTGACGAAAAATAATAAAACCGTGGTTGGCTCATTAAATCAGACGAGGTTGCTCAAATAACACGATCCTACTTAAATAAATGTGGCAATTCTCTATAAAAGGTGCTAAAAAATATTCACAAATCCATCAAATACTAAATCCTAGCCTCTACTACGTTAAGATACATGCGGAGGTAACCCGTTTCCTAGCAGTGATAGAGAGGTGGCGCGTTAACGGTGTCCATATGGTGAAGAAATATGGTTCGCTATCCTCGCATGAATTTATTTTGTGGCTCGACTTTGTCTCGAATACGAATATAAGATGCGCTTGCGCATGCTGGTTTTAGATGCGCACGCGCATTCGAGTTTAAGATGCGCATGCGCAGAAGAATATAAGATGCGCTTGCGCATGCTGGTTTTAGATGCGCATGCGAATACGAATATAAGATGCGCACGCGCATAAAGTTTTGCATGCGCGCGCGCATACGAATACAAGATGCGCTTGCACATGCTAGTTTTAATTGCGCACGCGCATTCAAGTTTAAGATACGCACGCGCAGAAGAATATAAGATGCGCACGCACATGCGAGTTTGAGATGCGCACGCGCATACAACTATAAGATGCGCTTGCGCATGCTGGTTTTAGATGCGCACGCGCAGAAGAATATTAGATGCGCACGCGCAGAAGAATATAAAATGTGCACGCACATGCGAGTTTGAGATGCGCACGCGCATACAAATATAAGATGCGCTTGCGCATGCTGGTTTTAGATGCGCATGCGCATATGAATATAAGATGCGCTTGCGCATGCTGGTTTTAGATGCGCACGCGCATTCAAGTTTAAGATGCGCACGCGCACAAGAATATAAGATGCGCCCGCACATGCGAGTTTGAGATGCGCACGCGAGCGTAAGATGCGCATGCCCATACGAATATAAGATGCGCTTGCGCATGCTGGTTTTAGAAGCGCACTGCTAGCTACGGTGCAGATGATTCAGTATTGTGTGATAGATTTCTGGTTGACTCTTCCAGTAGTCAAATGCTTGTCTCAAAGATTAAGCCCTGCATGTCCAAGTTCACAATGTCTTACGGTAAAACCGTGGTTGGCTCATTCAATCAGACGAGGTTGCTCAAATAACACGATCCTACTTAAATAAATGTGGCAATTCTCTACAAAAGGTGCTAAGAAATATACACAAATCCATCAAATACTAAATCCTAGCCTCTACTACGTTAAGATACACGCGGAGGTAACCCGTTAACTAACTCTCAGTTGGATCTTACTATATGACGCACTCCTGATAAAAATTGACGTGCTCTATCACTTCCCAGCAGTGATAGAGAGGTGGCGCGTTAACGGTGTCCATATGGTAAAGAAATATGGTTCGCTATCCTCGCATGAATTTATTTTGTGGCTCGACTTTGTCTCGATAAAAGCCTGTTCTCTCGCAACGATGTACGGGCCGGCAGCTAGAAAATGGTTGTGGTATTTCTGTCTGTACTGGTGTAGCTGTTTACTTGTCCAGTAGGTGGCAAGTTATATGTCCGTAGCAGTCTTTTCCGTCGATATCGCCGGAGCCTCTGGGATTCGCTCTGCACAGAGTGCTGTCTCCCAGTCCCCTAGCTACGGTGCAGTCATGTCGATGTTCGTTGATAGCTATCTGGTTGATCATACCAGTAGTCATATGCTTGTCTCAAAAATTAAGCCATGCATGTGTAAGTTCACACTGTCTCGCAGTGAAACTGTAAATGGCTCATTAAATCAGTCGAGGTTCCTTAGATGAAACGATCCTACTTGGATAACTGTGGCAATTCTAGAGCTAATACATGCTTACCAAGCTCCGACCCTCGTGGAAAGAGCGGTTTTATTAGTTCAAAACCAATCGCCGTTGCCCTTAGCGGGGTGCGGCGTCCCCACTGGTGACTCTGGATAACTTTGTGCTGATCTCATGTGCCAGCGACGCATTTTTCAAATGTCTGCCCTATCAAATGTTGATGGTACGTGACATGCCTGCCATGTTTGTTACGGGAACCGGGGTACTATTCCGGAGATGGAGCATGAGAAACGGCTACCACAACCAAGGAAGGCAGCAGGCGCGCATCTTACCCACTCACTGCACGGAGAGGTAGTGACGAAAAATAATAAAACCGTGGTTGGCTCATTAAATCAGACGAGGTTGCTCAAATAACACGATCCTACTTAAATAAATGTGGCAATTCTCTATAAAAGGTGCTACGAAATATACACAAATCCATCAAATACTAAATGCTAGCCTCTACTACGTTAAGATACACGCGGAGGTAACCCGTTAACTCTCGGTTGGATCTTACTATATGTGGTACGCACTCCTGATAAAAATTGACGTGCTCTATCACTTCCCAGCAGTGATAGAGAGGTGGCGCGTTAACGGTGTCCATATGGTGAAGAAATATGGTTCGCTATCCTCGCATGAATTTATTTTGTGCTTTGACTATTTCTCGATAAACCTTGTTCTCTTGCAACGAGGTATAGGAAGGCAGGTATTAAAATGATGTGATTTTCTGTGTATGCTGGTATAGCAATGTGCGCGTGAAGAAGGTGGCAAGCACGATGTATGTAGCAGTCGATGTCTCCGGTGTCGCTTGGATTGTACTGCTAGCTACGGTGCAGATGAGTCAGTATTGTGTGATAGATTTCTGGTTGACTCTGCCAGTAGTCAAATGCTTGTCTCAAAGATTAAGCCCTGCATGTCCAAGTTCACAATGTCTTACGGTAAAACCGTGGTTGGCTCATTAAATCAGACGAGGTTGCTCAAATAACACGATCCTACTTAAATAAATGTGGCAATTCTCTACAAAAGGTGCTAAGAAATATACACAAATCCATCAAATACTAAATCCTAGCCTCTACTACGTTAAGATACACGCGGAGGTAACCCGTTAACTCTCGGTTGGATCTTACTATATGTGGTACGCACTCCTGATAAAAATTGACGTGCTCTATCACTTCCCAGCAGTGATAGAGAGGTGGCGCGTTAACGGTGTCCATATGGTGAAGAAATATGGTTCGCTATCCTCGCATGAATTTATTTTGTGGCTCGACTTTGTCTCGACAATAGCTTGTTCTCTCGCAACGAGGTATAGGAAGGCAGGTATAAAAATGTTGTGATTTTCTGTATATGATGTTATAGCAATGTGCGCGTGAAGAAGGTGGCAAGCACGATGTATGTAGCAGTCGATGTCTCCGGGGTCGCTTGGATTGTACTGCTAGCTACGGTGCAGATGAGTCAGTATTGTGTGATAGATTTCTGGTTGACTCTGCCAGTAGTCAAATGCTTGTCTCAAAGATTAAGCCCTGCATGTCCAAGTTCACACTGTCTCACGGTAAAACCGTGGTTGGCTCATTCAATCAGACGAGGTTGCTCAAATAACACGATCCTACTTAAATAAATGTGGCAATTCTCTATGAAAGGGACCTAGAAATATACACAAATCCATCCAATACTAAATCCTTGCCTCTATAACGTTAAGATAGAACGCTGAGTTAGCCTGTTAACTCTCGGTTGGAACATAGTATATGTGGTACGCACTCCTGATAAAAATTGACGTGCTCTATCACTTCCCAGCAGTGATAGAGAGGTGGCGCGTTAACGGTGTCCATATGGTGAAGAAATATGGTTCGCTATCCCCGCACGAATTTATTTTGTGGCTCGATTTTTTCTCGATAAAAGCCTGTTCTCCGCAACGATGTACGGGCCGGCAGCTAGAAAATGGTTGTGGTATTTCTGTCTGTACTGGTGTAGCTGTTTACTTGTCCAGTAGGTGGCAAGTTATATGTCCGTAGCAGTCTTTCCTGTCGATATCGCCGGGGCCTCTGGGATTCGCTCTGCACAGAGTGCTGTCTCCCAGTCCCCTAGCTACGGTGCAGTCATGTCGGTGTTCGTTGATAGCTATCTTGTTGATCCTACCAGTAGTCATATGCTTGTCTCAAAGATTAAGCCATGCATGTATAAGTTCACACTGTCTCGCAGTGAAACCGCAAATGGCTCATTAAATCAGTCGAGGTTCCTTAGATGAAACGATCCTACTTGGATAACTGTGGCAATTCTAGAGCTAATACATGCTTACCAAGCTCCGACCATCGTGGAAAGAGCGGTTTTATTAGTTCAAAACCAATCGCCGTTGCCCTTAGCGGGGTGCGGCGTCCCCACTGGTGACTCTGGATAACTTTGTGCTGATCTCATATGCCAGCGACGCATTTTTCAAATGTCTGCCCTTTCAAATGTTGATGGTACGTGACATGCCTGCCATGTTTGTAACGGGAATCGGGGTACGATTCCGGAGATGGAGCATGAGAAACGGCTACCACATCCAAGGAAGGCAGCAGGCGCGCATCTTACCCACTCACTGCACGGAGAGGTAGTGACGAAAAATAATAAAACCGTGGTTGGCTCATTAAATCTGACGAGGTTGCTCAAATAACACGATCCTACTTAAATAAATGTGGCAATTCTCTATAAAAGGTGCTACGAAATATACACAAATCCATCAAATACTAAATGCTAGCCTCTACTACGTTAAGATACACGCGGAGGTATCCCGTTAACTCTCGGTTGGATCTTACTATATGTGGTACGCACTCCTGATAAAAATTGACGTGCTCTATCACTTCCCAGCAGTGATAGAGAGGTGGCGCGTTAACGGTGTCCATATGGTGAAGAAATATGGTTCGCTATCCTCGCATGAATTTATTTTGTGGCTCGACTTTGTCTCGACAATAGCTTGTTCTCTCGCAACGAGGTATAGGAAGGCAGGTATAAAAATGTTGTGATTTTCTGTATATGATGTTATAGCAATGTGCGCGTGAAGAAGGTGGCAAGCACGATGTATGTAGCAGTCGATGTCTCCGGGGTCGCTTGGATTGTACTGCTAGCTACGGTGCAGATGAGTCAGTATTGTGTGATAGATTTCTGGTTGACTCTGCCAGTAGTCAAATGCTTGTCTCAAAGATTAAGCCCTGCATGTCCAAGTTCACACTGTCTCACGGTAAAACCGTGGTTGGCTCATTAAATCAGACGAGGTTCCTCAAATAACACGATCCTACTTAAATAAATGTGGCAATTCTCTATGAAAGGGACCTAGAAATATACACAAATCCATCCAATACTAAATCCTTGCCTCTATAACGTTAAGATAGAACGCTGAGTTAGCCTGTTAACTCTCGGTTGGAACATAGTATATGTGGTACGCACTCCTGATAAAAATTGACGTGCTCTATCACTTCCCAGCAGTGATAGAGAGGTGGCGCGTTAACGGTGTCCATATGGTGAAGAAATATGGTTCGCTATCCCCGCACGAATTTATTTTGTGGCTCGATTTTTTCTCGATAAAAGCCTGTTCTCCGCAACGATGTACGGGCCGGCAGCTAGAAAATGGTTGTGGTATTTCTGTCTGTACTGGTGTAGCTGTTTACTTGTCCAGTAGGTGGCAAGTTATATGTCCGTAGCAGTCTTTCCTGTCGATATCGCCGGGGCCTCTGGGATTCGCTCTGCACAGAGTGCTGTCTCCCAGTCCCCTAGCTACGGTGCAGTCATGTCGGTGTTCGTTGATAGCTATCTTGTTGATCCTACCAGTAGTCATATGCTTGTCTCAAAGATTAAGCCATGCATGTATAAGTTCACACTGTCTCGCAGTGAAACCGCAAATGGCTCATTAAATCAGTCGAGGTTCCTTAGATGAAACGATCCTACTTGGATAACTGTGGCAATTCTAGAGCTAATACATGCTTACCAAGCTCCGACCATCGTGGAAAGAGCGGTTTTATTAGTTCAAAACCAATCGCCGTTGCCCTTAGCGGGGTGCGGCGTCCCCACTGGTGACTCTGGATAACTTTGTGCTGATCTCATATGCCAGCGACGCATTTTTCAAATGTCTGCCCTTTCAAATGTTGATGGTACGTGACATGCCTGCCATGTTTGTAACGGGAATCGGGGTACGATTCCGGAGATGGAGCATGAGAAACGGCTACCACATCCAAGGAAGGCAGCAGGCGCGCATCTTACCCACTCACTGCACGGAGAGGTAGTGACGAAAAATAATAAAACCGTGGTTGGCTCATTAAATCTGACGAGGTTGCTCAAATAACACGATCCTACTTAAATAAATGTTGCAATTCTCTATAAAAGGTGCAAAGAAATATACACAAATCCATCAAATACTAAATCCTATCCTCTACTACGTTAAGATACACGCGGAGGTAACCCGTTTCCTAGCAGTGATAGAGAGGTGGCGCGTTAACGGTGTCCATATGGTGAAGAAATATGGTTCGCTATCCTCGCATGAATTTATTTTGTGGCTCGACTTTGTCTCGAATACGAATATAAGATACGCTTGCGCATGTTGGTTTTAGATGCGCACGCGCATTCGAGTTTAAGATGCGCACGCGCAGAAGAATATAAGATGCGCTTGCGCATGCTGGTTTTAGATGCGCATGCGCATACGAATATAAGATGCGCACGCGCATAAAGTTTTGGATGCGCGCGCGCATACGAATATAAGATGCGCTTGCACATGCTAGTTTTAATTGCGCACGCGCATTCAAGTTTAAGATGCGCACGCGCAGAAGAATATAAGATGCGCTTGCGCATGCTGGTTTTAGATGCGCATGCGCATACGAATATAAGATGCGCTTGCGCATGCTGGTTTTAGATGCGCATGCGCATACGAATATAAGATGCGCTTGCGCATGCTGGTTTTAGATGCGCATGCGCATACGAATATAAGATGCGCATGCGCATACGAATATAAGATGCGCTTGCGCATGCTGGTTTTAGATGCGCAAGCGCAGAAGAATATTAGATGCGCACGCGCAGAAGAATATAAAATGTGCACGCACATGCGAGTTTGAGATGCGCACGCGCATACAAATATAAGATGCGCTTGCGCATGCTGGTTTTAGATGCGCATGCGCATATGAATATAAGATGCGCTTGCGCATGCTGGTTTTAGATGCGCACGCGCATTCAAGTTTAAGATGCGCACGCGCACAAGAATATAAGATGCACATGCGAGTTTGAGATGCGCACGCGAGCGAAAGATGCGCATGCGCATACGAATATAAGATGCGCTTGCGCATGCTGGTTTTAGATGCGCACTGCTAGCTACGGTGCAGATGATTCAGTATTGTGTGATAGATTTCTGGTTGACTCTGCCAGTAGTCAAATGCTTGTCTCAAAGATTAAGCCCTGCATGTCCAAGTTCACAATGTCTTACGGTAAAACCGTGGTTGGCTCATTCAATCAGACGAGGTTGCTCAAATAACACGATCCTACTTAAATAAATGTGGCAATTCTCTACAAAAGGTGCTAAGAAATATACACAAATCCATCAAATACTAAATCATAGCCTCTACTACGTTAAGATACACGCGGAGGTAACCCGTTAACTAACTCTCAGTTGGATCTTACTATATGACGCACTCCTGATAAAAATTGACGTGCTCTATCACTTCCCAGCAGTGATAGAGAGGTGGCGCGTTAACGGTGTCCATATGGTAAAGAAATATGGTTCGCTATCCTCGCATGAATTTATTTTGTGGCTCGACTTTGTCTCGATAAAAGCCTGTTCTCTCGCAACGATGTACGGGCCGGCAGCTAGAAAATGGTTGTGGTATTTCTGTCTGTACTGGTGTAGCTGTTTACTTGTCCAGTAGGTGGCAAGTTATATGTCCGTAGCAGTCTTTACCGTCGATATCGCCGGAGCCTCTGGGATTCGCTCTGCACAGAGTGCTGTCTCCCAGTCCCCTAGCTACGGTGCAGTCATGTCGATGTTCGTTGATAGCTATCTGGTTGATCATACCAGTAGTCATATGCTTGTCTCAAAGATTAAGCCATGCATGTATAAGTTTACACTGTCTCGCAGTGAAACCGCAAATGGCTCATTAAATCAGTCGAGGTTCCTTAGATGAAACGATCCTACTTGGATAACTGTGGCAATTCTAGAGCTAATACATGCTTATCAAGCTCCGACCCTCGTGGAAAGAGCGGTTTTATTAGTTCAAAACCAATCGCCGTTGTCCTTAGCGGGATGCGGCGTCCCCACTGGTGACTCTGGATACCTTTGTGCTAATCTCATGTGCCAGCGACACATTTTTCAAATGTCTGCCCTATCAAATGTCGATGGTACGTGACATGCCTGCCATGTTTGTAACGATAATCTGGGTACGATTCCGGAGATGGAGCATGAGAAACGTCTACCACATCCAAGGAAGGCAGCAGGCGCGCATCTTACCCACTCACTGCACGGAGAGGTAGTGACGAAAAATAATAAAACCGTGGTTGGCTCATTAAATCAGACGAGGTTGCTCAAATAACACGATCCTACTTAAATAAATGTGGCAATTCTCTATAAAAGGTGCTAAAAAATATTCACAAATCCATCAAATACTAAATCCTAGCCTCTACTACGTTAAGATACATGCGGAGGTAACCCGTTTCCTAGCAGTGATAGAGAGGTGGCGCGTTAACGGTGTCCATATGGTGAAGAAATATGGTTCGCTATCCTCGCATGAATTTATTTTGTGGCTCGACTTTGTCTCGAATACGAATATAAGATGCGCTTGCGCATGCTGGTTTTAGATGCGCACGCGCATTCGAGTTTAAGATGCGCACGCGCAGAAGAATATAAGATGCGCTTGCGCATGCTGGTTTTAGATGCGCATGCGAATACGAATATAAGATGCGCACGCGCATAAAGTTTTGGATGCGCGCGCGCATACGAATATAAGATGCGCTTGCACATGCTAGTTTTAATTGCGCACGCGCATTCAAGTTTAAGATCCGCACGCGCAGAAGAATATAAGATGCGCTTGCGCATGCTGGTTTTAGATGCGCATGCGCATACGAATATAAGATGCGCTTGCGCATGCTGGTTTTAGATGCGCATGCGCATACGAATATAAGATGCGCATGCGCATACGAATATAAGATGCGCTTGCGCATGCTGGTTTTAGATGCGCACGCGCAGAAGAATATAAGATGCGCACGCACATGCGAGTTTGAGATGCGCACGCGCATACAAATATAAGATGCGCTTGAGCATGCTGGTTTCAGATGCGCACGCGCATAAAGTTTTGCATGCGCGCGCGCATACGAATACAAGATGCGCTTGCACATGCTAGTTTTAATTGCGCACGCGCATTCAAGTTTAAGATACGCACGCGCAGAAGAATATAAGATGCGCACGCACATGCGAGTTTGAGATGCGCACGCGCATACAACTATAAGATGCGCTTGCGCATGCTGGTTTTAGATGCGCACGCGCAGAAGAATATTAGATGCGCACGCGCAGAAGAATATAAAATGTGCACGCACATGCGAGTTTGAGATGCGCACGCGCATACAAATATAAGATGCGCTTGCGCATGCTGGTTTTAGATGCGCATGCGCATATGAATATAAGATGCGCTTGCGCATGCTGGTTTTAGATGCGCACGCGCATTCAAGTTTAAGATGCGCACGCGCACAAGAATATAAGATGCGCCCGCACATGCGAGTTTGAGATGCGCACGCGAGCGTAAGATGCGCATGCCCATACGAATATAAGATGCGCTTGCGCATGCTGGTTTTAGAAGCGCACTGCTAGCTACGGTGCAGATGATTCAGTATTGTGTGATAGATTTCTGGTTGACTCTTCCAGTAGTCAAATGCTTGTCTCAAAGATTAAGCCCTGCATGTCCAAGTTCACAATGTCTTACGGTAAAACCGTGGTTGGCTCATTCAATCAGACGAGGTTGCTCAAATAACACGATCCTACTTAAATAAATGTGGCAATTCTCTACAAAAGGTGCTAAGAAATATACACAAATCCATCAAATACTAAATCCTAGCCTCTACTACGTTAAGATACACGCGGAGGTAACCCGTTAACTAACTCTCAGTTGGATCTTACTATATGACGCACTCCTGATAAAAATTGACGTGCTCTATCACTTCCCAGCAGTGATAGAGAGGTGGCGCGTTAACGGTGTCCATATGGTAAAGAAATATGGTTCGCTATCCTCGCATGAATTTATTTTGTGGCTCGACTTTGTCTCGATAAAAGCCTGTTCTCTCGCAACGATGTACGGGCCGGCAGCTAGAAAATGGTTGTGGTATTTCTGTCTGTACTGGTGTAGCTGTTTACTTGTCCAGTAGGTGGCAAGTTATATGTCCGTAGCAGTCTTTTCCGTCGATATCGCCGGAGCCTCTGGGATTCGCTCTGCACAGAGTGCTGTCTCCCAGTCCCCTAGCTACGGTGCAGTCATGTCGATGTTCGTTGATAGCTATCTGGTTGATCATACCAGTAGTCATATGCTTGTCTCAAAAATTAAGCCATGCATGTGTAAGTTCACACTGTCTCGCAGTGAAACTGTAAATGGCTCATTAAATCAGTCGAGGTTCCTTAGATGAAACGATCCTACTTGGATAACTGTGGCAATTCTAGAGCTAATACATGCTTACCAAGCTCCGACCCTCGTGGAAAGAGCGGTTTTATTAGTTCAAAACCAATCGCCGTTGCCCTTAGCGGGGTGCGGCGTCCCCACTGGTGACTCTGGATAACTTTGTGCTGATCTCATGTGCCAGCGACGCATTTTTCAAATGTCTGCCCTATCAAATGTTGATGGTACGTGACATGCCTGCCATGTTTGTTACGGGAACCGGGGTACTATTCCGGAGATGGAGCATGAGAAACGGCTACCACAACCAAGGAAGGCAGCAGGCGCGCATCTTACCCACTCACTGCACGGAGAGGTAGTGACGAAAAATAATAAAACCGTGGTTGGCTCATTAAATCAGACGAGGTTGCTCAAATAACACGATCCTACTTAAATAAATGTGGCAATTCTCTATAAAAGGTGCTACGAAATATACACAAATCCATCAAATACTAAATGCTAGCCTCTACTACGTTAAGATACACGCGGAGGTAACCCGTTAACTCTCGGTTGGATCTTACTATATGTGGTACGCACTCCTGATAAAAATTGACGTGCTCTATCACTTCCCAGCAGTGATAGAGAGGTGGCGCGTTAACGGTGTCCATATGGTGAAGAAATATGGTTCGCTATCCTCGCATGAATTTATTTTGTGCTTTGACTATTTCTCGATAAACCTTGTTCTCTTGCAACGAGGTATAGGAAGGCAGGTATTAAAATGATGTGATTTTCTGTGTATGCTGGTATAGCAATGTGCGCGTGAAGAAGGTGGCAAGCACGATGTATGTAGCAGTCGATGTCTCCGGTGTCGCTTGGATTGTACTGCTAGCTACGGTGCAGATGAGTCAGTATTGTGTGATAGATTTCTGGTTGACTCTGCCAGTAGTCAAATGCTTGTCTCAAAGATTAAGCCCTGCATGTCCAAGTTCACAATGTCTTACGGTAAAACCGTGGTTGGCTCATTAAATCAGACGAGGTTGCTCAAATAACACGATCCTACTTAAATAAATGTGGCAATTCTCTACAAAAGGTGCTAAGAAATATACACAAATCCATCAAATACTAAATCCTAGCCTCTACTACGTTAAGATACACGCGGAGGTAACCCGTTAACTCTCGGTTGGATCTTACTATATGTGGTACGCACTCCTGATAAAAATTGACGTGCTCTATCACTTCCCAGCAGTGATAGAGAGGTGGCGCGTTAACGGTGTCCATATGGTGAAGAAATATGGTTCGCTATCCTCGCATGAATTTATTTTGTGGCTCGACTTTGTCTCGACAATAGCTTGTTCTCTCGCAACGAGGTATAGGAAGGCAGGTATAAAAATGTTGTGATTTTCTGTATATGATGTTATAGCAATGTGCGCGTGAAGAAGGTGGCAAGCACGATGTATGTAGCAGTCGATGTCTCCGGGGTCGCTTGGATTGTACTGCTAGCTACGGTGCAGATGAGTCAGTATTGTGTGATAGATTTCTGGTTGACTCTGCCAGTAGTCAAATGCTTGTCTCAAAGATTAAGCCCTGCATGTCCAAGTTCACACTGTCTCACGGTAAAACCGTGGTTGGCTCATTAAATCAGACGAGGTTCCTCAAATAACACGATCCTACTTAAATAAATGTGGCAATTCTCTATGAAAGGGACCTAGAAATATACACAAATCCATCCAATACTAAATCCTTGCCTCTATAACGTTAAGATAGAACGCTGAGTTAGCCTGTTAACTCTCGGTTGGAACATAGTATATGTGGTACGCACTCCTGATAAAAATTGACGTGCTCTATCACTTCCCAGCAGTGATAGAGAGGTGGCGCGTTAACGGTGTCCATATGGTGAAGAAATATGGTTCGCTATCCCCGCACGAATTTATTTTGTGGCTCGATTTTTTCTCGATAAAAGCCTGTTCTCCGCAACGATGTACGGGCCGGCAGCTAGAAAATGGTTGTGGTATTTCTGTCTGTACTGGTGTAGCTGTTTACTTGTCCAGTAGGTGGCAAGTTATATGTCCGTAGCAGTCTTTCCTGTCGATATCGCCGGGGCCTCTGGGATTCGCTCTGCACAGAGTGCTGTCTCCCAGTCCCCTAGCTACGGTGCAGTCATGTCGGTGTTCGTTGATAGCTATCTTGTTGATCCTACCAGTAGTCATATGCTTGTCTCAAAGATTAAGCCATGCATGTATAAGTTCACACTGTCTCGCAGTGAAACCGCAAATGGCTCATTAAATCAGTCGAGGTTCCTTAGATGAAACGATCCTACTTGGATAACTGTGGCAATTCTAGAGCTAATACATGCTTACCAAGCTCCGACCATCGTGGAAAGAGCGGTTTTATTAGTTCAAAACCAATCGCCGTTGCCCTTAGCGGGGTGCGGCGTCCCCACTGGTGACTCTGGATAACTTTGTGCTGATCTCATATGCCAGCGACGCATTTTTCAAATGTCTGCCCTTTCAAATGTTGATGGTACGTGACATGCCTGCCATGTTTGTAACGGGAATCGGGGTACGATTCCGGAGATGGAGCATGAGAAACGGCTACCACATCCAAGGAAGGCAGCAGGCGCGCATCTTACCCACTCACTGCACGGAGAGGTAGTGACGAAAAATAATAAAACCGTGGTTGGCTCATTAAATCTGACGAGGTTGCTCAAATAACACGATCCTACTTAAATAAATGTTGCAATTCTCTATAAAAGGTGCAAAGAAATATACACAAATCCATCAAATACTAAATCCTATCCTCTACTACGTTAAGATACACGCGGAGGTAACCCGTTTCCTAGCAGTGATAGAGAGGTGGCGCGTTAACGGTGTCCATATGGTGAAGAAATATGGTTCGCTATCCTCGCATGAATTTATTTTGTGGCTCGACTTTGTCTCGAATACGAATATAAGATACGCTTGCGCATGTTGGTTTTAGATGCGCACGCGCATTCGAGTTTAAGATGCGCACGCGCAGAAGAATATAAGATGCGCTTGCGCATGCTGGTTTTAGATGCGCATGCGCATACGAATATAAGATGCGCACGCGCATAAAGTTTTGGATGCGCGCGCGCATACGAATATAAGATGCGCTTGCACATGCTAGTTTTAATTGCGCACGCGCATTCAAGTTTAAGATGCGCACGCGCAGAAGAATATAAGATGCGCTTGCGCATGCTGGTTTTAGATGCGCATGCGCATACGAATATAAGATGCGCTTGCGCATGCTGGTTTTAGATGCGCATGCGCATACGAATATAAGATGCGCTTGCGCATGCTGGTTTTAGATGCGCATGCGCATACGAATATAAGATGCGCATGCGCATACGAATATAAGATGCGCTTGCGCATGCTGGTTTTAGATGCGCAAGCGCAGAAGAATATTAGATGCGCACGCGCAGAAGAATATAAAATGTGCACGCACATGCGAGTTTGAGATGCGCACGCGCATACAAATATAAGATGCGCTTGCGCATGCTGGTTTTAGATGCGCCTGCGCATATGAATATAAGATGCGCTTGCGCATGCTGGTTTTAGATGCGCACGCGCATTCAAGTTTAAGATGCGCACGCGCACAAGAATATAAGATGCGCACGCACATGCGAGTTTGAGATGCGCACGCGAGCGAAAGATGCGCATGCGCATACGAATATAAGATGCGCTTGCGCATGCTGGTTTTAGATGCGCACTGCTAGCTACGGTGCAGATGATTCAGTATTGTGTGATAGATTTCTGGTTGACTCTGCCAGTAGTCAAATGCTTGTCTCAAAGATTAAGCCCTGCATGTCCAAGTTCACAATGTCTTACGGTAAAACCGTGGTTGGCTCATTCAATCAGACGAGGTTGCTCAAATAACACGATCCTACTTAAATAAATGTGGCAATTCTCTACAAAAGGTGCTAAGAAATATACACAAATCCATCAAATACTAAATCCTAGCCTCTACTACGTTAAGATACACGCGGAGGTAACCCGTTAACTA
The DNA here is from genome assembly GCA_034231615.1 of Meghimatium bilineatum. Lineage (NCBI taxonomy): Eukaryota > Metazoa > Mollusca > Gastropoda > Stylommatophora > Philomycidae > Meghimatium > Meghimatium bilineatum. The sequence goes on along the minus strand of CM067308.1, from coordinate 39,463,194 downwards.
ACTCTCAGTTGGATCTTACTATATGACGCACTCCTGATAAAAATTGACGTGCTCTATCACTTCCCAGCAGTGATAGAGAGGTGGCGCGTTAACGGTGTCCATATGGTAAAGAAATATGGTTCGCTATCCTCGCATGAATTTATTTTGTGGCTCGACTTTGTCTCGATAAAAGCCTGTTCTCTCGCAACGATGTACGGGTCGGCAGCTAGAAAATGGTTGTGGTATTTCTGTCTGTACTGGTGTAGCTGTTTACTTGTCCAGTAGGTGGCAAGTTATATGTCCGTAGCAGTCTTTTCCGTCGATATCGCCGGAGCCTCTGGGATTCGCTCTGCACAGAGTGCTGTCTCCCAGTCCCCTAGCTACGGTGCAGTCATGTCGATGTTCGTTGATAGCTATCTGGTTGATCATACCAGTAGTCATATGCTTGTCTCAAAGATTAAGCCATGCATGTATAAGTTCACACTGTCTCGCAGTGAAACCGCAAATGGCTCATTAAATCAGTCGAGGTTCCTTAGATGAAACGATCCTACTTGGATAACTGTGGCAATTCTAGAGCTAATACATGCTTACCAAGCTCCGACCCTCGTGGAAAGAGCGGTTTTATTAGTTCAAAACCAATCGCCGTTGCCCTTAGCGGGGTGCGGCGTCCCCACTGGTGACTCTGGATAACTTTGTGCTGATCTCATGTGCCAGCGACGCATTTTTCAAATGTCTGCCCTATCAAATGTTGATGGTACGTGACATGCCTGCCATGTTTGTTACGGGAACCGGGGTACTATTCCGGAGATGGAGCATGAGAAACGGCTACCACAACCAAGGAAGGCAGCAGGCGCGCATCTTACCCACTCACTGCACGGAGAGGTAGTGACGAAAAATAATAAAACCGTGGTTGGCTCATTAAATCAGACGAGGTTGCTCAAATAACACGATCCTACTTAAATAAATGTGGCAATTCTCTATAAAAGGTGCTACGAAATATACACAAATCCATCAAATACTAAATGCTAGCCTCTACTACGTTAAGATACACGCGGAGGTATCCCGTTAACTCTCGGTTGGATCTTACTATATGTGGTACGCACTCCTGATAAAAATTGACGTGCTCTATCACTTCCCAGCAGTGATAGAGAGGTGGCGCGTTAACGGTGTCCATATGGTGAAGAAATATGGTTCGCTATCCTCGCATGAATTTATTTTGTGGCTCGACTTTGTCTCGACAATAGCTTGTTCTCTCGCAACGAGGTATAGGAAGGCAGGTATAAAAATGTTGTGATTTTCTGTATATGATGTTATAGCAATGTGCGCGTGAAGAAGGTGGCAAGCACGATGTATGTAGCAGTCGATGTCTCCGGGGTCGCTTGGATTGTACTGCTAGCTACGGTGCAGATGAGTCAGTATTGTGTGATAGATTTCTGGTTGACTCTGCCAGTAGTCAAATGCTTGTCTCAAAGATTAAGCCCTGCATGTCCAAGTTCACACTGTCTCACGGTAAAACCGTGGTTGGCTCATTAAATCAGACGAGGTTCCTCAAATAACACGATCCTACTTAAATAAATGTGGCAATTCTCTATGAAAGGGACCTAGAAATATACACAAATCCATCCAATACTAAATCCTTGCCTCTATAACGTTAAGATAGAACGCTGAGTTAGCCTGTTAACTCTCGGTTGGAACATAGTATATGTGGTACGCACTCCTGATAAAAATTGACGTGCTCTATCACTTCCCAGCAGTGATAGAGAGGTGGCGCGTTAACGGTGTCCATATGGTGAAGAAATATGGTTCGCTATCCCCGCACGAATTTATTTTGTGGCTCGATTTTTTCTCGATAAAAGCCTGTTCTCCGCAACGATGTACGGGCCGGCAGCTAGAAAATGGTTGTGGTATTTCTGTCTGTACTGGTGTAGCTGTTTACTTGTCCAGTAGGTGGCAAGTTATATGTCCGTAGCAGTCTTTCCTGTCGATATCGCCGGGGCCTCTGGGATTCGCTCTGCACAGAGTGCTGTCTCCCAGTCCCCTAGCTACGGTGCAGTCATGTCGGTGTTCGTTGATAGCTATCTTGTTGATCCTACCAGTAGTCATATGCTTGTCTCAAAGATTAAGCCATGCATGTATAAGTTCACACTGTCTCGCAGTGAAACCGCAAATGGCTCATTAAATCAGTCGAGGTTCCTTAGATGAAACGATCCTACTTGGATAACTGTGGCAATTCTAGAGCTAATACATGCTTACCAAGCTCCGACCATCGTGGAAAGAGCGGTTTTATTAGTTCAAAACCAATCGCCGTTGCCCTTAGCGGGGTGCGGCGTCCCCACTGGTGACTCTGGATAACTTTGTGCTGATCTCATATGCCAGCGACGCATTTTTCAAATGTCTGCCCTTTCAAATGTTGATGGTACGTGACATGCCTGCCATGTTTGTAACGGGAATCGGGGTACGATTCCGGAGATGGAGCATGAGAAACGGCTACCACATCCAAGGAAGGCAGCAGGCGCGCATCTTACCCACTCACTGCACGGAGAGGTAGTGACGAAAAATAATAAAACCGTGGTTGGCTCATTAAATCTGACGAGGTTGCTCAAATAACACGATCCTACTTAAATAAATGTTGCAATTCTCTATAAAAGGTGCAAAGAAATATACACAAATCCATCAAATACTAAATCCTATCCTCTACTACGTTAAGATACACGCGGAGGTAACCCGTTTCCTAGCAGTGATAGAGAGGTGGCGCGTTAACGGTGTCCATATGGTGAAGAAATATGGTTCGCTATCCTCGCATGAATTTATTTTGTGGCTCGACTTTGTCTCGAATACGAATATAAGATACGCTTGCGCATGTTGGTTTTAGATGCGCACGCGCATTCGAGTTTAAGATGCGCACGCGCAGAAGAATATAAGATGCGCTTGCGCATGCTGGTTTTAGATGCGCATGCGCATACGAATATAAGATGCGCACGCGCATAAAGTTTTGGATGCGCGCGCGCATACGAATATAAGATGCGCTTGCACATGCTATTTTTAATTGCGCACGCGCATTCAAGTTTAAGATGCGCACGCGCAGAAGAATATAAGATGCGCTTGCGCATGCAGGTTTTAGATGCGCATGCGCATACGAATATAAGATGCGCTTGCGCATGCTGGTTTTAGATGCGCATGCGCATACGAATATAAGATGCGCTTGCGCATGCTGGTTTTAGATGCGCATGCGCATACGAATATAAGATGCGCATGCGCATACGAATATAAGGTGCGCTTGCGCATGCTGGTTTTAGATGCGCAAGCGCAGAAGAATATTAGATGCGCACGCGCAGAAGAATATAAAATGTGCACGCACATGCGAGTTTGAGATGCGCACGCGCATACAAATATAAGATGCGCTTGCGCATGCTGGTTTTAGATGCGCATGCGCATATGAATATAAGATGCGCTTGCGCATGCTGGTTTTAGATGCGCACGCGCATTCAAGTTTAAGATGCGCACGCGCACAAGAATATAAGATGCGCACGCACATGCGAGTTTGAGATGCGCACGCGAGCGAAAGATGCGCATGCGCATACGAATATAAGATGCGCTTGCGCATGCTGGTTTTAGATGCGCACTGCTAGCTACGGTGCAGATGATTCAGTATTGTGTGATAGATTTCTGGTTGACTCTGCCAGTAGTCAAATGCTTGTCTCAAAGATTAAGCCCTGCATGTCCAAGTTCACAATGTCTTACGGTAAAACCGTGGTTGGCTCATTCAATCAGACGAGGTTGCTCAAATAACACGATCCTACTTAAATAAATGTGGCAATTCTCTACAAAAGGTGCTAAGAAATATACACAAATCCATCAAATACTAAATCCTAGCCTCTACTACGTTAAGATACACGCGGAGGTAACCCGTTAACTAACTCTCAGTTGGATCTTACTATATGACGCACTCCTGATAAAAATTGACGTGCTCTATCACTTCCCAGCAGTGATAGAGAGGTGGCGCGTTAACGGTGTCCATATGGTAAAGAAATATGGTTCGCTATCCTCGCATGAATTTATTTTGTGGCTCGACTTTGTCTCGATAAAAGCCTGTTCTCTCGCAACGATGTACGGGCCGGCAGCTAGAAAATGGTTGTGGTATTTCTGTCTGTACTGGTGTAGCTGTTTACTTGTCCAGTAGGTGGCAAGTTATATGTCCGTAGCAGTCTTTACCGTCGATATCGCCGGAGCCTCTGGGATTCGCTCTGCACAGAGTGCTGTCTCCCAGTCCCCTAGCTACGGTGCAGTCATGTCGATGTTCGTTGATAGCTATCTGGTTGATCATACCAGTAGTCATATGCTTGTCTCAAAGATTAAGCCATGCATGTATAAGTTCACACTGTCTCGCAGTGAAACCGCAAATGGCTCATTAAATCAGTCGAGGTTCCTTAGATGAAACGATCCTACTTGGATAACTGTGGCAATTCTAGAGCTAATACATGCTTACCAAGCTCCGACCCTCGTGGAAAGAGCGGTTTTATTAGTTCAAAACCAATCGCCGTTGCCCTTAGCGGGGTGCGGCGTCCCCACTGGTGACTCTGGATAACTTTGTGCTGATCTCATGTGCCAGCGACGCATTTTTCAAATGTCTGCCCTATCAAATGTTGATGGTACGTGACATGCCTGCCATGTTTGTTACGGGAACCGGGGTACTATTCCGGAGATGGAGCATGAGAAACGGCTACCACAACCAAGGAAGGCAGCAGGCGCGCATCTTACCCACTCACTGCACGGAGAGGTAGTGACGAAAAATAATAAAACCGTGGTTGGCTCATTAAATCAGACGAGGTTGCTCAAATAACACGATCCTACTTAAATAAATGTGGCAATTCTCTATAAAAGGTGCTACGAAATATACACAAATCCATCAAATACTAAATGCTAGCCTCTACTACGTTAAGATACACGCGGAGGTATCCCGTTAACTCTCGGTTGGATCTTACTATATGTGGTACGCACTCCTGATAAAAATTGACGTGCTCTATCACTTCCCAGCAGTGATAGAGAGGTGGCGCGATAACGGTGTCCATATGGTGAAGAAATATGGTTCGCTATCCTCGCATGAATTTATTTTGTGCTTTGACTTTTTCTCGATAAACCTTGTTCTCTTGCAACGAGATATAGGAAGGCAGGTATTAAAATGATGTGATTTTCTGTGTATGCTGGTATAGCAATGTGTGCGTGAAGAAGGTGGCAAGCACGATGTATGTAGCAGTCGATGTCTCCGGTGTCGCTTGGATTGTACTGCTAGCTACGGTGCAGATGAGTCAGTATTGTGTGATAGATTTCTGGTTGACTCTGCCAGTAGTCAAATGCTTGTCTCAAAGATTAAGCCCTGCATGTCCAAGTTCACAATGTCTTACGGTAAAACCGTGGTTGGCTCATTAAATCAGACGAGGTTGCTCAAAAAACACGATCCTACTTAAATAAATGTGGCAATTCTCTATGAAAGGGACCATGAAATATACCATACTCCATCCAATACTAAATCCTTGCCTCTATAACGTTAAGATAGAACGCTGAGTTAGCCTGTTAACTCTTGGTTGGAACATAGTATATGTGGTGCGTACTCCCGATAAAATCGGTGAGATCGAGCGTGCGTCTACAGTCTCTGCCGGCTGAGAGTGGCGAACAAGGCAAGTGTTTCAGCAGTGAGAGAGAGGTGGCGCGTTAACTGTGTCCGTATGGTGAAGAGAAATGGTTGTTATTCCCGCATGAATTTATTTTGTGTCTCGATTTTGTCTCGATAAAAGCCTGTTCTCTCGCAACGAGGTACGGGCCGGCAGCTAGAATTCGGTGATAGCTATCTGGTTGATACTGCCAGTAGTCATATGCTTGTCTCAAAGATTAAGCCATGCATGTCTAAGTTCACACTGTCTCACGGTAAAACTGTGGTTGGCTCATTAAATCAGACGAGGTTCCTCAAATAACACGATCCTACTTAAATAAATGTGGCAATTCTCTATGAAAGGGACCAAGAAATATACACAAATCCATCCAATACTAAATCCTTGCCTCTATAACGTTAAGATAGAACGCTGAGTTAGCCTGTTAACTCTCGGTTGGAACATAGTATATGTGGTGCGTACTCCCGATAAAATCGGCGAGCTCGAGCGTGCGTCTACAGTCTCCGCCGGCTGAGCGTGGCGAACAAGGCAAGTGTCCCAGCAGTAAGAGAGAGGTGGCGCGTTAACTGTGTCCGTATGGTGAAGAGAAATGGTTGTTATTCCCGCATGAATTTATTTTGTGGCTCGATTTTGTCTCGATAAAAGCCTGTTCTCTCGCGACGAGGTACGGGCCGGCAGCTAGAATTCGGTGATAGCTATCTGGTTGATACTGCCAGTAGTCATATGCTTGTCTCAAAGATTAAGCCATGCATGTCTAAGTTCACACTGTCTCACGGTAAAACCGTGGTTGGCTCATTAAATCAGACGAGGTTCCTCAAATAACACGATCCTACTTAAATAAATGTGGCAATTCTCTATGAAAGGGACCAAGAAATATACACAAATCCATCAAATACTAAATCCTAGCCTCTACTACGTTAAGATACACGCGGAGGTAACCCGTTAACTCTAAGTTGGATCTTACTATATGACGCACTCATGATAAAAATTGACGTGCTCTATCACTTCCCAGCAGTGATAGATAGGTGGCGCGTTAACTGTGTCCGTATGGTGAAGAAATATGGTTCGATATCCTCGCATGAATTTATTTTGTGGCTCGACTTTGTCTCGATAAAAGCCTGTTCTCTCGCAACGATGTACGGGCCGGCAGCTAGAAAATGGTTGTGGTATTTCTGTCTGTACTGGTGTAGCTGTTTACTTGTCCAGTAGGTGGCAAGTTATATGTCCGTAGCAGTCTTTCCCGTCGATATCGACGGGGCATCTGGGATTCGCTCTGCACAGAGTGCTGTCTCCCAGTCCCCTATCTACGGTGCAGTCATGTCGGTGTTCGTTGATAGCTATCTGGTTGATCCTACCAGTAGTCATATGCTTGTCTCAAAGATTAAGCCATGCATGTATAAGTTCACACTGTCTCGCAGTGAAACCGCAAATGGCTCATTAAATCAGTCGAGGTTCCTTAGATGAAACGATCCTACTTGGATAACTGTGGCAATTCTAGAGCTAATACATGCTTACCAAGCTCCGACCCTCGTGGAAAGAGCGGTTTTATTAGTTTAAAACCAATCGCCGTTGCCCTTAGCGGGGTGTGGCGTCCCCACTGGTGACTCTGGATAACTTTGTGCTGATCTCATGTGCCAGCGACGCATTTTTTAAATGTCTACCCTATCAAATGTTGATGGTACGTGACATGCCTGCCATTTTTGTAACGGGAATCGGGGTACGATTCCGGAGATGGAGCATGAGCAACGGCTACCACATCCAAGGAAGGCAGCAGGCGCGCATCTTACCCACTCACTGCACGGAGAGGTAGTGACGAAAAATAATAAAACCGTGGTTGGCTCATTAAATCAGACGAGGTTGCTCAAATAACACGATCCTACTTAAATAAATGTGGCAATTCTCTATAAAAGGTGCTAAGAAATATACACAAATCCATCAAATACTAAATCCTAGCCTCTACTACGTTAAGATACACGCGGAGGTAACCCGTTAACTCTCGGTTGGATCTTACTATATGTGGTACGCACTCCTGATAAAAATTGACGTGCTCTATCACTTCTCAGCAGTGATAGAGAGGTGGCGCGTTAACGGTGTCCATATGGTGAAGAAATATGGTTCGCTATCCTCGCATGAATTTATTTTGTGGCTCGACTTTGTTTCGACAATAGCTTGTTCTCTCGCAACGAGGTATAGGAAGGCAGGTATAAAAATGTTGTGATTTTCTGTATATGATGTTATAGCAATGTGCGCGTGAAGAAGGTGGCAAGCACGATGTATGTAGCAGTCGATGTCTCCGGGGTCGCTTGGATTGTAGTGCTAGCTACGGTGCAGATGAGTCAGTATTGTGTGATAGATTTCTGGTTGACTCTGCCAGTAGTCAAATGCTTGTCTCAAAGATTAAGCCCTGCATGTCCAGTTTCACAATGTCTCACGGTAAAACCGTGGTTGGCTCATTAAATCAGACGAGGTTACTCAAATAACACGATCCTACTTAAATTAATGTGGCAATTCTCTATAAAAGGTGCTAAGAAATATACACAAATCCATCAAATACTAAATCCTAGCCTCTACTACGTTAAGATACACGCGGAGGTAACCCGTTAACTCTCGGTTGGATCTTACTATATGTGGTACGCACTCCTGATAAAAATTGACGTGCTCTATCACTTCCCAGCAGTGATAGAGAGGTGGCGCGTTAACGGTGTCCATATGGTGAAGAAATATGGTTCGCTATCCTCGCATGAATTTATTTTGTGGCTCGACTTTGTCTCGACAATAGCTTGTTCTCTCGCAACGAGGTATAGGAAGGCAGGTATAAAAATGTTGTGATTTTCTGTATATGATGTTATAGCAATGTGCACGCGCATTCAAGTTTAAGATGCGCACGCTCAGAAGAATATAAGATGCGCTTGCGCATGCTGGTTTTAGATGCGCATGCGCATACGAATATAAGATGCGCTTGCGCATGCTGGTTTTAGATGCGCACGCGCATTCGAGTTTAAGATGCGCACGCGCAGAAGAATATAAGATGCGCTTGCGCATGCTGGTTTTAGATGCGCATGCGCATACGAATATAAGATGCGCACGCGCATAAAGTTTTAGATGCGCGCGCGCATACGAATATAAGATGCGCTTGCACATGCTAGTTTTAATTGCGCACGCGCATTCAAGTTTAAGATGCGCACGCGCAGAAGAATATAAGATGCGCTTGCGCATGCTGGTTTTAGATGCGCATGCGCATACGAATATAAGATGCGCTTGCGCATGCTGGTTTTAGATGCGCATGCGCATACGAATATAAGATGCGCTTGCGCATGCTGGTTTTAGATGCGCACGCGCATGCTAGTTTTAGATGCGCACGCGCAGAAGAATATAAGATGCACATGCGAGTTTGAGATGCGCACGCGCATACAAATATAAGATGCGCTTGCGCATGCTGGTTTTAGATGCGCATGCGCATATGAATATAAGATGCGCTTGCGCATGCTGGTTTTAGATGCGCACGCGCATTCAAGTTTAAGATGCGCACGCGCACAAGAATATAAGATGCGCATGCACATGCGAGTTTGAGATGCGCACACGAGCGTAAGATGCGCATGCGCATACGAATATAAGATGCGCTTGCGCATGCTGGTTTTAGATGCGCACTGCTAGCTACGGTGCAGATGAGTCAGTATTGTGTGATAGATTTCTGGTTGACTCTGCCAGTAGTCAAATGCTTGTCTCAAAGATTAAGCCCTGCATGTCCAAGTTCACAATGTCTTACGGTAAAACCGTGGTTGGCTCATTAAATCAGACGAGGTTGCTCAAATAACACGATCCTACTTAAATAAATGTGGCAATTCTCTATGAAAGGGACCAAGAAATATACACAAATCCATCCAATACTAAATCCTTGCCTCTATAACGTTAAGATAGAACGCTGAGTTAGCCTGTTAACTCTCGGTTGGAACATAGTATATGTGGTGCGTACTCCCGATAAAATCGGCGAGCTCGAGCGTGCGTCTACAGTCTCCGCCGGCTGAGCGTGGCGAACAAGGCAAGTGTCCCAGCAGTGAGAGAGAGGTGGCGCGTTAACTGTGTCCGTATGGTGAAGAGAAATGGTTGTTATTCCCGCATGAATTTATTTTGTGGCTCGATTTTGTCTCGATAAAAGCCTGTTCTCTCGCAACGAGGTACGGGCCGGCAGCTAGAATTCGGTGATAGCTATCTGGTTGATACTGCCAGTAGTCATATGCTTGTCTCAAAGATTAAGCCATGCATGTCTAAGTTCACACTGTCTCACGGTAAAACCGTGGTTGGCTCATTAAATCAGACGAGGTTCCTCAAATAACACGATCCTACTTAAATAAATGTGGCAATTCTCTATGAAAGGGACCAAGAAATATACACAAATCCATCCAATACTAAATCCTTGCCTCTATAACGTTAAGATAGAACGCTGAGTTAGCCTGTTAACTCTCGGTTGGAACATAGTATATGTGGTGCGTACTCCCGATAAAATCGGCGAGCTCGAGCGTGCGTCTACAGTCTCCGCCGGCTGAGCGTGGCGAACAAGGCAAGTGTCCCAGCAGTGAGAGAGAGGTGGCGCGTTAACTGTGTCCGTATGGTGAAGAGAAATGGTTGTTATTCCCGCATGAATTTATTTTGTGGCTCGATTTTGTCTCGATAAAAGCCTGTTCTCTCGCAACGAGGTACGGGCCGGCAGCTAGAATTCGGTGATAGCTATCTGGTTGATACTGCCAGTAGTCATATGCTTGTCTCAAAGATTAAGCCATGCATGTCTAAGTTCACACTGTCTCACGGTAAAACCGTGGTTGGCTCATTAAATCAGACGAGGTTCCTCAAATAACACGATCCTACTTAAATAAATGTGGCAATTCTCTATGAAAGGGACCAAGAAATATACACAAATCCATCCAATACTAAATCCTTGCCTCTATAACGTTAAGATAGAACGCTGAGTTAGCCTGTTAACTCTCGGTTGGAACATAGTATATGTGGTGCGTACTCCCGATAAAATCGGCGAGCTCGAGCGTGCGTCTACAGTCTCCGCCGACTGAGCGTGGCGAACAAGGCAAGTGTCCCAGCAGTGAGAGAGAGGTGGCGCGTTCACTGTGTACGTATGGTGAAGAGAAATGGTTGTTATTCCCGCATGAATTTATTTTGTGGCTCGATTTTGTCTCGATAAAAGCCTGTTCTCTCGCAACGAGGTACGGGCCGGCAGCTAGAATTCGGTGATAGCTATCTGGTTGATACTGCCAGTAGTCATATGCTTGTCTCAAAGATTAAGCCATGCATGTCTAAGTTCACACTGTCTCACGGTAAAACCGTGGTTGGCTCATTAAATCAGACGAGGTTCCTCAAATAACACGATCCTACTTAAATAAATGTGGCAATTCTCTATGAAAGGGACCAACAAATATACACAAATCCATCCAATACTAAATCCTTGCCTCTATAACGTTAAGATAGAACGCTGAGTTAGCCTGTTAACTCTCGGTTGGAACATAGTATATGTGGTGCGTACTCCCGATAAAATCGGCGAGCTCGAGCGTGCGTCTACAGTCTCCGCCGGCTGAGCGTGGCGAACAAGGCAAGTGTCCCAGCAGTGAGAGAGAGGTGGCGCGTTAACTGTGTCCGTATGGTGAAGAGAAATGGTTGTTATTCCCGCATGAATTTATTTTGTGGCTCGATTTTGTCTCGATAAAAGCCTGTTCTCTCGCAACGAGGTACGGGCCGGCAGCTAGAATTCGGTGATAGCTATCTGGTTGATACTGCCAGTAGTCATATGCTTGTCTCAAAGATTAAGCCATGCATGTCTAAGTTCACACTGTCTCACGGTAAAACCGTGGTTGGCTCATTAAATCAGACGAGGTTCCTCAAATAACACGATCCTACTTAAATAAATGTGGCAATTCTCTATAAAAGGTGCTAAGAAATATACACAAATCCATCAAATACTAAATCCTAGCCTCTACTACGTTAAGATACACGCGGAGGTAACCCGTTAACTCTCGGTTGGATCTTACTATATGTTGTACGCACTCCTGATAAAAATTGACGTGCTCTATCACTTCCCAGCAGTGATAGAGAGGTGGCGCGTTAACGGTGTCCATATGGTGAAGAAATATGGTTCGCTATCCTCGCATGAATTTATTTTGTGGCTCGACTTTGTCTCGACAATAGCATGTTCTCTCGCAACGAGGTATAGGAAGGCAGGTATAAAAATGTTGTGATTTTCTGTATATGCTGGTATAGCAATGTGCGCGTGCAGAAGGTGTCAAACACAATGTATGTAGCAGTCGATGTCTCCGAGGCCGCTTGGATTCGTACTGCTGGCTATGGTGCAGTCGAGTCGGTGTTCGATGTTAGTTTTCTGGTTGACTCTGCCAGTAGTCATATGCTTGTCTCAAAGATTAAGCCCTGCATGTCCAAGTTCACAACGTCTCACGGTAAAACCGTGGTTGGCTCATTAAATCAGACGAGGTTCCTCAAATAACACGATCCTACTTAAATAAATGTGGCAATTCTCTATAAAAGGTACCAAGACATATACACAAATCCTAGCCTCTACTACGTTAAGATACACGCGGAGGTAACCCGTTAACTCTCAGTTGGATCTTACTATATGACGCACTCCTGATAAAAATTGACGTGCTCTATCACTTCCCAGCAGTGATAGATAGGTGGCGCGTTAACTGTGTCCGTATGGTGAAGAAATATGGTTCGCTATCCTCGCATGAATTTATTTTGTGGCTCGACTTTGTCTCGATAAAAGCCTGTTCTCTCGCAACGATGTACGGGCCGGCAGCTAGAAAATGGTTGTGGTATTTCTGTCTGTACTGGTGTAGCTGTTTACTTGTCCAGTAGGTGGCAAGTTATATGTCCGTGGCAGTCTTTCCCGTCGATATCGCCAGGGCCTCTGGGATTCGCTCTGCACAGAGTGCTGTCTCCCAGTCCCCTAGCTACGGTGCAGTCATGTCGGTGTTCGTTGATAGCTATCTGGTTGATCCTACCAGTAGTCATATGCTGGTCTCAAAGATTAAGCCATGCATGTATAAGTTCACACTGTCTCACAGTGAAACCGCAAATGGCTCATTAAATCAGTCGAGGTTCCTTAGATGAAACGATCCTACTTGGATAACTGTGGCAATTCTAGAGCTAATACATGCTTACCAAGCTCCGACCCTCGTGGAAAGAGCGGTTTTATTAGTTCAGAACCAATCGCCGTTGCCCTAAGCGGGGTGCGGCGTCCCCACTGGTGACTCTGGATAACTTTGTGCTGATCACATGTGCCAGCGACGCATTTTTCAAATGTCTGCCCTATCAAATGTCGATAGTACGTGACATGCCTGCCATGTTTGTAACGGGAATCGGGGTACGATTCCGGAGATGGAGCATGAGAAACGTCTATCACATCCAAGGAAGGCAGCAGGCGCTCATCTTACCCACTCACGGGACGGAGAAGTAGTGACGAAAAATAATAAAACAGTGGTTGGCTCATTAAATCAGACGAGGTTCCTCAAATAACACGATCCTACTTAAATAAATGTGGCAATTCTCTACAAAAGGTGCTAGGAAATATACACAAATCCATCAAATACTAAATCCTAGCCTCTACTACGTTAAGATACACGCGGAGGTAACCCGTTAACTCTCGGTTGGATCTTACTATATGTGGTACGCACTCCTGATAAAAATTGACGTGCTTTATCACTTCCCAGCAGTGATAGAGAGGTGGCGCGTTAACGGTGTCCATATGGTGAAGAAATATGGTTCGCTATCCTCGCATGAATTTATTTTGTGCTTTGACTTTTTCTCGATAAACCTTGTTTACGCGGAGTTAACCCGTTAACTCTCAGTTGGATCTTACTATATGACGCACTCCTAATAAAAATTGACGTGCTCTATCACTTCCCAGCAGTGATAGATAGGTGGCGCGTTAACTGTGTCCGTATGGTGAAGAAATATGGTTCGCTATCCTCGCATGAATTTATTTTGTGGCTCGACTTTGTCTCGATAAAAGCCTGTTCTCTCGCAACGATGTACGGGCCGGCAGCTAGAAAATGGTTGTGGTCTTTCTGTCTGTACTGGTGTAGCTGTTTACTTGTCCAGTAGGTGGCAAGTTATATGTCCGTAGCAGTCTTTTCCATCGATATCGCCGGTGCCTCTGGGATTCGCTCTGCACAGAGTGCTGTCTCCCAGTCCCCTAGCTACGGTGCAGTCATGTCGGTGTTCGTTGATAGCTATCTGGTTGATCCTACCAGTAGTCGTATGCTTGTCTCAAAGATTAAGCCATGCATGTATAAGTTCACACTGTCTCGCAGTGAAACCGCAAATGGCTCATTAAATCAGTCGAGGTTCCTTAGATGAAACGATCCTACTTGGATAACTGTGGCAATTCTAGAGCTAATACATGCTTACCAAGCTCCGACCCTCGTGGAAAGAGCGGTTTTATTAGTTCAAAACCAATCGCAGTTGTCCTTAGCGGGATGCGGCGTCCCCACTGGTGACTCTGGATAACTTTGTGCTAATCTCATGTGCCAGCGACGCATTTTTCTAATGTCTGCCCTATCAAATGTCGATGGTACGTGACATGCCTGCCATGTTTGTAACGGGAATCTGGGTAAGATTCCGGAGATGGAGCATGAGAAACGTCTATCACATCCAAGGAAGGCAGCAGGCGCTCATCTTACCCACTCACGGGACGGAGAGGTAGTGACGAAAAATAATAAAACAGTGGTTGGCTCATTAAATCAGACGAGGTTGCTCAAATAACACGATCCTACTTAAATAAATGTGGCAATTCTCTATAAAAGGTGCCAAGAAATATACACAAATCCATCAAACACTAAATCCTAGCCTCTACTACGTTAAGATACACGTGGAGGTAACCCGTTAACTCTCGGTTGGATCTTACTATATGTGGTACGCACTCCTGATAAAAATTGACGTGCTCTATCACTTCCCAGCAGTGATAGAGAGGTGGCGCGTTAACGGTGTCCATATGGTGAAGAAAGATGGTTCGCTATCCTCGCATGAATTTATTTTGTGGCTCGACAATAGCTTGTTCTCTCGCAACGAGGTATAGGAAGGCAGGTATAAAAATGTTGTGATTTTCTGTATATGATGGTATAGCAATATGTGCGTGAAGAAGCTGGCAAGCACGATGTATGTAGCAGTCGATGTCTCCGGGGTCGCCTGGATTGTACTGCTAGCTAAGGTGCAGATGAGTCGGTGTTGTGTGATAGATTTCTGGTTGACTCTGACAGTAGTCAAATACTTGTCTCAAAAATTAAGCCCTGCATGTCCAAGTTCACAATGTCTCACGGTAAACCGTGGTTGGCTCATTAAATCAGACGAGGTTCCTCAAATAACACGATCCTACTTAAATAAATGTGGCAATTCTCTATAAAAGGTGCTAAGAAATATACACAAATCCATCAAATACTAAATCCTAGCCTCTACTACGTTAAGATACACGCGGTTGTAACCCGTTAACTCTCGGTTGGATCTTACTATATGTGGTACGCACTCCTGATAAAAATTGACGTGCTCTATCACTTCCCAGCAGTGATAGAGAGGTGGCGCGTTAACGGTGTCCATATGGTGAAGAAATATGGTTCGCTATACTCGCATGAATTTATTTTGTGGCTCGACTTTTTCTCGATAAAAGCCTGTTCTCCGCAACGATGTATGGGCCGGCAGCTAGAAAATGGTTGTGGTATTTCTGTCTGTACTGGTGTAGCTGTTTACTTGTCCAGTAGGTGGCAAGTTATATGTCCGTAGCAGTCTTTCCCGTCGATATCGCCGGGGCCTCTGGGATTCGCTCTGCACAGAGTGCTGTCTCCCAGTCCCCTAGCTACGGTGCAGTCATGTCGGTGTTCGTTGATAGCTATCTGGTTGATCCTACCAGTAGGCATATGCTTGTCTCAAATATTAAGCCATGCATGTATAAGTTTACACTGTCTCGCAGTAAAACCGCAAATGGCTCATTAAATCAGTCGAGGTTCCTTAGATGAAACGATCCTACTTGGATAACTGTGGCAATTCTAGAGCTAATACATGCTTGCCAAGCTCCGACCCTCGTGGAAAGAGCGGTTTTATTAGTTTAAAACCAATCGCCGTTGCCCTTAGCGGGGTGTGGCGTCCCCACTGGTGACTCTGGATAACTTTGTGCTGATCTCATGTGCCAGCGACGCATTTTTCAAATGTCTGCCCTATCAAATGTTGATGGTACGTGACATGCCTGCCATGTTTGTTACGGGAACCGGGGTACTATTCCGGAGATGGAGCATGAGAAACGGCTACTACAACCAAGGAAGGCAGCAGGCGCGCATCTTACCCACTCAGTGACGAGGTAGTGACGAAAAATAATAAAACCGTGGTTGGCTCATTAAATCAGACGAGGTTGCTCAAATAACACGATCCTACTTAAATAAATGTGGCAATTCTCTATAAAAGGTGCTAAAAAATATTCACAAATCCATCAAATACTAAATCCTAGCCTCTACTACGTTAAGATACATGCGGAGGTAACCAGTTTCCTAGCAGTGATAGAGAGGTGGCGCGTTAACGGTGTCCATATGGTGAAGAAATATGGTTCGCTATCCTCGCATGAATTTATTTTGTGGCTCGACTTTGTCTCGAATACGAATATAAGATGCGCTTGCGCATGCTGGTTTTAGATGCGCATGCGCATACGAATATAAGATGCACACGCGCATAAAGTTTTGGATGCGCGAGCGCATACGAATATAAGATGCGCTTGTACATGCTAGTTTTAATTGCGCACGCGCATTCAAGTTTAAGATGCGCACGCGCAGAAGAATATAAGATGCGCTTGCGCATGCTGGTTTTAGATGCGCATGCGCATACGAATATAAGATGCGCTTGCGCATGCTGGTTTTAGATGCGCATGCGCATACGAATATAAGATGCGCTTGCGCATGCTGGTTTTAGATGCGCATGCGCATACGAATATAAGATGCGCGCGCGCATACGAATATAAGATGCGCTTGCACATGCAAGTTTTAATTGCGCACGCGCATTCAAGTTTAAGATGCGCACGCGCAGAAGAATATAAGATGCGCTTGCGCATGCTGGTTTTAGATGCGCATGCGCATACGAATATATGATGCGCACGCGCATAAAGTTTTGCATGCGCGCGCGCATACGAATACAAGATGCGCTTGCACATGCTAGTTTTAATTGCGCACGCGCATTCAAGTTTAAGATGCGCACGCGCAGAAGAATATAAGGCACGCACATGCGAGTTTGAGATGCGCACGCGCATACAAATATAAGATGCGCTTGCGCATGCTGGTTTTAGATGCGCACGCGCAGAAGAATATTAGATGCGCACGCTCAGAAGAATATAAAATGTGCACGCACATGCGAGTTTTTGAGATGCGCACGCGCATACAAATATAAGATGTGCTTGCGCATGCTGGTTTTAGATGCGCAAGCGCATATGAATATAAGATGCGCTTGCGCATGCTGGTTTTAGATGCGCACGCGCATTCAAGTTTAAGATGCGCACGCGCACAAGAATATAAGATGCGCACGCACATGCGAGTTTGAGATGCGCACGCGAGCGTAAGATGCGCATGCGCATACGAATATAAGATGCGCTTGCGCATGCTGGTTTTAGATGCGCACTGCTAGCTACGGTGCAGATGATTCAGTATTGTGTGATAGATTTCTGGTTGACTCTGCCAGTAGTCAAATGCTTGTCTCAAAGATTAAGCCCTGCATGTCCAAGTTCACAATGTCTTACGGTAAAACCGTGGTTGGCTCATTAAATCAGACGAGGTTGCTCAAATAACACGATCCTACTTAAATAAATGTGGCAATTCTCTACAAAAGGTGCTAAGAAATATACACAAATCCATCAAATATTAAATCCTAGCCTCTACTACGTTAAGATACACGCGGAGGTAACCCGTTAACTCTCAGTTGGATCTTACTATATGACGCACTCCTGATAAAAATTGACGTGCTCTATCACTTCCCAGCAGTGATAGAGAGGTGGCGCGTTAACGGTGTCCATATGGTAAAGAAATATGGTTCGCTATCCTCGCATGAATTTATTTTGTGGCTCGACTTTGTCTCGATAAAAGCCTGTTCTCTCGCAACGATGTACGGGCCGGCAGCTAGAAAATGGTTGTGGTATTTCTGTCTGTACTGGTGTAGCTGTTTACTTGTCCAGTGGGTGGCAAGTTATATGTCCGTAGCAGTCTTTTCCGTCGATATCGCCGGAGCCTCTGGGATTCGCTCTGCACAGAGTGCTGTCTCCCAGTCCCCTAGCTACGGTGCAGTCATGTCGATGTTCGTTGATAGCTATCTGGTTGATCATACCAGTAGTCATATGCTCGTCTCAAAGATTAAGCCATGCATGTATAAGTTCACACTGTCTCGCAGTGAAACCGCAAATGGCTCATTAAATCAGTCGAGGTTCCTTAGATGAAACGATCCTACTTGGATAACTGTGGCAATTCTAGAGCTAATACATGCTTACCAAGCTCCGACCCTCGTGGAAAGAGCGGTTTTATTAGTTCAAAACCAATCGCCGTTGCCCTTAGCGGGGTGCGGCGTCCCCACTGGTGACTCTGGATAACTTTGTGCTGATCTCATGTGCCAGCGACGCATTTTTCAAATGTCTGCCCTATCAAATGTTGATGGTACGTGACATGCCTGCCATGTTTGTTACGGGAACCGGGGTACTATTCCGGAGATGGAGCATGAGAAACGGCTACCACAACCAAGGAAGGCAGCAGGCGCGCATCTTACCCACTCACTGCACGGAGAGGTAGTGACGAAAAATAATAAAACCGTGGTTGGCTCATTAAATCAGACGAGGTTGCTCAAATAACACGATCCTACTTAAATAAATGTGGCAATTCTCTATAAAAGGTGCTACGAAATATACACAAATCCATCAAATACTAAATGCTAGCCTCTACTACGTTAAGATACACGCGGAGATAACCCGTTAACTCTCGGTTGGATCTTACTATATGTGGTACGCACTCCTGATAAAAATTGACGTGCTCTATCACTTCCCAACAGTGATAGAGAGGTGGCGCGTTAACGGTGTCCATATGGTGAAGAAATATGGTTCGCTATCCTCGCATGAATTTATTTTGTGCTTTGACTTTTTCTCGATAAACCTTGTTCTCTTGCAACGAGGTATAGGAAGGCAGGTATTAAAATGATGTGATTTTCTGTGTATGCTGGTATAGCAATGTGTGCGTGAAGAAGGTGGCAAGCACGATGTATGTAGCAGTCGATGTCTCCGGTGTCGCTTGGATTGTACTGCTAGCTACGGTGCAGATGAGTCAGTATTGTGTGATAGATTTCTGGTTGACTCTGCCAGTAGTCAAATGCTTGTCTCAAAGATTAAGCCCTGCATGTCCAAGTTCACAATGTCTTACGGTAAAACCGTGGTTGGCTCATTAAATCAGACGAGGTTGCTCAAATAACACGATCCTACTTAAATAAATGTGGCAATTCTCTACAAAAGGTGCTAAGAAATATACACAAATCCATCAAATACTAAATCCTAGCCTCTACTACGTTAAGATACACGCGGAGGTAACCCGTTAACTCTCAGTTGGATCTTACTATATGACGCACTCCTGATAAAAATTGACGTGCTCTATCACTTCCCAGCAGTGATAGAGAGGTGGCGCGTTAACGGTGTCCATATGGTAAAGAAATATGGTTCGCTATCCTCGCATGAATTTATTTTGTGGCTCGACTTTGTCTCGATAAAAGCCTGTTCTCTCGCAACGATGTACGGGCCGGCAGCTAGAAAATGGTTGTGGTATTTCTGTCTGTACTGGTGTAGCTGTTTACTTGTCCAGTGGGTGGCAAGTTATATGTCCGTAGCAGTCTTTTCCGTCGATATCGCCGGAGCCTCTGGGATTCGCTCTGCACAGAGTGCTGTCTCCCAGTCCCCTAGCTACGGTGCAGTCATGTCGATGTTCGTTGATAGCTATCTGGTTGATCATACCAGTAGTCATATGCTTGTCTCAAAGATTAAGCCATGCATGTATAAGTTCACACTGTCTCGCAGTGAAACCGCAAATGGCTCATTAAATCAGTCGAGGTTCCTTAGATGAAACGATCCTACTTGGATAACTGTGGCAATTCTAGAGCTAATACATGCTTACCAAGCTCCGACCCTCGTGGAAAGAGCGGTTTTATTAGTTCAAAACCAATCGCCGTTGCCCTTAGCGGGGTGCGGCGTCCCCACTGGTGACTCTGGATAACTTTGTGCTGATCTCATGTGCCAGCGACGCATTTTTCAAATGTCTGCCCTATCAAATGTTGATGGTACGTGACATGCCTGCCATGTTTGTTACGGGAACCGGGGTACTATTCCGGAGATGGAGCATGAGAAACGGCTACCACAACCAAGGAAGGCAGCAGGCGCGCATCTTACCCACTCACTGCACGGAGAGGTAGTGACGAAAAATAATAAAACCGTGGTTGGCTCATTAAATCAGACGAGGTTGCTCAAATAACACGATCCTACTTAAATAAATGTGGCAATTCTCTATAAAAGGTGCTACGAAATATACACAAATCCATCAAATACTAAATGCTAGCCTCTACTACGTTAAGATACACGCGGAGATAACCCGTTAACTCTCGGTTGGATCTTACTATATGTGGTACGCACTCCTGATAAAAATTGACGTGCTCTATCACTTCCCAACAGTGATAGAGAGGTGGCGCGTTAACGGTGTCCATATGGTGAAGAAATATGGTTCGCTATCCTCGCATGAATTTATTTTGTGCTTTGACTTTTTCTCGATAAACCTTGTTCTCTTGCAACGAGGTATAGGAAGGCAGGTATTAAAATGATGTGATTTTCTGTGTATGCTGGTATAGCAATGTGTGCGTGAAGAAGGTGGCAAGCACGATGTATGTAGCAGTCGATGTCTCCGGTGTCGCTTGGATTGTACTGCTAGCTACGGTGCAGATGAGTCAGTATTGTGTGATAGATTTCTGGTTGACTCTGCCAGTAGTCAAATGCTTGTCTCAAAGATTAAGCCCTGCATGTCCAAGTTCACAATGTCTTACGGTAAAACCGTGGTTGGCTCATTAAATCAGACGAGGTTGCTCAAATAACACGATCCTACTTAAATAAATGTGGCAATTCTCTACAAAAGGTGCTAAGAAATATACACAAATCCATCAAATACTAAATCCTAGCCTCTACTACGTTAAGATACACGCGGAGGTAACCCGTTAACTCTCGGTTGGATCTTACTATATGTGGTACGCACTCTTGATAAAAATTGACGTGCTCTATCACTTCCCAGCAGTGATAATAAAACCGTGGTTTGCTCATTAAATCAGACGAGGTTGCTCAAATAACACGATCCTACTTAAATAAATGTGGCAATTCTCTATAAAAGGTGCTAAGAAATATACACAAATCCATCAAATACTAAATCCTAGCCTTTACTACGTTAAGATACACGCGGAGGTAACCCGTTAACTCTCGGTTGGATCTTACTATATGTGGTACGCACTCCTGATAAAAATTGACGTGCTCTATCACTTCCCAGCAGTGATAGAGAGGTGGCGCGTTAACGGTGTCCATATGGTGAAGAAATATGGTTCGCTATCCTCGCATGAATTTATTTTGTGGCTCGACTTTGTCTCGACAATAGCTTGTTCTCTCGCAACGAGGTATAGGAAGGCAGGTATAAAAATGTTGTGATTTTCTGTATATGATGTTATAGCAATGTGCACGCGCATTCAAGTTTAAGATGCGCACGCGCAGAAGAATATAAGATGCGCTTGCGCATGCTGGTTTTAGATGCGCATGCGCATACGAATATAAGATGCGCTTGCGCATGCTGGTTTTAGAAGCGCATGCGCATACGAATATAAGATGCGCACGCGCTTAAAGTTTTAGATGCGCGCGCGCATACGAATATAAGATGCGCTTGCACATGCTAGTTTTAATTGCACACGCGCATTCAAGTTTAAGATGCGCACGCGCAGAAGAATATAAGATGCGCTTGCGTATGCTGGTTTTAGATGCGCATGCGCATACGAATATAAGATGCGCTTGCGCATGCTGGTTTTAGATGCGCATGCGCATACGAATATAAGATGCGCTTGCGCATGCTGGTTTTAGATGCGCACGCGCATGCTAGTTTAAGATGCGCACGCGCACAAGAATATAAGATGCGCACGCACATGCGAGTTTGAGATGCGCACGCGAGCGTAAGATGCGCATGCGCATACGAATATAAGATGCGCTTGCGCATGCTGGTTTTAGATGCGCACTGCTAGCTACGGTGCAGATGAGTCAGTATTGTGTGATAGATTTCTGGTTGACTCTGCCAGTAGTCAAATGCTTGTCTCAAAGATTAAGCCCTGCATGTCCAAGTTCACAATGTCTTACGGTAAAACCGTGGTTGGCTCATTAAATCAGACGAGGTTGCTCAAATAACACGATCCTACTTAAATAAATGTGGCAATTCTCTACAAAAGGTGCTAAGAAATATACACAAATCCATCAAATACTAAATCCTAGCCTCTACTACGTTAAGATACACGCGGAGGTAACCCGTTAACTCTCAGTTGGATCTTACTATATGACGCACTCCTGATAAAAATTGACGTGCTCTATCACTTCCCAGCAGTGATAGAGAGGTGGCGCGTTAACGGAGTCCATATGGTAAAGAAATATGGTTCGCTATCCTCGCATGAATTTATTTTGTGGCTCGACTTTATCTCGATAAAAGCCTGTTCTCTCGCAACGATGTACGGGCCGGCAGCTAGCAAATGGTTGTGGTATTTCTGTCTGTACTGGTGTAGCTGTTTACTTGTCCAGTAGGTGGCAAGTTATATGTCCGTAGCAGTCTTTTCCGTCGATATCGCCGGAGCCTCTGGGATTCGCTCTGCACAGAGTGCTGTCTCCCAGTCCCCTAGCTACGGTGCAGTCATGTCGATGTTCGTTGATAGCTATCTGGTTGATCATACCAGTAGTCATATGCTTGTCTCAAAGATTAAGCCATGCATGTATAAGTTCACACTGTCTCGCAGTGAAACCGCAAATGGCTCATTAAATCAGTCGAGGTTCCTTAGATGAAACGATCCTACTTGGATAACTGTGGCAATTCTAGAGCTAATACATGCTTACCAAGCTCCGACCCTCGTGGAAAGAGCGGTTTTATTAGTTCAAAACCAATCGCCGTTGCCCTTAGCGGGGTGCGGCGTCCCCACTGGTGACTCTGGATAACTTTGTGCTGATCTCATGTGCCAGCGACGCATTTTTCAAATGTCTGCCCTATCAAATGTTGATGGTACGTGACATGCCTGCCATGTTTGTTACGGGAACCGGGGTACTATTCCGGAGATGGAGCATGAGAAACGGCTACCACAACCAAGGAAGGCAGCAGGCGCGCATCTTACCCACTCACTGCACGGAGAGGTAGTGACGAAAAATAATAAAACCGTGGTTGGCTCATTAAATCAGACGAGGTTGCTCAAATAACACGATCCTACTTAAATAAATGTGGCAATTCTCTATAAAAGGTGCTACGAAATATACACAAATCCATCAAATACTAAATCCTAGCCTCTACTACGTTAAGATACACGCGGAGGTAACCCGTTAACTCTCGGTTGGATCTTACTATATGTGGTACGCACTCCTGATAAAAATTGACGTGCTCTATCACTTCCCAGCAGTGATAGAGAGGTGGCGCGTTAACGGTGTCCATATGGTGAAGAAATATGGTTCGCTATCCTCGCATGAATTTATTTTGTGCTTTGACTTTTTCTCGATAAACCTTGTTCTCTTGCAACGAGGTATAGGAAGGCAGGTATTAAAATGATGTGATTTTCTGTGTATGCTGGTATAGCAATGTGTGCGTGAAGAAGGTGGCAAGCACGATGTATGTAGCAGTCGATGTCTCCGGTGTCGCTTGGATTGTACTGCTAGCTACGATGCAGATGAGTCAGTATTGTGTGATAGATTTCTGGTTGACTCTGCTAGTAGTCAAATGCTTGTCTCAAAGATTAAGCCCTGCATGTCAAAGTTCACAATGTCTTACGGTAAAACCGTGGTTGGCTCATTAAATCAGACGAGGTTGCTCAAATAACACGATCCTACTTAAATAAATGTGGCAATTCTCTACAAAAGGTGCTAAGAAATATACACAAATCCATCAAATACTAAATCCTAGCCTCTACTACGTTAAGATACACGCGGAGGTAACCCGTTAACTCTCGGTTGGATCTTACTATATGTGGTACGCACTCCTGATAAAAATTGACGTGCTCTATCACTTCCCAGCAGTGATAGAGAGGTGGCGCGTTAACGGTGTCCATATGGTGAAGAAATATGGTTCGCTATCCCCGCACGAATTTATTTTGTGGCTCGATTTTTCTCGATAAAAGCCTGTTCTCCGCAACGATGTACGGGCCGGCAGCTAGAAAATGGTTGTGGTATTTCTGTCTGTACTGGTGTAGCTGTTTACTTGTCCAGTAGGTGGCAAGTTATATGTCCGTAGCAGTCTTTCCTGTCGATATCGCCGGGGCCTCTGGGATTCGCTCTGCACAGAGTGCTGTCTCCCAGTCCCCTAGCTACGGTGCAGTCATGTCGGTGTTCGTTGATAGCTATCTTGTTGATCCTACCAGTAGTCATATGCTTGTCTCAAAGATTAAGCCATGCATGTATAAGTTCACACTGTCTCGCAGTGAAACCGCAAATGGCTCATTAAATCAGTCGAGGTTCCTTAGATGAAACGATCCTACTTGGATAACTGTGGCAATTCTAGAGCTAATACATGCTTACCAAGCTCCGACCATCGTAGAAAGAGCGGTTTTATTAGTTCAAAACCAATCGCCGTTGCCCTTAGCGGGGTGCGGCGTCCCCACTGGTGACTCTGGATAACTTTGTGCTGATCTCATATGCCAGCGACGCATTTTTCAAATGTCTGCCCTTTCAAATGTTGATGGTACGTGACATGCCTGCCATGTTTGTAATGGGAATCGGGGTGCGATTCCGGAGATGGAGCATGAGAAACGGCTACCACATCCAAGGAAGGCAGCAGGCGCGCATCTTACCCACTCAATGCACGGAGAGGTAGTGACGAAAAATAATAAAACCGTGGTTGGCTCATTAAATCTGACGATGTTGCTCAAATAACACGATCCTACTTAA
This sequence comes from Meghimatium bilineatum, assembly GCA_034231615.1. Classification (NCBI taxonomy): domain Eukaryota; kingdom Metazoa; phylum Mollusca; class Gastropoda; order Stylommatophora; family Philomycidae; genus Meghimatium; species Meghimatium bilineatum. Next base: position 39,438,345 of record CM067308.1, on the reverse strand, counting down.
ATAAATGTTGCAATTCTCTATAAAAGGTGCTAAGAAATATACACAAATCCATCAAATACTAAATCCTAGCCTCTACTACGTTAAGATACACGCGGAGGTAACCCGTTAACTCTCGGTTGGATCTTACTATATGTGGTACGCACTCCTGATAAAAATTGACGTGCTCTATCACTTCCCAGCAGTGATAGAGAGGTGGCGCGTTAACGGTGTCCATATGGTGAAGAAATATTGTTCGCTATCCTCGCATGAATTTATTTTGTGGCTCGACTTTGTCTCGACAATAGCTTGTTCTCTCGCAACGAGGTATAGGAAGGCAGGTATAAAAATGTTGTGATTTTCTGTATATGATGGTATAGCAATGTGCGCGAGAAGAAGGTGGCAAGCACGATGTATGTAGCAGTCGATGTCTCCGGGGTCGCTTGGATTGTACTGCTAGCTACGGTGCAGACGAGTCGGTGTTGGGTGATAGTTTTCTGGTTGACTCTGCCTGTAGTCATATGCTTGTCTCAAAGATTAAGCCCTGCATGTCCAAGTTCACAATGTCTCACGGTAAAACCGTGGTTGGCTCATTAAATCAGACGAGGTTCCTCAAATAACACGATCCTACTTAAATAAATGTGGCAATTCTCTATAAAAGGTGCTAAGAAATATACACAAATCCATCAAATACTAAATCCTAGCCTCTACTACGTTAAGATACACGCGGAGGTAACCCGTTAACTCTCGGTTGGATCTTACTATATGTGGTACGCACTCCTGATAAAAATTGATGTGCTCTATCACTTCCCAGCAGTGATAGAGAGGTGGCGCGTTAACGGTGTCCATATGGTGAAGAAATATGGTTCGCTATCCTCGCATGAATTTATTTTGTGGCTCGACTTTGTCTCGACAATAGCTTGTTCTCTCGCAACGAGGTATAGGAAGGCAGGTATAAAAATGTTGTGATTTTCTGTATATGATGTTATAGCAATGTGCACGCGCATTCAAGTTTAAGATGCGCACGCTCAGAAGAATATAAGATGCGCTTGCGCATGCTGGTTTTAGATGCGCATACGAATATAAGATGCGCTTGCGCATGCTGGTTTTAGATGCGCACGCGCATACGAATATAAGATGCGCACGCGCAGAAGAATATAAGATGCGCTTGCGCATGCTGGTTTTAGATGCGCATGCGCATACGAATATAAGATGCGCACGCGCATAAAGTTTTAGATTCTCGCGCGCATACGAATATAAGATGCGCTTGCACATGCTAGTTTTAATTGCGCACGCGCATTCAAGTTTAAGATGCGCACGCGCAGAAGAATATAAGATGCGCTTGCGCATGCTGGTTTTAGATGCGCATGCGCATACGAATATAAGATGCGCTTGCGCATGCTGGTTTTAGATGCGCACGCGCATGCTAGTTTTAGATGCGCATGCGCAGAAGAATATAAGATGCACATGCGAGTTTGAGATGCGCACGCGCATACAAATATAAGATGCGCTTGAGCATGCTGGTTTTAGATGCGCATGCGCATACGAATATATGATGCGCACGCGCATAAAGTTTTGCATGCGCGCGCGCATACGAATATAAGATGCGCTTGCACATGCTAGTTTTAATTGCGCACGCGCATTCAAGTTTAAGATGCGCACGCGCAGAAGAATATAAGATGCGCACGCACATGCGAGTTTGAGATGCGCACGCGCATACAAATATAAGATGCGCTTGCGCATGCTGGTTTTAGATGCGCACGCGCAGAAGAATACTTGATGCGCACGCGCAGAAGAATATAAAATGTGCACGCACATGCGAGTTTGAGATGCGCACGCGAGCGTAAGATGCGCATGCGCATACGAATATAAGATGCGCTTGCGCATGCTGGTTTTAGATGCGCACTGCTAGCTACGGTGCAGATGAGTCAGTATTCTGTGATAGATTTCTGGTTGACTCTGCCAGTAGTCAAATGCTTGTCTCAAAGATTAAGCCCTGCATGTCCAAGTTAACAATGTCTTACGGTAAAACCGTGGTTGGCTCATTAAATCAGACGAGGTTGCTCAAATAACACGATCCTACTTAAATAAATGTGGCAATTCTCTACAAAAGGTGCTAAGAAATATACACAAATCCATCAAATACTAAATCCTAGCCTCTACTACGTTAAGATACACGCGGAGGTAACCCGTTAACTCTCAGTTGGATCTTACTATATGACGCACTCCTGATAAAAATTGACGTGCTCTATCACTTCCCAGCAGTGATAGAGAGGTGGCGCGTTAACGGTGTCCATATGGTGAAGAAATATGGTTCGCTATCCTCGCATGAATTTATTTTGTGGCTCGACTTTGTCTCGATAAAAGCCTGTTCTCTCGCAACGATGTACGGGCCGGCAGCTAGAAAATGGTTGTGGTATTTCTGTCTGTACTGGTGTAGCTGTTTACTTGTCCAGTAGGTGGCAAGTTATATGTCCGTAGCAGTCTTTTCCGTCGATATCGCCGGAGCCTCTGGGATTCGCTCTGCACAGAGTGCTGTCTCCCAGTCCCCTAGCTACGGTGCAGTCATGTCGATGTTCGTTGATAGCTATCTGGTTGATCATACCAGTAGTCATATGCTTGTCTCAAAGATTAAGCCATGCATGTATAAGTTCACACTGTCTCGCAGTGAAACCGCAAATGGCTCATTAAATCAGTCGAGGTTCCTTAGATGAAACGATCCTACTTGGATAACTGTGGCAATTCTAGAGCTAATACATGCTTACCAAGCTCCGACCCTCGTGGAAAGAGCGGTTTTATTAGTTCAAAACCAATCGCCGTTGCCCTTAGCGGGGTGCGGCGTCCCCACTGGTGACTCTGGATAACTTTGTGCTGATCTCATGTGCCAGCGACGCATTTTTCAAATGTCTGCCCTATCAAATGTTGATGGTACGTGACATGCCTGCCATGTTTGTTACGGGAACCGGGGTACTATTCCGGAGATGGAGCATGAGAAACGGCTACCACAACCAAGGAAGGCAGCAGGCGCGCATCTTACCCACTCACTGCACGGAGAGGTAGTGACGAAAAATAATAAAACCGTGGTTGGCTCATTAAATCAGACGAGGTTGCTCAAATAACACGATCCTACTTAAATAAATGTGGCAATTCTCTATAAAAGGTGCTACGAAATATACACAAATCCATCAAATACTAAATCCTAGCCTCTACTACGTTAAGATACACGCGAAGGTAACCCGTTAACTCTCGGTTGGATCTTACTATATGTGGTACGCACTCCTGATAAAAATTGACGTGCTCTATCACTTCCCAGCAGTGATAGAGAGGTGGCGCGTTAACGGTGTCCATATGGTGAAGAAATATGGTTCGCTATCCTCGCATGAATTTATTTTGTGCTTTGACTTTTTCTCGATAAACCTTGTTCTCTTGCAACGAGGTATAGGAAGGCAGGTATTAAAATGATGTGATTTTCTGTATATGATGGTATAGCAATGTGCGCGTGAAGAAGGTGGCAAGCACGATGTATGTAGCAGTCGATGTCTCCGGGGTCGCTTGGATTGTACTGCTAGCTACGGTGCAGATGAGTCAGTATTGTGTGATAGATTTCTGGTTGACTCTGCCAGTAGTCAAATGCTTGTCTCAAAGATTAAGCCCTGCATGTCCAAGTTCACACTGTCTCACGGTAAAACCGTGGTTGGCTCATTAAATCAGACGAGGTTCCTCAAATAACACGATCCTACTTAAATAAATGTGGCAATTCTCTATGAAAGGGACCATGAAATATACCATACTCCATCCAATACTAAATCCTTGCCTCTATAACGTTAAGATAGAACGCTGAGTTAGCCTGTTAACTCTTGGTTGGAACATAGTATATGTGGTGCGTACTCCCGATAAAATCGGTGAGATCGAGCGTGCGTCTACAGTCTCCGCCGGCTGAGAGTGGCGAACAAGGCAAGTGTTTCAGCAGTGAGAGAGAGGTGGCGCGTTAACTGTGTCCGTATGATGAAGAGAAATGGTTGTTATTCCCGCATGAATTTATTTTGTGTCTCGATTTTGTCTCGATAAAAGCCTGTTCTCTCGCAACGAGGTACGGGCCGGCAGCTAGAATTCGGTGATAGCTATCTGGTTGATACTGCCAGTAGTCATATGCTTGTCTCAAAGATTAAGCCATGCATGTCTAAGTTCACACTGTCTCACGGTAAAACTGTGGTTGGCTCATTAAATCAGACGAGGTTCCTCAAATAACACGATCCTACTTAAATAAATGTGGCAATTCTCTATGAAAGGGACCAAGAAATATACACAAATCCATCCAATACTAAATCCTTGCCTCTATAACGTTAAGATAGAACGCTGAGTTAGCCTGTTAACTCTCGGTTGGAACATAGTATATGTGGTGCGTACTCCCGATAAAATCGGCGAGCTCGAGCGTGCGTCTACAGTCTCCACCGGCTGAGCGTGGCGAACAAGGCAAGTGTCCCAGCAGTGAGAGAGAGGTGGCGCGTTAACTGTGTCCGTATGGTGAAGAGAAATGGTTGTTATTCCCGCATGAATTTATTTTGTGGCTCGATTTTGTCTCGATAAAAGCCTGTTCTCTCGCGACGAGGTACGGGCCGGCAGCTAGAATTCGGTGATAGCTATCTGGTTGATACTGCCAGTAGTCATATGCTTGTCTCAAAGATTAAGCCATGCATGTCTAAGTTCACACTGCCTCACGGTAAAACCGTGGTTGGCTCATTAAATCAGACGAGGTTCCTCAAATAACACGATCCTACTTAAATAAATGTGGCAAATCTCTATGAAAGGGACCAAGAAATATACAATACTCCATCCAATACTAAATCGTTGCCTCTATAACGTTAAGATAGAACGCTGAGTTAGCCTGTTAACTCTCGGTTGGAACATAGTATATGTGGTGCGTACTCCCGATAAAATCGGCGAGCTCGAGCGTGCGTCTACAGTCTCCACCGGCTGAGCGTGGCGAACAAGGCAAGTGTCCCAGCAGTGAGAGAGAGGTGGCGCGTTAACTGTGTCCGTATGGTGAAGAGAAATGGTTGTTATTCCCGCATGAATTTATTTTGTGGCTCGATTTTGTCTCGATAAAAGCCTGTTCTCTCGCAACGAGGTACGGGCCGGCAGCTAGAATTCGGTGATAGCTATCTGGTTGATACTGCCAGTAGTCATATGCTTGTCTCAAAGATTAAGCCATGCATGTCTAAGTTCACACTGTCTCACGGTAAAACCGTGGTTGGCTCATTAAATCAGACGAGGTTCCTCAAATAACACGATCCTACTTAAATAAATGTGGCAATTCTCTATGAAAGGGACCTAGAAATATACACAAATCCATCCAATACTAAATCCTTGCCTCTATAACGTTAAGATAGAACGCTGAGTTAGCCTGTTAACTCTCGGTTGGAACATAGTATATGTGGTGCGTACTCCCGATAAAATCGGCGAGCTCGAGCGTGCATCTACAGTCTCCGCCGGCTGAGCGTGGCGAACAAGGCAAGTGTCCCAGCAGTGAGAGAGAGGTGGCGCGTTAACTGTGTCCGTATGGTGAAGAGAAATGGTTGTTATTCCCGCATGAATTTATTTTGTGGCTCGATTTTGTCTCGATAAAAGCCTGTTCTCTCGCAACGAGGTACGGGCCGGCAGCTAGAATTCGGTGATAGCTATCTGGTTGATACTGCCAGTAGTCATATGCTTGTCTCAAAGATTAAGCCATGCATGTCCAGGTTCACAATGTCTCACGGTAAAACCGTGGTTGGCTCATTAAATCAGACGAGGTTACTCAAATAACACGATCCTACTTAAATAAATGTGGCAATTCTCTATAAAAGGTGCTAAGAAATATACACAAATCCATCAAATACTAAATCCTAGCCTCTACTACGTTAAGATACACGCGGAGGTAACCCGTTAACTCTCAGTTGGATCTTACTATATGACGCACTCATGATAAAAATTGACGTGCTCTATCACTTCCCAGCAGTGATAGATAGGTGGCGCGTTAACTGTGTCCGTATAGTGAAGAAATATGGTTCGATATCCTCGCATGAATTTATTTTGTGGCTCGACTTTGTCTCGATAAAAGCCTGTTCTCTCGCAACGATGTACGGGCCGGCAGCTAGAAAATGGTTGTGGTATTTCTGTCTGTACTGGTGTAGCTGTTTACTTGTCCAGTAGGTGGCAAGTTATATGTCCGTAGCAGTCTTTCCCGTCGATATCGCCGGGGCATCTGGGATTCGCTCTGCACAGAGTGCTGTCTCCCAGTCCCCTATCTACGGTGCAGTCATGTCGGTGTTCGTTGATAGCTATCTGGTTGATCCTACCAGTAGTCATATGCTTGTCTCAAAGATTAAGCCATGCATGTATAAGTTCACACTGTCTCGCAGTGAAACCGCAAATGGCTCATTAAATCAGTCGAGGTTCCTTTGATGAAACGATCCTACTTGGATAACTGTGGCAATTCTAGAGCTAATACATGCTTACCAAGCTCCGACCCTCGTGGAAAGAGCGGTTTTATTAGTTTAAAACTAATCGCCGTTGCCCTTAGCGGGGTGTGGCGTCCCCACTGGTGACTCTGGATAACTTTGTGCTGATCTCATGTGCCAGCGACGCATTTTTTAAATGTCTACCCTATCAAATGTTGATGGTACGTGACATGCCTGCCATTTTTGTAACGGGAATCGGGGTACGATTCCGGAGATGGAGCATGAGCAACGGCTACCACATCCAAGGAAGGCAGCAGGCGCGCATCTTACCCACTCACTGCACGGAGAGGTAGTGACGAAAAATAATACAACCGTGGTTGGCTCATTAAATCAGACGAGGTTGCTCAAATAACACGATCCTACTTAAATAAATGTGGCAATTCTCTATAAAAGGTGCTAAGAAATATACACAAATCCATCAAATACTAAATCCTAGCCTCTACTACGTTAAGATACACGCGGAGGTAACCCGTTAACTCTCGGTTGGATCTTACTATATGTGGTACGCACTCCTGATAAAAATTGACGTGCTCTATCACTTCTCAGCAGTGATAGAGAGGTGGCGCGTTAACGGTGTCCATATGGTGAAGAAATATGGTTCGCTATCCTCGCATGAATTTATTTTGTGGCTCGACTTTGTCTCGACAGTAGCTTGTTCTCTCGCAACGAGGTATAGGAAGGCAGGTATAAAAATGTTGTGATTTTCTGTATATGATGTTATAGCAATGTGCGCGTGAAGAAGGTGGCAAGCACGATGTATGTAGCAGTCGATGTCTCCGGGGTCGCTTGGATTGTACTGCTAGCTACGGTGCAGATGAGTCAGTATTGTGTGATAGATTTCTGGTTGACTCTGCCAGTAGTCAAATGCTTGTCTCAAAGATTAAGCCCTGCATGTCCAGGTTCACAATGTCTCACGGTAAAACCGTGGTTGGCTCATTAAATCAGACGAGGTTACTCAAATAACACGATCCTACTTAAATAAATGTGGCAATTCTCTATAAAAGGTGCTAAGAAATATACACAAATCCATCAAATACTAAATCCTAGCCTCTACTACGTTAAGATACATGCGGAGGTAACCCGTTTCCTAGCAGTGATAGAGAGGTGGCGCGTTAACGGTGTCCATATGGTGAAGAAATATGGTTCGCTATCCTCGCATGAATTTATTTTGTGGCTCGACTTTGTCTCGAATACGAATATAAGATGCGCTTGCGCATGCTGGTTTTAGATGCGCACGCGCATTCGAGTTTAAGATGCGCACGCGCAGAAGAATATAAGATGCGCTTGCGCATGCTGGTTTTAGATGCGCATGCGCATACGAATATAAGATGCGCACGCGCATAAAGTTTTGGATGCGCGCGCGCATACGAATATAAGATGCGCTTGCACATGCTAGTTTTAATTGCGCACGCACATTCAAGTTTAAGATGCGCACGCGCAGAAGAATATAAGATGCGCTTGCGCATGCTGGTTTTAGATGCGCATGCGCATACGAATATAAGATGCGCTTGCGCATGCTGGTTTTAGATGCGCATGCGCATACGAATATAAGATGCGCTTGCGCATGCTGGTTTTAGATGCGCATGCGCATACGAATATAAGATGCGCGCGCGCACACGAATATAAGATGCGCTTGCACATGCTAGTTTTAATTGCGCACGCGCATTTAAGTTTAAGATGCGCACGCGCACAAGAATATAAGATGCGCACGCACATGCGAGTTTGAGATGCGCACGCGAGCGTAAGATGCGCATGCGCATACGAATATAAGATGCGCTTGCGCATGCTGGTTTTAGATGCGCACTGCTAGCTACGGTGCAGATGAGTCAGTATTGTGTGATAGATTTCTGGTTGACTCTGCCAGTAGTCAAATGCTTGTCTCAAAGATTAAGCCCTGCATGTCCAATTTCACAATGTCTTACGGTAAAACCGTGGTTGGCTCATTAAATCAGACGAGGTTGCTCAAATAACACGATCCTACTTAAATAAATGTGGCAATTCTCTACAAAAGGTGCTAAGAAATATACACAAATCCATCAAATACTAAATCCTAGCCTCTACTACGTTAAGATACACGCGGAGGTAACCCGTTAACTCTCAGTTATATCTTACTATATGACGCACTCCTGATAAAAATTGACGTGCTCTATCACTTCCCAGCAGTGATGGAGAGGTGGCGCGTTAACGGTGTCCATATGGTGAAGAAATATGGTTCGCTATCCTCGCATGAAATTATTTTGTGGCTCGACAATAGCTTGTTCTCTCGCAACGAGGTATAGGAAGGCAGGTATAAAAATGTTATGATTTTCTGTATATGATGGTATAGCAATGTGCGCGTGAAGAAGGTGGCACGCACGATGTATGTAGCAGTCGATGTCTCCGGGGTCGCTTGGATTGTACTGCTAGCTACGGTGCAGATGAGTCAGTATTGTGTGATAGATTTCTGGTTGACTCTGCCAGTAGTCAAATGCTTGTCTCAAAGATTAAGCCCTGCATGTCCAAGTTCACAGTGTCTCACGGTAAAACCGTGGTTGGCTCATTAAATCAGACGAGGTTGCTCAAATAACACGATCCTACTTAAATAAATGTGGCAATTCTCTATAAAAGGTGCTAAGAAATATACACAAATCCATCAAATACTAAATCCTAGCCTCTACTACGTTAAGATACACGCGGAGGTAACCCGTTAACTCTCGGTTGGATCTTACTATATGTGGTACGCACTCCTGATAAAAATTGACGTGCTCTATCACTTCCCAGCAGTTATAGAGAGGTGGCGCGTTAACGGTGTCCATATGGTGAAGAAATAAGGTTCGCTATCCTCGCATGAATTTATTTTGTGGCTCGACTTTGTCTCGACAATAGCTTGTTCTCTCGCAACGAGGTATAGGAAGGCAGGTATAAAAATGTTGTGATTTTCTGTATATGATGGTATAGCAATGTGCGCATGAAGAAGGTGGCAAGCACGATGTATGTAGCAGTCGGTGTCGCTTGGATTGTACTGCTAGCTACGGTGCAGATGAGTCAGTATTGTGTGATAGATTTCTGGTTGATTTCTGCCAGTAGTCAAATGCTTGTCTCAAAGATTAAGCCATGCATGTATAAGTTCACACTGTCTCGCAGTGAAACCGCAAATGGTTCATTAAATCAGTCGAGGTTCCTTAGATGAAACGATCCTACTGGGATAACTGGCAATTCTAGAGCTAATACATGCTTACCAAGCTCCGACCCTCGTGGAAAGAGCGGTTTTATTAGTTCAAAACCAATCGCCGTTGTCCATAGCGGGATGCGGCGTCCCCACTGGTGACTCTGGATAACTTTGTGCTAATCTCATGTGCCAGCGACGCATTTTTCAAATGTCTGCCCTATCAAATGTCGATGGTACGTGACATTCCTGCCATGTTTGTAACGGGAATCTGGGTACGATTCCGGAGATGGAGCATGAGAAACGTCTATCACATCCAAGGAAGGCAGCAGGCGCTCATCTTACCCACTCACGGGACGGAGAGGTAGTGACGAAAAATAATAAAACAGTGGTTGGCTCATTAAATCAGACGAGGTTGCTCAAATAACACGATCCTACTTAAATAAATGTGGCAATTCTCTATAAAAGGTGCCAAGAAATATACACAAATCCATCAAATACTAAATCATAGCCTCTACTACGTTAAGATACACGCGGAGGTAACCCGTTAACTCTCGGTTGGATCTTACTATATGTGGTACGCACTCCTGATAAAAATTGACGTGCTCTATCACTTCCCAGCAGTGATAGAGAGGTGGCGCGTTAACGGTGTCCATATGGTGAAGAAAGATGGTTCGCTATCCTCGCATGAATTTATTTTGTGGCTCGACAATAGCTTGTTCTCTCGCAACGAGGTATAGGAAGGCAGGTATAAAAATGTTGTGATTTTCTGTATATGATGGTATAGCAATATGTGCGTGAAGAAGCTGGCAAGCACGATGTATGTAGCAGTCGATGTCTCCGGGGTCGCCTGGATTGTACTGCTAGCTAAGGTGCAGATGAGTCGGTGTTGTGTGATAGATTTCTGGTTGACTCTGACAGTAGTCAAATGCTTGTCTCAAAAATTAAGCCCTGCATGTCCAAGTTCACAATGTCTCACGGTAAACCGTGGTTGGCTCATTAAATCAGACGAGGTTCCTCAAATAACACGATCCTACTTAAATAAATGTGGCAATTCTCTATAAAAGGTGCTAAGAAATATACACAAATCCATCAAATACTAAATCCTAGCCTCTACTACGTTAAGATACACGCGGTTGTAACCCGTTAACTCTCGGTTGGATCTTACTATATGTGGTACGCACTCCTGATAAAAATTGATGTGCTCTATCACTTCCCAGCAGTTATAGAGAGGTGGCGCGTTAACGGTGTCCATATGGTGAAGAAATATGGTTCGCTATCCTCGCATGAATTTATTTTGTGGCTCGACTTTGTCTCGACAATAGCTTGTTCTCTCGCAACGAGGTATAGGAAGGCAGGTATAAAAATGTTGTGATTTTTTGTATATGATGGTATAGCAATGTGCGCGTGAAGAAGGTGGCAAGCACGATGTATGTAGCAGTCGGTGTCGCTTGGATTGTACTGCTAGCTACGGTGCAGATGAGTCAGTATTGTGTGATAGATTTCTGGTTGACTCTGCCAGTAGTCAAATGCTTGTCTCAAAGATTAAGCCCTGCATGTCCAATTTCACAATGTCTTACGGTAAAACCGTGGTTGGCTCATTAAATCAGACGAGGTTGCTCAAATAACACGATCCTACTTAAATAAATGTGGCAATTCTCTACAAAAGGTGCTAAGAAATATACACAAATCCATCAAATACTAAATCCTAGCCTCTACTACGTTAAGATACACGCGGAGGTAACCCGTTAACTCTCAGTTGGATCTTACTATATGACGCACTCCTGATAAAAATTGACGTGCTCTATCACTTCCCAGCAGTGATAGATAGGTGGCGCGTTAACTGTGTCCGTATGGTGAAGAAATATGGTTCGCTATCCTCGCATGAATTTATTTTGTGGCTCGACTTTGTCTCGATAAAAGCCTGTTCTCTCGCAACGATGTACGGGCCGGCAGCTAGAAAATGGTTGTGGTATTTCTGTCTGTACTGGTGTAGCTGTTTACTTGTCCAGTAGGTGGCAAGTTATATGTCCGTGGCAGTCTTTCCCGTCGATATCGCCAGGGCCTCTGGGATTCGCTCTGCACAGAGTGCTGTCTCCCAGTCCCCTAGCTACGGTGCAGTCATGTCGGTGTTCGTTGATAGCTATCTGGTTGATCCTACCAGTAGTCATATGCTGGTCTCAAAGATTAAGCCATGCATGTATAAGTTCACACTGTCTCACAGTGAAACCGCAAATGGCTCATTAAATCAGTCGAGGTTCCTTAGATGAAACGATCCTACTTGGATAACTGTGGCAATTCTAGAGCTAATACATGCTTACCAAGCTCCGACCCTCGTGGAAAGAGCGGTTTTATTAGTTCAGAACCAATCGCCGTTGCCCTAAGCGGGGTGCGGCGTCCCCACTGGTGACTCTGGATAACTTTGTGCTGATCACATGTGCCAGCGACGCATTTTTCAAATGTCTGCCCTATCAAATGTCGATAGTACGTGACATGCCTGCCATGTTTGTAACGGGAATCGGGGTACGATTCCGGAGATGGAGCATGAGAAACGTCTATCACATCCAAGGAAGGCAGCAGGCGCTCATCTTACCCACTCACGGGACGGAGAGGTAGTGACGAAAAATAATAAAACAGTGGTTGGCTCATTAAATCAGACGAGGTTCCTCAAATAACACGATCCTACTTAAATAAATGTGGCAATTCTCTACAAAAGGTGCTAGGAAATATACACAAATCCATCAAATACTAAATCCTAGCCTCTACTACGTTAAGATACACGCGGAGGTAACCCGTTAACTCTCGGTTGGATCTTACTATATGTGGTACGCACTCCTGATAAAAATTGACGTGCTTTATCACTTCCCAGCAGTGATAGAGAGGTGGCGCGTTAACGGTGTCCATATGGTGAAGAAATATGGTTCGCTATCCTCGCATGAATTTATTTTGTGCTTTGACTTTTTCTCGATAAACCTTGTTTACGCGGAGTTAACCCGTTAACTCTCAGTTGGATCTTACTATATGACGCACTCCTAATAAAAATTGACGTGCTCTATCACTTCCCAGCAGTGATAGATAGGTGGCGCGTTAACTGTGTCCGTATGGTGAAGAAATATGGTTCGCTATCCTCGCATGAATTTATTTTGTGGCTCGACTTTGTCTCGATAAAAGCCTGTTCTCTCGCAACGATGTACGGGCCGGCAGCTAGAAAATGGTTGTGGTCTTTCTGTCTGTACTGGTGTAGCTGTTTACTTGTCCAGTAGGTGGCAAGTTATATGTCCGTAGCAGTCTTTTCCATCGATATCGCCGGTGCCTCTGGGATTCGCTCTGCACAGAGTGCTGTCTCCCAGTCCCCTAGCTACGGTGCAGTCATGTCGGTGTTCGTTGATAGCTATCTGGTTGATCCTACCAGTAGTCGTATGCTTGTCTCAAAGATTAAGCCATGCATGTATAAGTTCACACTGTCTCGCAGTGAAACCGCAAATGGCTCATTAAATCAGTCGAGGTTCCTTAGATGAAACGATCCTACTTGGATAACTGTGGCAATTCTAGAGCTAATACATGCTTACCAAGCTCCGACCCTCGTGGAAAGAGCGGTTTTATTAGTTCAAAACCAATCGCAGTTGTCCTTAGCGGGATGCGGCGTCCCCACTGGTGACTCTGGATAACTTTGTGCTAATCTCATGTGCCAGCGACGCATTTTTCTAATGTCTGCCCTATCAAATGTCGATGGTACGTGACATGCCTGCCATGTTTGTAACGGGAATCTGGGTACGATTCCGGAGATGGAGCATGAGAAACGTCTATCACATCCAAGGAAGGCAGCAGGCGCTCATCTTACCCACTCACGGGACGGAGAGGTAGTGACGAAAAATAATAAAACAGTGGTTGGCTCATTAAATCAGACGAGGTTGCTCAAATAACACGATCCTACTTAAATAAATGTGGCAATTCTCTATAAAAGGTGCCAAGAAATATACACAAATCCATCAAACACTAAATCCTAGCCTCTACTACGTTAAGATACACGTGGAGGTAACCCGTTAACTCTCGGTTGGATCTTACTATATGTGGTACGCACTCCTGATAAAAATTGACGTGCTCTATCACTTCCCAGCAGTGATAGAGAGGTGGCGCGTTAACGGTGTCCATATGGTGAAGAAAGATGGTTCGCTATCCTCGCATGAATTTATTTTGTGGCTCGACAATAGCTTGTTCTCTCGCAACGAGGTATAGGAAGGCAGGTATAAAAATGTTGTGATTTTCTGTATATGATGGTATAGCAATATGTGCGTGAAGAAGCTGGCAAGCACGATGTATGTAGCAGTCGATGTCTCCGGGGTCGCCTGGATTGTACTGCTAGCTAAGGTGCAGATGAGTCGGTGTTGTGTGATAGATTTCTGGTTGACTCTGACAGTAGTCAAATACTTGTCTCAAAAATTAAGCCCTGCATGTCCAAGTTCACAATGTCTCACGGTAAACCGTGGTTGGCTCATTAAATCAGACGAGGTTCCTCAAATAACACGATCCTACTTAAATAAATGTGGCAATTCTCTATAAAAGGTGCTAAGAAATATACACAAATCCATCAAATACTAAATCCTAGCCTCTACTACGTTAAGATACACGCGGTTGTAACCCGTTAACTCTCGGTTGGATCTTACTATATGTGGTACGCACTCCTGATAAAAATTGACGTGCTCTATCACTTCCCAGCAGTGATAGAGAGGTGGCGCGTTAACGGTGTCCATATGGTGAAGAAATATGGTTCGCTATACTCGCATGAATTTATTTTGTGGCTCGACTTTTTCTCGATAAAAGCCTGTTCTCCGCAACGATGTATGGGCCGGCAGCTAGAAAATGGTTGTGGTATTTCTGTCTGTACTGGTGTAGCTGTTTACTTGTCCAGTAGGTGGCAAGTTATATGTCCGTAGCAGTCTTTCCCGTCGATATCGCCGGGGCCTCTGGGATTCGCTCTGCACAGAGTGCTGTCTCCCAGTCCCCTAGCTACGGTGCAGTCATGTCGGTGTTCGTTGATAGCTATCTGGTTGATCCTACCAGTAGGCATATGCTTGTCTCAAATATTAAGCCATGCATGTATAAGTTTACACTGTCTCGCAGTAAAACCGCAAATGGCTCATTAAATCAGTCGAGGTTCCTTAGATGAAACGATCCTACTTGGATAACTGTGGCAATTCTAGAGCTAATACATGCTTGCCAAGCTCCGACCCTCGTGGAAAGAGCGGTTTTATTAGTTTAAAACCAATCGCCGTTGCCCTTAGCGGGGTGTGGCGTCCCCACTGGTGACTCTGGATAACTTTGTGCTGATCTCATGTGCCAGCGACGCATTTTTCAAATGTCTGCCCTATCAAATGTTGATGGTACGTGACATGCCTGCCATGTTTGTTACGGGAACCGGGGTACTATTCCGGAGATGGAGCATGAGAAACGGCTACTACAACCAAGGAAGGCAGCAGGCGCGCATCTTACCCACTCAGTGACGAGGTAGTGACGAAAAATAATAAAACCGTGGTTGGCTCATTAAATCAGACGAGGTTGCTCAAATAACACGATCCTACTTAAATAAATGTGGCAATTCTCTATAAAAGGTGCTAAAAAATATTCACAAATCCATCAAATACTAAATCCTAGCCTCTACTACGTTAAGATACATGCGGAGGTAACCAGTTTCCTAGCAGTGATAGAGAGGTGGCGCGTTAACGGTGTCCATATGGTGAAGAAATATGGTTCGCTATCCTCGCATGAATTTATTTTGTGGCTCGACTTTGTCTCGAATACGAATATAAGATGCGCTTGCGCATGCTGGTTTTAGATGCGCATGCGCATACGAATATAAGATGCGCACGCGCATAAAGTTTTGGATGCGCGAGCGCATACGAATATAAGATGCGCTTGTACATGCTAGTTTTAATTGCGCACGCGCATTCAAGTTTAAGATGCGCACGCGCAGAAGAATATAAGATGCGCTTGCGCATGCTGGTTTTAGATGCGCATGCGCATACGAATATAAGATGCGCTTGCGCATGCTGGTTTTAGATGCGCATGCGCATACGAATATAAGATGCGCTTGCGCATGCTGGTTTTAGATGCGCATGCGCATACGAATATAAGATGCGCGCGCGCATACGAATATAAGATGCGCTTGCACATGCAAGTTTTAATTGCGCACGCGCATTCAAGTTTAAGATGCGCACGCGCAGAAGAATATAAGATGCGCTTGCGCATGCTGGTTTTAGATGCGCATACGAATATATGATGCGCACGCGCATAAAGTTTTGCATGCGCGCGCGCATACGAATACAAGATGCGCTTGCACATGCTAGTTTTAATTGCGCACGCGCATTCAAGTTTAAGATGCGCACGCGCAGAAGAATATAAGGCACGCACATGCGAGTTTGAGATGCGCACGCGCATACAAATATAAGATGCGCTTGCGCATGCTGGTTTTAGATGCGCACGCGCAGAAGAATATTAGATGCGCACGCTCAGAAGAATATAAAATGTGCACGCACATGCGAGTTTTTGAGATGCGCACGCGCATACAAATATAAGATGTGCTTGCGCATGCTGGTTTTAGATGCGCAAGCGCATATGAATATAAGATGCGCTTGCGCATGCTGGTTTTAGATGCGCACGCGCATTCAAGTTTAAGATGCGCACGCGCACAAGAATATAAGATGCGCACGCACATGCGAGTTTGAGATGCGCACGCGAGCGTAAGATGCGCATGCGCATACGAATATAAGATGCGCTTGCGCATGCTGGTTTTAGATGCGCACTGCTAGCTACGGTGCAGATGATTCAGTATTGTGTGATAGATTTCTGGTTGACTCTGCCAGTAGTCAAATGCTTGTCTCAAAGATTAAGCCCTGCATGTCCAAGTTCACAATGTCTTACGGTAAAACCGTGGTTGGCTCATTAAATCAGACGAGGTTGCTCAAATAACACGATCCTACTTAAATAAATGTGGCAATTCTCTACAAAAGGTGCTAAGAAATATACACAAATCCATCAAATACTAAATCCTAGCCTCTACTACGTTAAGATACACGCGGAGGTAACCCGTTAACTCTCAGTTGGATCTTACTATATGACGCACTCCTGATAAAAATTGACGTGCTCTATCACTTCCCAGCAGTGATAGAGAGGTGGCGCGTTAACGGTGTCCATATGGTAAAGAAATATGGTTCGCTATCCTCGCATGAATTTATTTTGTGGCTCGACTTTGTCTCGATAAAAGCCTGTTCTCTCGCAACGATGTACGGGCCGGCAGCTAGAAAATGGTTGTGGTATTTCTGTCTGTACTGGTGTAGCTGTTTACTTGTCCAGTGGGTGGCAAGTTATATGTCCGTAGCAGTCTTTTCCGTCGATATCGCCGGAGCCTCTGGGATTCGCTCTGCACAGAGTGCTGTCTCCCAGTCCCCTAGCTACGGTGCAGTCATGTCGATGTTCGTTGATAGCTATCTGGTTGATCATACCAGTAGTCATATGCTCGTCTCAAAGATTAAGCCATGCATGTATAAGTTCACACTGTCTCGCAGTGAAACCGCAAATGGCTCATTAAATCAGTCGAGGTTCCTTAGATGAAACGATCCTACTTGGATAACTGTGGCAATTCTAGAGCTAATACATGCTTACCAAGCTCCGACCCTCGTGGAAAGAGCGGTTTTATTAGTTCAAAACCAATCGCCGTTGCCCTTAGCGGGGTGCGGCGTCCCCACTGGTGACTCTGGATAACTTTGTGCTGATCTCATGTGCCAGCGACGCATTTTTCAAATGTCTGCCCTATCAAATGTTGATGGTACGTGACATGCCTGCCATGTTTGTTACGGGAACCGGGGTACTATTCCGGAGATGGAGCATGAGAAACGGCTACCACAACCAAGGAAGGCAGCAGGCGCGCATCTTACCCACTCACTGCACGGAGAGGTAGTGACGAAAAATAATAAAACCGTGGTTGGCTCATTAAATCAGACGAGGTTGCTCAAATAACACGATCCTACTTAAATAAATGTGGCAATTCTCTATAAAAGGTGCTACGAAATATACACAAATCCATCAAATACTAAATGCTAGCCTCTACTACGTTAAGATACACGCGGAGATAACCCGTTAACTCTCGGTTGGATCTTACTATATGTGGTACGCACTCCTGATAAAAATTGACGTGCTCTATCACTTCCCAACAGTGATAGAGAGGTGGCGCGTTAACGGTGTCCATATGGTGAAGAAATATGGTTCGCTATCCTCGCATGAATTTATTTTGTGCTTTGACTTTTTCTCGATAAACCTTGTTCTCTTGCAACGAGGTATAGGAAGGCAGGTATTAAAATGATGTGATTTTCTGTGTATGCTGGTATAGCAATGTGTGCGTGAAGAAGGTGGCAAGCACGATGTATGTAGCAGTCGATGTCTCCGGTGTCGCTTGGATTGTACTGCTAGCTACGGTGCAGATGAGTCAGTATTGTGTGATAGATTTCTGGTTGACTCTGCCAGTAGTCAAATGCTTGTCTCAAAGATTAAGCCCTGCATGTCCAAGTTCACAATGTCTTACGGTAAAACCGTGGTTGGCTCATTAAATCAGACGAGGTTGCTCAAATAACACGATCCTACTTAAATAAATGTGGCAATTCTCTACAAAAGGTGCTAAGAAATATACACAAATCCATCAAATACTAAATCCTAGCCTCTACTACGTTAAGATACACGCGGAGGTAACCCGTTAACTCTCAGTTGGATCTTACTATATGACGCACTCCTGATAAAAATTGACGTGCTCTATCACTTCCCAGCAGTGATAGAGAGGTGGCGCGTTAACGGTGTCCATATGGTAAAGAAATATGGTTCGCTATCCTCGCATGAATTTATTTTGTGGCTCGACTTTGTCTCGATAAAAGCCTGTTCTCTCGCAACGATGTACGGGCCGGCAGCTAGAAAATGGTTGTGGTATTTCTGTCTGTACTGGTGTAGCTGTTTACTTGTCCAGTGGGTGGCAAGTTATATGTCCGTAGCAGTCTTTTCCGTCGATATCGCCGGAGCCTCTGGGATTCGCTCTGCACAGAGTGCTGTCTCCCAGTCCCCTAGCTACGGTGCAGTCATGTCGATGTTCGTTGATAGCTATCTGGTTGATCATACCAGTAGTCATATGCTTGTCTCAAAGATTAAGCCATGCATGTATAAGTTCACACTGTCTCGCAGTGAAACCGCAAATGGCTCATTAAATCAGTCGAGGTTCCTTAGATGAAACGATCCTACTTGGATAACTGTGGCAATTCTAGAGCTAATACATGCTTACCAAGCTCCGACCCTCGTGGAAAGAGCGGTTTTATTAGTTCAAAACCAATCGCCGTTGCCCTTAGCGGGGTGCGGCGTCCCCACTGGTGACTCTGGATAACTTTGTGCTGATCTCATGTGCCAGCGACGCATTTTTCAAATGTCTGCCCTATCAAATGTTGATGGTACGTGACATGCCTGCCATGTTTGTTACGGGAACCGGGGTACTATTCCGGAGATGGAGCATGAGAAACGGCTACCACAACCAAGGAAGGCAGCAGGCGCGCATCTTACCCACTCACTGCACGGAGAGGTAGTGACGAAAAATAATAAAACCGTGGTTGGCTCATTAAATCAGACGAGGTTGCTCAAATAACACGATCCTACTTAAATAAATGTGGCAATTCTCTATAAAAGGTGCTACGAAATATACACAAATCCATCAAATACTAAATGCTAGCCTCTACTACGTTAAGATACACGCGGAGATAACCCGTTAACTCTCGGTTGGATCTTACTATATGTGGTACGCACTCCTGATAAAAATTGACGTGCTCTATCACTTCCCAACAGTGATAGAGAGGTGGCGCGTTAACGGTGTCCATATGGTGAAGAAATATGGTTCGCTATCCTCGCATGAATTTATTTTGTGCTTTGACTTTTTCTCGATAAACCTTGTTCTCTTGCAACGAGGTATAGGAAGGCAGGTATTAAAATGATGTGATTTTCTGTGTATGCTGGTATAGCAATGTGTGCGTGAAGAAGGTGGCAAGCACGATGTATGTAGCAGTCGATGTCTCCGGTGTCGCTTGGATTGTACTGCTAGCTACGGTGCAGATGAGTCAGTATTGTGTGATAGATTTCTGGTTGACTCTGCCAGTAGTCAAATGCTTGTCTCAAAGATTAAGCCCTGCATGTCCAAGTTCACAATGTCTTACGGTAAAACCGTGGTTGGCTCATTAAATCAGACGAGGTTGCTCAAATAACACGATCCTACTTAAATAAATGTGGCAATTCTCTACAAAAGGTGCTAAGAAATATACACAAATCCATCAAATACTAAATCCTAGCCTCTACTACGTTAAGATACACGCGGAGGTAACCCGTTAACTCTCGGTTGGATCTTACTATATGTGGTACGCACTCTTGATAAAAATTGACGTGCTCTATCACTTCCCAGCAGTGATAATAAAACCGTGGTTTGCTCATTAAATCAGACGAGGTTGCTCAAATAACACGATCCTACTTAAATAAATGTGGCAATTCTCTATAAAAGGTGCTAAGAAATATACACAAATCCATCAAATACTAAATCCTAGCCTTTACTACGTTAAGATACACGCGGAGGTAACCCGTTAACTCTCGGTTGGATCTTACTATATGTGGTACGCACTCCTGATAAAAATTGACGTGCTCTATCACTTCCCAGCAGTGATAGAGAGGTGGCGCGTTAACGGTGTCCATATGGTGAAGAAATATGGTTCGCTATCCTCGCATGAATTTATTTTGTGGCTCGACTTTGTCTCGACAATAGCTTGTTCTCTCGCAACGAGGTATAGGAAGGCAGGTATAAAAATGTTGTGATTTTCTGTATATGATGTTATAGCAATGTGCACGCGCATTCAAGTTTAAGATGCGCACGCGCAGAAGAATATAAGATGCGCTTGCGCATGCTGGTTTTAGATGCGCATGCGCATACGAATATAAGATGCGCTTGCGCATGCTGGTTTTAGAAGCGCATGCGCATACGAATATAAGATGCGCACGCGCTTAAAGTTTTAGATGCGCGCGCGCATACGAATATAAGATGCGCTTGCACATGCTAGTTTTAATTGCACACGCGCATTCAAGTTTAAGATGCGCACGCGCAGAAGAATATAAGATGCGCTTGCGTATGCTGGTTTTAGATGCGCATGCGCATACGAATATAAGATGCGCTTGCGCATGCTGGTTTTAGATGCGCATGCGCATACGAATATAAGATGCGCTTGCGCATGCTGGTTTTAGATGCGCACGCGCATGCTAGTTTAAGATGCGCACGCGCACAAGAATATAAGATGCGCACGCACATGCGAGTTTGAGATGCGCACGCGAGCGTAAGATGCGCATGCGCATACGAATATAAGATGCGCTTGCGCATGCTGGTTTTAGATGCGCACTGCTAGCTACGGTGCAGATGAGTCAGTATTGTGTGATAGATTTCTGGTTGACTCTGCCAGTAGTCAAATGCTTGTCTCAAAGATTAAGCCCTGCATGTCCAAGTTCACAATGTCTTACGGTAAAACCGTGGTTGGCTCATTAAATCAGACGAGGTTGCTCAAATAACACGATCCTACTTAAATAAATGTGGCAATTCTCTACAAAAGGTGCTAAGAAATATACACAAATCCATCAAATACTAAATCCTAGCCTCTACTACGTTAAGATACACGCGGAGGTAACCCGTTAACTCTCAGTTGGATCTTACTATATGACGCACTCCTGATAAAAATTGACGTGCTCTATCACTTCCCAGCAGTGATAGAGAGGTGGCGCGTTAACGGAGTCCATATGGTAAAGAAATATGGTTCGCTATCCTCGCATGAATTTATTTTGTGGCTCGACTTTATCTCGATAAAAGCCTGTTCTCTCGCAACGATGTACGGGCCGGCAGCTAGCAAATGGTTGTGGTATTTCTGTCTGTACTGGTGTAGCTGTTTACTTGTCCAGTAGGTGGCAAGTTATATGTCCGTAGCAGTCTTTTCCGTCGATATCGCCGGAGCCTCTGGGATTCGCTCTGCACAGAGTGCTGTCTCCCAGTCCCCTAGCTACGGTGCAGTCATGTCGATGTTCGTTGATAGCTATCTGGTTGATCATACCAGTAGTCATATGCTTGTCTCAAAGATTAAGCCATGCATGTATAAGTTCACACTGTCTCGCAGTGAAACCGCAAATGGCTCATTAAATCAGTCGAGGTTCCTTAGATGAAACGATCCTACTTGGATAACTGTGGCAATTCTAGAGCTAATACATGCTTACCAAGCTCCGACCCTCGTGGAAAGAGCGGTTTTATTAGTTCAAAACCAATCGCCGTTGCCCTTAGCGGGGTGCGGCGTCCCCACTGGTGACTCTGGATAACTTTGTGCTGATCTCATGTGCCAGCGACGCATTTTTCAAATGTCTGCCCTATCAAATGTTGATGGTACGTGACATGCCTGCCATGTTTGTTACGGGAACCGGGGTACTATTCCGGAGATGGAGCATGAGAAACGGCTACCACAACCAAGGAAGGCAGCAGGCGCGCATCTTACCCACTCACTGCACGGAGAGGTAGTGACGAAAAATAATAAAACCGTGGTTGGCTCATTAAATCAGACGAGGTTGCTCAAATAACACGATCCTACTTAAATAAATGTGGCAATTCTCTATAAAAGGTGCTACGAAATATACACAAATCCATCAAATACTAAATCCTAGCCTCTACTACGTTAAGATACACGCGGAGGTAACCCGTTAACTCTCGGTTGGATCTTACTATATGTGGTACGCACTCCTGATAAAAATTGACGTGCTCTATCACTTCCCAGCAGTGATAGAGAGGTGGCGCGTTAACGGTGTCCATATGGTGAAGAAATATGGTTCGCTATCCTCGCATGAATTTATTTTGTGCTTTGACTTTTTCTCGATAAACCTTGTTCTCTTGCAACGAGGTATAGGAAGGCAGGTATTAAAATGATGTGATTTTCTGTGTATGCTGGTATAGCAATGTGTGCGTGAAGAAGGTGGCAAGCACGATGTATGTAGCAGTCGATGTCTCCGGTGTCGCTTGGATTGTACTGCTAGCTACGATGCAGATGAGTCAGTATTGTGTGATAGATTTCTGGTTGACTCTGCTAGTAGTCAAATGCTTGTCTCAAAGATTAAGCCCTGCATGTCAAAGTTCACAATGTCTTACGGTAAAACCGTGGTTGGCTCATTAAATCAGACGAGGTTGCTCAAATAACACGATCCTACTTAAATAAATGTGGCAATTCTCTACAAAAGGTGCTAAGAAATATACACAAATCCATCAAATACTAAATCCTAGCCTCTACTACGTTAAGATACACGCGGAGGTAACCCGTTAACTCTCGGTTGGATCTTACTATATGTGGTACGCACTCCTGATAAAAATTGACGTGCTCTATCACTTCCCAGCAGTGATAGAGAGGTGGCGCGTTAACGGTGTCCATATGGTGAAGAAATATGGTTCGCTATCCCCGCACGAATTTATTTTGTGGCTCGATTTTTCTCGATAAAAGCCTGTTCTCCGCAACGATGTACGGGCCGGCAGCTAGAAAATGGTTGTGGTATTTCTGTCTGTACTGGTGTAGCTGTTTACTTGTCCAGTAGGTGGCAAGTTATATGTCCGTAGCAGTCTTTCCTGTCGATATCGCCGGGGCCTCTGGGATTCGCTCTGCACAGAGTGCTGTCTCCCAGTCCCCTAGCTACGGTGCAGTCATGTCGGTGTTCGTTGATAGCTATCTTGTTGATCCTACCAGTAGTCATATGCTTGTCTCAAAGATTAAGCCATGCATGTATAAGTTCACACTGTCTCGCAGTGAAACCGCAAATGGCTCATTAAATCAGTCGAGGTTCCTTAGATGAAACGATCCTACTTGGATAACTGTGGCAATTCTAGAGCTAATACATGCTTACCAAGCTCCGACCATCGTAGAAAGAGCGGTTTTATTAGTTCAAAACCAATCGCCGTTGCCCTTAGCGGGGTGCGGCGTCCCCACTGGTGACTCTGGATAACTTTGTGCTGATCTCATATGCCAGCGACGCATTTTTCAAATGTCTGCCCTTTCAAATGTTGATGGTACGTGACATGCCTGCCATGTTTGTAATGGGAATCGGGGTGCGATTCCGGAGATGGAGCATGAGAAACGGCTACCACATCCAAGGAAGGCAGCAGGCGCGCATCTTACCCACTCAATGCACGGAGAGGTAGTGACGAAAAATAATAAAACCGTGGTTGGCTCATTAAATCTGACGATGTTGCTCAAATAACACGATCCTACTTAAATAAATGTTGCAATTCTCTATAAAAGGTGCTAAGAAATATACACAAATCCATCAAATACTAAATCCTAGCCTCTACTACGTTAAGATACACGCGGAGGTAACCCGTTAACTCTCGGTTGGATCTTACTATATGTGGTACGCACTCCTGATAAAAATTGACGTGCTCTATCACTTCCCAGCAGTGATAGAGAGGTGGCGCGTTAACGGTGTCCATATGGTGAAGAAATATTGTTCGCTATCCTCGCATGAATTTATTTTGTGGCTCGACTTTGTCTCGACAATAGCTTGTTCTCTCGCAACGAGGTATAGGAAGGCAGGTATAAAAATGTTGTGATTTTCTGTATATGATGGTATAGCAATGTGCGCGAGAAGAAGGTGGCAAGCACGATGTATGTAGCAGTCGATGTCTCCGGGGTCGCTTGGATTGTACTGCTAGCTACGGTGCAGACGAGTCGGTGTTGGGTGATAGTTTTCTGGTTGACTCTGCCTGTAGTCATATGCTTGTCTCAAAGATTAAGCCCTGCATGTCCAAGTTCACAATGTCTCACGGTAAAACCGTGGTTGGCTCATTAAATCAGACGAGGTTCCTCAAATAACACGATCCTACTTAAATAAATGTGGCAATTCTCTATAAAAGGTGCTAAGAAATATACACAAATCCATCAAATACTAAATCCTAGCCTCTACTACGTTAAGATACACGCGGAGGTAACCCGTTAACTCTCGGTTGGATCTTACTATATGTGGTACGCACTCCTGATAAAAATTGATGTGCTCTATCACTTCCCAGCAGTGATAGAGAGGTGGCGCGTTAACGGTGTCCATATGGTGAAGAAATATGGTTCGCTATCCTCGCATGAATTTATTTTGTGGCTCGACTTTGTCTCGACAATAGCTTGTTCTCTCGCAACGAGGTATAGGAAGGCAGGTATAAAAATGTTGTGATTTTCTGTATATGATGTTATAGCAATGTGCACGCGCATTCAAGTTTAAGATGCGCACGCTCAGAAGAATATAAGATGCGCTTGCGCATGCTGGTTTTAGATGCGCATACGAATATAAGATGCGCTTGCGCATGCTGGTTTTAGATGCGCACGCGCATACGAATATAAGATGCGCACGCGCAGAAGAATATAAGATGCGCTTGCGCATGCTGGTTTTAGATGCGCATGCGCATACGAATATAAGATGCGCACGCGCATAAAGTTTTAGATTCTCGCGCGCATACGAATATAAGATGCGCTTGCACATGCTAGTTTTAATTGCGCACGCGCATTCAAGTTTAAGATGCGCACGCGCAGAAGAATATAAGATGCGCTTGCGCATGCTGGTTTTAGATGCGCATGCGCATACGAATATAAGATGCGCTTGCGCATGCTGGTTTTAGATGCGCACGCGCATGCTAGTTTTAGATGCGCATGCGCAGAAGAATATAAGATGCACATGCGAGTTTGAGATGCGCACGCGCATACAAATATAAGATGCGCTTGAGCATGCTGGTTTTAGATGCGCATGCGCATACGAATATATGATGCGCACGCGCATAAAGTTTTGCATGCGCGCGCGCATACGAATATAAGATGCGCTTGCACATGCTAGTTTTAATTGCGCACGCGCATTCAAGTTTAAGATGCGCACGCGCAGAAGAATATAAGATGCGCACGCACATGCGAGTTTGAGATGCGCACGCGCATACAAATATAAGATGCGCTTGCGCATGCTGGTTTTAGATGCGCACGCGCAGAAGAATACTTGATGCGCACGCGCAGAAGAATATAAAATGTGCACGCACATGCGAGTTTGAGATGCGCACGCGCACACAAATATAAGATGCGCTTGCGCATGCTGGTTTTAGATGCGCATGCGCATATGAATATAAGATGCGCTTGCGCATGCTGGTTTTAGATGCGCACGCGCATTCAAGTTTAAGATGCGCACGCGCACAAGAATATAAGATGCGCACGCACATGCGAGTTTGAGATGCGCACGCGAGCGTAAGATGCGCATGCGCATACGAATATAAGATGCGCTTGCGCATGCTGGTTTTAGATGCGCACTGCTAGCTACGGTGCAGATGAGTCAGTATTCTGTGATAGATTTCTGGTTGACTCTGCCAGTAGTCAAATGCTTGTCTCAAAGATTAAGCCCTGCATGTCAAAGTTCACAATGTCTTACGGTAAAACCGTGGTTGGCTCATTAAATCAGACGAGGTTGCTCAAATAACACGATCCTACTTAAATAAATGTGGCAATTCTCTACAAAAGGTGCTAAGAAATATACACAAATCCATCAAATACTAAATCCTAGCCTCTACTACGTTAAGATACACGCGGAGGTAACCCGTTAACTCTCGGTTGGATCTTACTATATGTGGTACGCACTCCTGATAAAAATTGACGTGCTCTATCACTTCCCAGCAGTGATAGAGAGGTGGCGCGTTAACGGTGTCCATATGGTGAAGAAATATGGTTCGCTATCCCCGCACGAATTTATTTTGTGGCTCGATTTTTCTCGATAAAAGCCTGTTCTCCGCAACGATGTACGGGCCGGCAGCTAGAAAATGGTTGTGGTATTTCTGTCTGTACTGGTGTAGCTGTTTACTTGTCCAGTAGGTGGCAAGTTATATGTCCGTAGCAGTCTTTCCTGTCGATATCGCCGGGGCCTCTGGGATTCGCTCTGCACAGAGTGCTGTCTCCCAGTCCCCTAGCTACGGTGCAGTCATGTCGGTGTTCGTTGATAGCTATCTTGTTGATCCTACCAGTAGTCATATGCTTGTCTCAAAGATTAAGCCATGCATGTATAAGTTCACACTGTCTCGCAGTGAAACCGCAAATGGCTCATTAAATCAGTCGAGGTTCCTTAGATGAAACGATCCTACTTGGATAACTGTGGCAATTCTAGAGCTAATACATGCTTACCAAGCTCCGACCATCGTAGAAAGAGCGGTTTTATTAGTTCAAAACCAATCGCCGTTGCCCTTAGCGGGGTGCGGCGTCCCCACTGGTGACTCTGGATAACTTTGTGCTGATCTCATATGCCAGCGACGCATTTTTCAAATGTCTGCCCTTTCAAATGTTGATGGTACGTGACATGCCTGCCATGTTTGTAATGGGAATCGGGGTGCGATTCCGGAGATGGAGCATGAGAAACGGCTACCACATCCAAGGAAGGCAGCAGGCGCGCATCTTACCCACTCAATGCACGGAGAGGTAGTGACGAAAAATAATAAAACCGTGGTTGGCTCATTAAATCTGACGATGTTGCTCAAATAACACGATCCTACTTAAATAAATGTTGCAATTCTCTATAAAAGGTGCTAAGAAATATACACAAATCCATCAAATACTAAATCCTAGCCTCTACTACGTTAAGATACACGCGGAGGTAACCCGTTAACTCTCGGTTGGATCTTACTATATGTGGTACGCACTCCTGATAAAAATTGACGTGCTCTATCACTTCCCAGCAGTGATAGAGAGGTGGCGCGTTAACGGTGTCCATATGGTGAAGAAATATTGTTCGCTATCCTCGCATGAATTTATTTTGTGGCTCGACTTTGTCTCGACAATAGCTTGTTCTCTCGCAACGAGGTATAGGAAGGCAGGTATAAAAATGTTGTGATTTTCTGTATATGATGGTATAGCAATGTGCGCGAGAAGAAGGTGGCAAGCACGATGTATGTAGCAGTCGATGTCTCCGGGGTCGCTTGGATTGTACTGCTAGCTACGGTGCAGACGAGTCGGTGTTGGGTGATAGTTTTCTGGTTGACTCTGCCTGTAGTCATATGCTTGTCTCAAAGATTAAGCCCTGCATGTCCAAGTTCACAATGTCTCACGGTAAAACCGTGGTTGGCTCATTAAATCAGACGAGGTTCCTCAAATAACACGATCCTACTTAAATAAATGTGGCAATTCTCTATAAAAGGTGCTAAGAAATATACACAAATCCATCAAATACTAAATCCTAGCCTCTACTACGTTAAGATACACGCGGAGGTAACCCGTTAACTCTCGGTTGGATCTTACTATATGTGGTACGCACTCCTGATAAAAATTGACGTGCTCTATCACTTCCCAGCAGTGATAGAGAGGTGGCGCGTTAACGGTGTCCATATGGTGAAGAAATATGGTTCGCTATCCTCGCATGAATTTATTTTGTGGCTCGACTTTGTCTCGACAATAGCTTGTTCTCTCGCAACGAGGTATAGGAAGGCAGGTATAAAAATGTTGTGATTTTCTGTATATGATGTTATAGCAATGTGCACGCGCATTCAAGTTTAAGATGCGCACGCTCAGAAGAATATAAGATGCGCTTGCGCATGCTGGTTTTAGATGCGCATACGAATATAAGATGCGCTTGCGCATGCTGGTTTTAGATGCGCACGCGCATACGAATATAAGATGCGCACGCGCAGAAGAATATAAGATGCGCTTGCGCATGCTGGTTTTAGATGCGCATGCGCATACGAATATAAGATGCGCACGCGCATAAAGTTTTAGATTCTCGCGCGCATACGAATATAAGATGCGCTTGCACATGCTAGTTTTAATTGCGCACGCGCATTCAAGTTTAAGATGCGCACGCGCAGAAGAATATAAGATGCGCTTGCGCATGCTGGTTTTAGATGCGCATGCGCATACGAATATAAGATGCGCTTGCGCATGCTGGTTTTAGATGCGCACGCGCATGCTAGTTTTAGATGCGCATGCGCAGAAGAATATAAGATGCACATGCGAGTTTGAGATGCGCACGCGCATACAAATATAAGATGCGCTTGAGCATGCTGGTTTTAGATGCGCATGCGCATACGAATATATGATGCGCACGCGCATAAAGTTTTGCATGCGCGCGCGCATACGAATATAAGATGCGCTTGCACATGCTAGTTTTAATTGCGCACGCGCATTCAAGTTTAAGATGCGCACGCGCAGAAGAATATAAGATGCGCACGCACATGCGAGTTTGAGATGCGCACGCGCATACAAATATAAGATGCGCTTGCGCATGCTGGTTTTAGATGCGCACGCGCAGAAGAATACTTGATGCGCACGCGCAGAAGAATATAAAATGTGCACGCACATGCGAGTTTGAGATGCGCACGCGAGCGTAAGATGCGCATGCGCATACGAATATAAGATGCGCTTGCGCATGCTGGTTTTAGATGCGCACTGCTAGCTACGGTGCAGATGAGTCAGTATTCTGTGATAGATTTCTGGTTGACTCTGCCAGTAGTCAAATGCTTGTCTCAAAGATTAAGCCCTGCATGTCCAAGTTAACAATGTCTTACGGTAAAACCGTGGTTGGCTCATTAAATCAGACGAGGTTGCTCAAATAACACGATCCTACTTAAATAAATGTGGCAATTCTCTACAAAAGGTGCTAAGAAATATACACAAATCCATCAAATACTAAATCCTAGCCTCTACTACGTTAAGATACACGCGGAGGTAACCCGTTAACTCTCAGTTGGATCTTACTATATGACGCACTCCTGATAAAAATTGACGTGCTCTATCACTTCCCAGCAGTGATAGAGAGGTGGCGCGTTAACGGTGTCCATATGGTGAAGAAATATGGTTCGCTATCCTCGCATGAATTTATTTTGTGGCTCGACTTTGTCTCGATAAAAGCCTGTTCTCTCGCAACGATGTACGGGCCGGCAGCTAGAAAATGGTTGTGGTATTTCTGTCTGTACTGGTGTAGCTGTTTACTTGTCCAGTAGGTGGCAAGTTATATGTCCGTAGCAGTCTTTTCCGTCGATATCGCCGGAGCCTCTGGGATTCGCTCTGCACAGAGTGCTGTCTCCCAGTCCCCTAGCTACGGTGCAGTCATGTCGATGTTCGTTGATAGCTATCTGGTTGATCATACCAGTAGTCATATGCTTGTCTCAAAGATTAAGCCATGCATGTATAAGTTCACACTGTCTCGCAGTGAAACCGCAAATGGCTCATTAAATCAGTCGAGGTTCCTTAGATGAAACGATCCTACTTGGATAACTGTGGCAATTCTAGAGCTAATACATGCTTACCAAGCTCCGACCCTCGTGGAAAGAGCGGTTTTATTAGTTCAAAACCAATCGCCGTTGCCCTTAGCGGGGTGCGGCGTCCCCACTGGTGACTCTGGATAACTTTGTGCTGATCTCATGTGCCAGCGACGCATTTTTCAAATGTCTGCCCTATCAAATGTTGATGGTACGTGACATGCCTGCCATGTTTGTTACGGGAACCGGGGTACTATTCCGGAGATGGAGCATGAGAAACGGCTACCACAACCAAGGAAGGCAGCAGGCGCGCATCTTACCCACTCACTGCACGGAGAGGTAGTGACGAAAAATAATAAAACCGTGGTTGGCTCATTAAATCAGACGAGGTTGCTCAAATAACACGATCCTACTTAAATAAATGTGGCAATTCTCTATAAAAGGTGCTACGAAATATACACAAATCCATCAAATACTAAATCCTAGCCTCTACTACGTTAAGATACACGCGAAGGTAACCCGTTAACTCTCGGTTGGATCTTACTATATGTGGTACGCACTCCTGATAAAAATTGACGTGCTCTATCACTTCCCAGCAGTGATAGAGAGGTGGCGCGTTAACGGTGTCCATATGGTGAAGAAATATGGTTCGCTATCCTCGCATGAATTTATTTTGTGCTTTGACTTTTTCTCGATAAACCTTGTTCTCTTGCAACGAGGTATAGGAAGGCAGGTATTAAAATGATGTGATTTTCTGTATATGATGGTATAGCAATGTGCGCGTGAAGAAGGTGGCAAGCACGATGTATGTAGCAGTCGATGTCTCCGGGGTCGCTTGGATTGTACTGCTAGCTACGGTGCAGATGAGTCAGTATTGTGTGATAGATTTCTGGTTGACTCTGCCAGTAGTCAAATGCTTGTCTCAAAGATTAAGCCCTGCATGTCCAAGTTCACACTGTCTCACGGTAAAACCGTGGTTGGCTCATTAAATCAGACGAGGTTCCTCAAATAACACGATCCTACTTAAATAAATGTGGCAATTCTCTATGAAAGGGACCATGAAATATACCATACTCCATCCAATACTAAATCCTTGCCTCTATAACGTTAAGATAGAACGCTGAGTTAGCCTGTTAACTCTTGGTTGGAACATAGTATATGTGGTGCGTACTCCCGATAAAATCGGTGAGATCGAGCGTGCGTCTACAGTCTCCGCCGGCTGAGAGTGGCGAACAAGGCAAGTGTTTCAGCAGTGAGAGAGAGGTGGCGCGTTAACTGTGTCCGTATGATGAAGAGAAATGGTTGTTATTCCCGCATGAATTTATTTTGTGTCTCGATTTTGTCTCGATAAAAGCCTGTTCTCTCGCAACGAGGTACGGGCCGGCAGCTAGAATTCGGTGATAGCTATCTGGTTGATACTGCCAGTAGTCATATGCTTGTCTCAAAGATTAAGCCATGCATGTCTAAGTTCACACTGTCTCACGGTAAAACTGTGGTTGGCTCATTAAATCAGACGAGGTTCCTCAAATAACACGATCCTACTTAAATAAATGTGGCAATTCTCTATGAAAGGGACCAAGAAATATACACAAATCCATCCAATACTAAATCCTTGCCTCTATAACGTTAAGATAGAACGCTGAGTTAGCCTGTTAACTCTCGGTTGGAACATAGTATATGTGGTGCGTACTCCCGATAAAATCGGCGAGCTCGAGCGTGCGTCTACAGTCTCCACCGGCTGAGCGTGGCGAACAAGGCAAGTGTCCCAGCAGTGAGAGAGAGGTGGCGCGTTAACTGTGTCCGTATGGTGAAGAGAAATGGTTGTTATTCCCGCATGAATTTATTTTGTGGCTCGATTTTGTCTCGATAAAAGCCTGTTCTCTCGCGACGAGGTACGGGCCGGCAGCTAGAATTCGGTGATAGCTATCTGGTTGATACTGCCAGTAGTCATATGCTTGTCTCAAAGATTAAGCCATGCATGTCTAAGTTCACACTGCCTCACGGTAAAACCGTGGTTGGCTCATTAAATCAGACGAGGTTCCTCAAATAACACGATCCTACTTAAATAAATGTGGCAAATCTCTATGAAAGGGACCAAGAAATATACAATACTCCATCCAATACTAAATCGTTGCCTCTATAACGTTAAGATAGAACGCTGAGTTAGCCTGTTAACTCTCGGTTGGAACATAGTATATGTGGTGCGTACTCCCGATAAAATCGGCGAGCTCGAGCGTGCGTCTACAGTCTCCACCGGCTGAGCGTGGCGAACAAGGCAAGTGTCCCAGCAGTGAGAGAGAGGTGGCGCGTTAACTGTGTCCGTATGGTGAAGAGAAATGGTTGTTATTCCCGCATGAATTTATTTTGTGGCTCGATTTTGTCTCGATAAAAGCCTGTTCTCTCGCAACGAGGTACGGGCCGGCAGCTAGAATTCGGTGATAGCTATCTGGTTGATACTGCCAGTAGTCATATGCTTGTCTCAAAGATTAAGCCATGCATGTCTAAGTTCACACTGTCTCACGGTAAAACCGTGGTTGGCTCATTAAATCAGACGAGGTTCCTCAAATAACACGATCCTACTTAAATAAATGTGGCAATTCTCTATGAAAGGGACCTAGAAATATACACAAATCCATCCAATACTAAATCCTTGCCTCTATAACGTTAAGATAGAACGCTGAGTTAGCCTGTTAACTCTCGGTTGGAACATAGTATATGTGGTGCGTACTCCCGATAAAATCGGCGAGCTCGAGCGTGCATCTACAGTCTCCGCCGGCTGAGCGTGGCGAACAAGGCAAGTGTCCCAGCAGTGAGAGAGAGGTGGCGCGTTAACTGTGTCCGTATGGTGAAGAGAAATGGTTGTTATTCCCGCATGAATTTATTTTGTGGCTCGATTTTGTCTCGATAAAAGCCTGTTCTCTCGCAACGAGGTACGGGCCGGCAGCTAGAATTCGGTGATAGCTATCTGGTTGATACTGCCAGTAGTCATATGCTTGTCTCAAAGATTAAGCCATGCATGTCCAGGTTCACAATGTCTCACGGTAAAACCGTGGTTGGCTCATTAAATCAGACGAGGTTACTCAAATAACACGATCCTACTTAAATAAATGTGGCAATTCTCTATAAAAGGTGCTAAGAAATATACACAAATCCATCAAATACTAAATCCTAGCCTCTACTACGTTAAGATACACGCGGAGGTAACCCGTTAACTCTCAGTTGGATCTTACTATATGACGCACTCATGATAAAAATTGACGTGCTCTATCACTTCCCAGCAGTGATAGATAGGTGGCGCGTTAACTGTGTCCGTATAGTGAAGAAATATGGTTCGATATCCTCGCATGAATTTATTTTGTGGCTCGACTTTGTCTCGATAAAAGCCTGTTCTCTCGCAACGATGTACGGGCCGGCAGCTAGAAAATGGTTGTGGTATTTCTGTCTGTACTGGTGTAGCTGTTTACTTGTCCAGTAGGTGGCAAGTTATATGTCCGTAGCAGTCTTTCCCGTCGATATCGCCGGGGCATCTGGGATTCGCTCTGCACAGAGTGCTGTCTCCCAGTCCCCTATCTACGGTGCAGTCATGTCGGTGTTCGTTGATAGCTATCTGGTTGATCCTACCAGTAGTCATATGCTTGTCTCAAAGATTAAGCCATGCATGTATAAGTTCACACTGTCTCGCAGTGAAACCGCAAATGGCTCATTAAATCAGTCGAGGTTCCTTTGATGAAACGATCCTACTTGGATAACTGTGGCAATTCTAGAGCTAATACATGCTTACCAAGCTCCGACCCTCGTGGAAAGAGCGGTTTTATTAGTTTAAAACTAATCGCCGTTGCCCTTAGCGGGGTGTGGCGTCCCCACTGGTGACTCTGGATAACTTTGTGCTGATCTCATGTGCCAGCGACGCATTTTTTAAATGTCTACCCTATCAAATGTTGATGGTACGTGACATGCCTGCCATTTTTGTAACGGGAATCGGGGTACGATTCCGGAGATGGAGCATGAGCAACGGCTACCACATCCAAGGAAGGCAGCAGGCGCGCATCTTACCCACTCACTGCACGGAGAGGTAGTGACGAAAAATAATACAACCGTGGTTGGCTCATTAAATCAGACGAGGTTGCTCAAATAACACGATCCTACTTAAATAAATGTGGCAATTCTCTATAAAAGGTGCTAAGAAATATACACAAATCCATCAAATACTAAATCCTAGCCTCTACTACGTTAAGATACACGCGGAGGTAACCCGTTAACTCTCGGTTGGATCTTACTATATGTGGTACGCACTCCTGATAAAAATTGACGTGCTCTATCACTTCTCAGCAGTGATAGAGAGGTGGCGCGTTAACGGTGTCCATATGGTGAAGAAATATGGTTCGCTATCCTCGCATGAATTTATTTTGTGGCTCGACTTTGTCTCGACAGTAGCTTGTTCTCTCGCAACGAGGTATAGGAAGGCAGGTATAAAAATGTTGTGATTTTCTGTATATGATGTTATAGCAATGTGCGCGTGAAGAAGGTGGCAAGCACGATGTATGTAGCAGTCGATGTCTCCGGGGTCGCTTGGATTGTACTGCTAGCTACGGTGCAGATGAGTCAGTATTGTGTGATAGATTTCTGGTTGACTCTGCCAGTAGTCAAATGCTTGTCTCAAAGATTAAGCCCTGCATGTCCAGGTTCACAATGTCTCACGGTAAAACCGTGGTTGGCTCATTAAATCAGACGAGGTTACTCAAATAACACGATCCTACTTAAATAAATGTGGCAATTCTCTATAAAAGGTGCTAAGAAATATACACAAATCCATCAAATACTAAATCCTAGCCTCTACTACGTTAAGATACATGCGGAGGTAACCCGTTTCCTAGCAGTGATAGAGAGGTGGCGCGTTAACGGTGTCCATATGGTGAAGAAATATGGTTCGCTATCCTCGCATGAATTTATTTTGTGGCTCGACTTTGTCTCGAATACGAATATAAGATGCGCTTGCGCATGCTGGTTTTAGATGCGCACGCGCATTCGAGTTTAAGATGCGCACGCGCAGAAGAATATAAGATGCGCTTGCGCATGCTGGTTTTAGATGCGCATGCGCATACGAATATAAGATGCGCACGCGCATAAAGTTTTGGATGCGCGCGCGCATACGAATATAAGATGCGCTTGCACATGCTAGTTTTAATTGCGCACGCACATTCAAGTTTAAGATGCGCACGCGCAGAAGAATATAAGATGCGCTTGCGCATGCTGGTTTTAGATGCGCATGCGCATACGAATATAAGATGCGCTTGCGCATGCTGGTTTTAGATGCGCATGCGCATACGAATATAAGATGCGCTTGCGCATGCTGGTTTTAGATGCGCATGCGCATACGAATATAAGATGCGCGCGCGCACACGAATATAAGATGCGCTTGCACATGCTAGTTTTAATTGCGCACGCGCATTTAAGTTTAAGATGCGCACGCGCACAAGAATATAAGATGCGCACGCACATGCGAGTTTGAGATGCGCACGCGAGCGTAAGATGCGCATGCGCATACGAATATAAGATGCGCTTGCGCATGCTGGTTTTAGATGCGCACTGCTAGCTACGGTGCAGATGAGTCAGTATTGTGTGATAGATTTCTGGTTGACTCTGCCAGTAGTCAAATGCTTGTCTCAAAGATTAAGCCCTGCATGTCCAATTTCACAATGTCTTACGGTAAAACCGTGGTTGGCTCATTAAATCAGACGAGGTTGCTCAAATAACACGATCCTACTTAAATAAATGTGGCAATTCTCTACAAAAGGTGCTAAGAAATATACACAAATCCATCAAATACTAAATCCTAGCCTCTACTACGTTAAGATACACGCGGAGGTAACCCGTTAACTCTCAGTTATATCTTACTATATGACGCACTCCTGATAAAAATTGACGTGCTCTATCACTTCCCAGCAGTGATGGAGAGGTGGCGCGTTAACGGTGTCCATATGGTGAAGAAATATGGTTCGCTATCCTCGCATGAAATTATTTTGTGGCTCGACAATAGCTTGTTCTCTCGCAACGAGGTATAGGAAGGCAGGTATAAAAATGTTATGATTTTCTGTATATGATGGTATAGCAATGTGCGCGTGAAGAAGGTGGCACGCACGATGTATGTAGCAGTCGATGTCTCCGGGGTCGCTTGGATTGTACTGCTAGCTACGGTGCAGATGAGTCAGTATTGTGTGATAGATTTCTGGTTGACTCTGCCAGTAGTCAAATGCTTGTCTCAAAGATTAAGCCCTGCATGTCCAAGTTCACAGTGTCTCACGGTAAAACCGTGGTTGGCTCATTAAATCAGACGAGGTTGCTCAAATAACACGATCCTACTTAAATAAATGTGGCAATTCTCTATAAAAGGTGCTAAGAAATATACACAAATCCATCAAATACTAAATCCTAGCCTCTACTACGTTAAGATACACGCGGAGGTAACCCGTTAACTCTCGGTTGGATCTTACTATATGTGGTACGCACTCCTGATAAAAATTGACGTGCTCTATCACTTCCCAGCAGTTATAGAGAGGTGGCGCGTTAACGGTGTCCATATGGTGAAGAAATAAGGTTCGCTATCCTCGCATGAATTTATTTTGTGGCTCGACTTTGTCTCGACAATAGCTTGTTCTCTCGCAACGAGGTATAGGAAGGCAGGTATAAAAATGTTGTGATTTTCTGTATATGATGGTATAGCAATGTGCGCATGAAGAAGGTGGCAAGCACGATGTATGTAGCAGTCGGTGTCGCTTGGATTGTACTGCTAGCTACGGTGCAGATGAGTCAGTATTGTGTGATAGATTTCTGGTTGATTTCTGCCAGTAGTCAAATGCTTGTCTCAAAGATTAAGCCATGCATGTATAAGTTCACACTGTCTCGCAGTGAAACCGCAAATGGTTCATTAAATCAGTCGAGGTTCCTTAGATGAAACGATCCTACTGGGATAACTGGCAATTCTAGAGCTAATACATGCTTACCAAGCTCCGACCCTCGTGGAAAGAGCGGTTTTATTAGTTCAAAACCAATCGCCGTTGTCCATAGCGGGATGCGGCGTCCCCACTGGTGACTCTGGATAACTTTGTGCTAATCTCATGTGCCAGCGACGCATTTTTCAAATGTCTGCCCTATCAAATGTCGATGGTACGTGACATTCCTGCCATGTTTGTAACGGGAATCTGGGTACGATTCCGGAGATGGAGCATGAGAAACGTCTATCACATCCAAGGAAGGCAGCAGGCGCTCATCTTACCCACTCACGGGACGGAGAGGTAGTGACGAAAAATAATAAAACAGTGGTTGGCTCATTAAATCAGACGAGGTTGCTCAAATAACACGATCCTACTTAAATAAATGTGGCAATTCTCTATAAAAGGTGCCAAGAAATATACACAAATCCATCAAATACTAAATCATAGCCTCTACTACGTTAAGATACACGCGGAGGTAACCCGTTAACTCTCGGTTGGATCTTACTATATGTGGTACGCACTCCTGATAAAAATTGACGTGCTCTATCACTTCCCAGCAGTGATAGAGAGGTGGCGCGTTAACGGTGTCCATATGGTGAAGAAAGATGGTTCGCTATCCTCGCATGAATTTATTTTGTGGCTCGACAATAGCTTGTTCTCTCGCAACGAGGTATAGGAAGGCAGGTATAAAAATGTTGTGATTTTCTGTATATGATGGTATAGCAATATGTGCGTGAAGAAGCTGGCAAGCACGATGTATGTAGCAGTCGATGTCTCCGGGGTCGCCTGGATTGTACTGCTAGCTAAGGTGCAGATGAGTCGGTGTTGTGTGATAGATTTCTGGTTGACTCTGACAGTAGTCAAATGCTTGTCTCAAAAATTAAGCCCTGCATGTCCAAGTTCACAATGTCTCACGGTAAACCGTGGTTGGCTCATTAAATCAGACGAGGTTCCTCAAATAACACGATCCTACTTAAATAAATGTGGCAATTCTCTATAAAAGGTGCTAAGAAATATACACAAATCCATCAAATACTAAATCCTAGCCTCTACTACGTTAAGATACACGCGGTTGTAACCCGTTAACTCTCGGTTGGATCTTACTATATGTGGTACGCACTCCTGATAAAAATTGATGTGCTCTATCACTTCCCAGCAGTTATAGAGAGGTGGCGCGTTAACGGTGTCCATATGGTGAAGAAATATGGTTCGCTATCCTCGCATGAATTTATTTTGTGGCTCGACTTTGTCTCGACAATAGCTTGTTCTCTCGCAACGAGGTATAGGAAGGCAGGTATAAAAATGTTGTGATTTTTTGTATATGATGGTATAGCAATGTGCGCGTGAAGAAGGTGGCAAGCACGATGTATGTAGCAGTCGGTGTCGCTTGGATTGTACTGCTAGCTACGGTGCAGATGAGTCAGTATTGTGTGATAGATTTCTGGTTGACTCTGCCAGTAGTCAAATGCTTGTCTCAAAGATTAAGCCCTGCATGTCCAATTTCACAATGTCTTACGGTAAAACCGTGGTTGGCTCATTAAATCAGACGAGGTTGCTCAAATAACACGATCCTACTTAAATAAATGTGGCAATTCTCTACAAAAGGTGCTAAGAAATATACACAAATCCATCAAATACTAAATCCTAGCCTCTACTACGTTAAGATACACGCGGAGGTAACCCGTTAACTCTCAGTTGGATCTTACTATATGACGCACTCCTGATAAAAATTGACGTGCTCTATCACTTCCCAGCAGTGATAGATAGGTGGCGCGTTAACTGTGTCCGTATGGTGAAGAAATATGGTTCGCTATCCTCGCATGAATTTATTTTGTGGCTCGACTTTGTCTCGATAAAAGCCTGTTCTCTCGCAACGATGTACGGGCCGGCAGCTAGAAAATGGTTGTGGTATTTCTGTCTGTACTGGTGTAGCTGTTTACTTGTCCAGTAGGTGGCAAGTTATATGTCCGTGGCAGTCTTTCCCGTCGATATCGCCAGGGCCTCTGGGATTCGCTCTGCACAGAGTGCTGTCTCCCAGTCCCCTAGCTACGGTGCAGTCATGTCGGTGTTCGTTGATAGCTATCTGGTTGATCCTACCAGTAGTCATATGCTGGTCTCAAAGATTAAGCCATGCATGTATAAGTTCACACTGTCTCACAGTGAAACCGCAAATGGCTCATTAAATCAGTCGAGGTTCCTTAGATGAAACGATCCTACTTGGATAACTGTGGCAATTCTAGAGCTAATACATGCTTACCAAGCTCCGACCCTCGTGGAAAGAGCGGTTTTATTAGTTCAGAACCAATCGCCGTTGCCCTAAGCGGGGTGCGGCGTCCCCACTGGTGACTCTGGATAACTTTGTGCTGATCACATGTGCCAGCGACGCATTTTTCAAATGTCTGCCCTATCAAATGTCGATAGTACGTGACATGCCTGCCATGTTTGTAACGGGAATCGGGGTACGATTCCGGAGATGGAGCATGAGAAACGTCTATCACATCCAAGGAAGGCAGCAGGCGCTCATCTTACCCACTCACGGGACGGAGAGGTAGTGACGAAAAATAATAAAACAGTGGTTGGCTCATTAAATCAGACGAGGTTCCTCAAATAACACGATCCTACTTAAATAAATGTGGCAATTCTCTACAAAAGGTGCTAGGAAATATACACAAATCCATCAAATACTAAATCCTAGCCTCTACTACGTTAAGATACACGCGGAGGTAACCCGTTAACTCTCGGTTGGATCTTACTATATGTGGTACGCACTCCTGATAAAAATTGACGTGCTTTATCACTTCCCAGCAGTGATAGAGAGGTGGCGCGTTAACGGTGTCCATATGGTGAAGAAATATGGTTCGCTATCCTCGCATGAATTTATTTTGTGCTTTGACTTTTTCTCGATAAACCTTGTTTACGCGGAGTTAACCCGTTAACTCTCAGTTGGATCTTACTATATGACGCACTCCTAATAAAAATTGACGTGCTCTATCACTTCCCAGCAGTGATAGATAGGTGGCGCGTTAACTGTGTCCGTATGGTGAAGAAATATGGTTCGCTATCCTCGCATGAATTTATTTTGTGGCTCGACTTTGTCTCGATAAAAGCCTGTTCTCTCGCAACGATGTACGGGCCGGCAGCTAGAAAATGGTTGTGGTCTTTCTGTCTGTACTGGTGTAGCTGTTTACTTGTCCAGTAGGTGGCAAGTTATATGTCCGTAGCAGTCTTTTCCATCGATATCGCCGGTGCCTCTGGGATTCGCTCTGCACAGAGTGCTGTCTCCCAGTCCCCTAGCTACGGTGCAGTCATGTCGGTGTTCGTTGATAGCTATCTGGTTGATCCTACCAGTAGTCGTATGCTTGTCTCAAAGATTAAGCCATGCATGTATAAGTTCACACTGTCTCGCAGTGAAACCGCAAATGGCTCATTAAATCAGTCGAGGTTCCTTAGATGAAACGATCCTACTTGGATAACTGTGGCAATTCTAGAGCTAATACATGCTTACCAAGCTCCGACCCTCGTGGAAAGAGCGGTTTTATTAGTTCAAAACCAATCGCAGTTGTCCTTAGCGGGATGCGGCGTCCCCACTGGTGACTCTGGATAACTTTGTGCTAATCTCATGTGCCAGCGACGCATTTTTCTAATGTCTGCCCTATCAAATGTCGATGGTACGTGACATGCCTGCCATGTTTGTAACGGGAATCTGGGTACGATTCCGGAGATGGAGCATGAGAAACGTCTATCACATCCAAGGAAGGCAGCAGGCGCTCATCTTACCCACTCACGGGACGGAGAGGTAGTGACGAAAAATAATAAAACAGTGGTTGGCTCATTAAATCAGACGAGGTTGCTCAAATAACACGATCCTACTTAAATAAATGTGGCAATTCTCTATAAAAGGTGCCAAGAAATATACACAAATCCATCAAACACTAAATCCTAGCCTCTACTACGTTAAGATACACGTGGAGGTAACCCGTTAACTCTCGGTTGGATCTTACTATATGTGGTACGCACTCCTGATAAAAATTGACGTGCTCTATCACTTCCCAGCAGTGATAGAGAGGTGGCGCGTTAACGGTGTCCATATGGTGAAGAAAGATGGTTCGCTATCCTCGCATGAATTTATTTTGTGGCTCGACAATAGCTTGTTCTCTCGCAACGAGGTATAGGAAGGCAGGTATAAAAATGTTGTGATTTTCTGTATATGATGGTATAGCAATATGTGCGTGAAGAAGCTGGCAAGCACGATGTATGTAGCAGTCGATGTCTCCGGGGTCGCCTGGATTGTACTGCTAGCTAAGGTGCAGATGAGTCGGTGTTGTGTGATAGATTTCTGGTTGACTCTGACAGTAGTCAAATACTTGTCTCAAAAATTAAGCCCTGCATGTCCAAGTTCACAATGTCTCACGGTAAACCGTGGTTGGCTCATTAAATCAGACGAGGTTCCTCAAATAACACGATCCTACTTAAATAAATGTGGCAATTCTCTATAAAAGGTGCTAAGAAATATACACAAATCCATCAAATACTAAATCCTAGCCTCTACTACGTTAAGATACACGCGGTTGTAACCCGTTAACTCTCGGTTGGATCTTACTATATGTGGTACGCACTCCTGATAAAAATTGACGTGCTCTATCACTTCCCAGCAGTGATAGAGAGGTGGCGCGTTAACGGTGTCCATATGGTGAAGAAATATGGTTCGCTATACTCGCATGAATTTATTTTGTGGCTCGACTTTTTCTCGATAAAAGCCTGTTCTCCGCAACGATGTATGGGCCGGCAGCTAGAAAATGGTTGTGGTATTTCTGTCTGTACTGGTGTAGCTGTTTACTTGTCCAGTAGGTGGCAAGTTATATGTCCGTAGCAGTCTTTCCCGTCGATATCGCCGGGGCCTCTGGGATTCGCTCTGCACAGAGTGCTGTCTCCCAGTCCCCTAGCTACGGTGCAGTCATGTCGGTGTTCGTTGATAGCTATCTGGTTGATCCTACCAGTAGGCATATGCTTGTCTCAAATATTAAGCCATGCATGTATAAGTTTACACTGTCTCGCAGTAAAACCGCAAATGGCTCATTAAATCAGTCGAGGTTCCTTAGATGAAACGATCCTACTTGGATAACTGTGGCAATTCTAGAGCTAATACATGCTTGCCAAGCTCCGACCCTCGTGGAAAGAGCGGTTTTATTAGTTTAAAACCAATCGCCGTTGCCCTTAGCGGGGTGTGGCGTCCCCACTGGTGACTCTGGATAACTTTGTGCTGATCTCATGTGCCAGCGACGCATTTTTCAAATGTCTGCCCTATCAAATGTTGATGGTACGTGACATGCCTGCCATGTTTGTTACGGGAACCGGGGTACTATTCCGGAGATGGAGCATGAGAAACGGCTACTACAACCAAGGAAGGCAGCAGGCGCGCATCTTACCCACTCAGTGACGAGGTAGTGACGAAAAATAATAAAACCGTGGTTGGCTCATTAAATCAGACGAGGTTGCTCAAATAACACGATCCTACTTAAATAAATGTGGCAATTCTCTATAAAAGGTGCTAAAAAATATTCACAAATCCATCAAATACTAAATCCTAGCCTCTACTACGTTAAGATACATGCGGAGGTAACCAGTTTCCTAGCAGTGATAGAGAGGTGGCGCGTTAACGGTGTCCATATGGTGAAGAAATATGGTTCGCTATCCTCGCATGAATTTATTTTGTGGCTCGACTTTGTCTCGAATACGAATATAAGATGCGCTTGCGCATGCTGGTTTTAGATGCGCATGCGCATACGAATATAAGATGCGCACGCGCATAAAGTTTTGGATGCGCGAGCGCATACGAATATAAGATGCGCTTGTACATGCTAGTTTTAATTGCGCACGCGCATTCAAGTTTAAGATGCGCACGCGCAGAAGAATATAAGATGCGCTTGCGCATGCTGGTTTTAGATGCGCATGCGCATACGAATATAAGATGCGCTTGCGCATGCTGGTTTTAGATGCGCATGCGCATACGAATATAAGATGCGCTTGCGCATGCTGGTTTTAGATGCGCATGCGCATACGAATATAAGATGCGCGCGCGCATACGAATATAAGATGCGCTTGCACATGCAAGTTTTAATTGCGCACGCGCATTCAAGTTTAAGATGCGCACGCGCAGAAGAATATAAGATGCGCTTGCGCATGCTGGTTTTAGATGCGCATACGAATATATGATGCGCACGCGCATAAAGTTTTGCATGCGCGCGCGCATACGAATACAAGATGCGCTTGCACATGCTAGTTTTAATTGCGCACGCGCATTCAAGTTTAAGATGCGCACGCGCAGAAGAATATAAGGCACGCACATGCGAGTTTGAGATGCGCACGCGCATACAAATATAAGATGCGCTTGCGCATGCTGGTTTTAGATGCGCACGCGCAGAAGAATATTAGATGCGCACGCTCAGAAGAATATAAAATGTGCACGCACATGCGAGTTTTTGAGATGCGCACGCGCATACAAATATAAGATGTGCTTGCGCATGCTGGTTTTAGATGCGCAAGC
The DNA here is from genome assembly GCA_034231615.1 of Meghimatium bilineatum. Taxonomy (NCBI): domain Eukaryota; kingdom Metazoa; phylum Mollusca; class Gastropoda; order Stylommatophora; family Philomycidae; genus Meghimatium; species Meghimatium bilineatum. The sequence continues at coordinate 39,394,868 of CM067308.1, read as the reverse complement.
GCATATGAATATAAGATGCGCTTGCGCATGCTGGTTTTAGATGCGCACGCGCATTCAAGTTTAAGATGCGCACGCGCACAAGAATATAAGATGCGCACGCACATGCGAGTTTGAGATGCGCACGCGAGCGTAAGATGCGCATGCGCATACGAATATAAGATGCGCTTGCGCATGCTGGTTTTAGATGCGCACTGCTAGCTACGGTGCAGATGATTCAGTATTGTGTGATAGATTTCTGGTTGACTCTGCCAGTAGTCAAATGCTTGTCTCAAAGATTAAGCCCTGCATGTCCAAGTTCACAATGTCTTACGGTAAAACCGTGGTTGGCTCATTAAATCAGACGAGGTTGCTCAAATAACACGATCCTACTTAAATAAATGTGGCAATTCTCTACAAAAGGTGCTAAGAAATATACACAAATCCATCAAATACTAAATCCTAGCCTCTACTACGTTAAGATACACGCGGAGGTAACCCGTTAACTCTCAGTTGGATCTTACTATATGACGCACTCCTGATAAAAATTGACGTGCTCTATCACTTCCCAGCAGTGATAGAGAGGTGGCGCGTTAACGGTGTCCATATGGTAAAGAAATATGGTTCGCTATCCTCGCATGAATTTATTTTGTGGCTCGACTTTGTCTCGATAAAAGCCTGTTCTCTCGCAACGATGTACGGGCCGGCAGCTAGAAAATGGTTGTGGTATTTCTGTCTGTACTGGTGTAGCTGTTTACTTGTCCAGTGGGTGGCAAGTTATATGTCCGTAGCAGTCTTTTCCGTCGATATCGCCGGAGCCTCTGGGATTCGCTCTGCACAGAGTGCTGTCTCCCAGTCCCCTAGCTACGGTGCAGTCATGTCGATGTTCGTTGATAGCTATCTGGTTGATCATACCAGTAGTCATATGCTCGTCTCAAAGATTAAGCCATGCATGTATAAGTTCACACTGTCTCGCAGTGAAACCGCAAATGGCTCATTAAATCAGTCGAGGTTCCTTAGATGAAACGATCCTACTTGGATAACTGTGGCAATTCTAGAGCTAATACATGCTTACCAAGCTCCGACCCTCGTGGAAAGAGCGGTTTTATTAGTTCAAAACCAATCGCCGTTGCCCTTAGCGGGGTGCGGCGTCCCCACTGGTGACTCTGGATAACTTTGTGCTGATCTCATGTGCCAGCGACGCATTTTTCAAATGTCTGCCCTATCAAATGTTGATGGTACGTGACATGCCTGCCATGTTTGTTACGGGAACCGGGGTACTATTCCGGAGATGGAGCATGAGAAACGGCTACCACAACCAAGGAAGGCAGCAGGCGCGCATCTTACCCACTCACTGCACGGAGAGGTAGTGACGAAAAATAATAAAACCGTGGTTGGCTCATTAAATCAGACGAGGTTGCTCAAATAACACGATCCTACTTAAATAAATGTGGCAATTCTCTATAAAAGGTGCTACGAAATATACACAAATCCATCAAATACTAAATGCTAGCCTCTACTACGTTAAGATACACGCGGAGATAACCCGTTAACTCTCGGTTGGATCTTACTATATGTGGTACGCACTCCTGATAAAAATTGACGTGCTCTATCACTTCCCAACAGTGATAGAGAGGTGGCGCGTTAACGGTGTCCATATGGTGAAGAAATATGGTTCGCTATCCTCGCATGAATTTATTTTGTGCTTTGACTTTTTCTCGATAAACCTTGTTCTCTTGCAACGAGGTATAGGAAGGCAGGTATTAAAATGATGTGATTTTCTGTGTATGCTGGTATAGCAATGTGTGCGTGAAGAAGGTGGCAAGCACGATGTATGTAGCAGTCGATGTCTCCGGTGTCGCTTGGATTGTACTGCTAGCTACGGTGCAGATGAGTCAGTATTGTGTGATAGATTTCTGGTTGACTCTGCCAGTAGTCAAATGCTTGTCTCAAAGATTAAGCCCTGCATGTCCAAGTTCACAATGTCTTACGGTAAAACCGTGGTTGGCTCATTAAATCAGACGAGGTTGCTCAAATAACACGATCCTACTTAAATAAATGTGGCAATTCTCTACAAAAGGTGCTAAGAAATATACACAAATCCATCAAATACTAAATCCTAGCCTCTACTACGTTAAGATACACGCGGAGGTAACCCGTTAACTCTCAGTTGGATCTTACTATATGACGCACTCCTGATAAAAATTGACGTGCTCTATCACTTCCCAGCAGTGATAGAGAGGTGGCGCGTTAACGGTGTCCATATGGTAAAGAAATATGGTTCGCTATCCTCGCATGAATTTATTTTGTGGCTCGACTTTGTCTCGATAAAAGCCTGTTCTCTCGCAACGATGTACGGGCCGGCAGCTAGAAAATGGTTGTGGTATTTCTGTCTGTACTGGTGTAGCTGTTTACTTGTCCAGTGGGTGGCAAGTTATATGTCCGTAGCAGTCTTTTCCGTCGATATCGCCGGAGCCTCTGGGATTCGCTCTGCACAGAGTGCTGTCTCCCAGTCCCCTAGCTACGGTGCAGTCATGTCGATGTTCGTTGATAGCTATCTGGTTGATCATACCAGTAGTCATATGCTTGTCTCAAAGATTAAGCCATGCATGTATAAGTTCACACTGTCTCGCAGTGAAACCGCAAATGGCTCATTAAATCAGTCGAGGTTCCTTAGATGAAACGATCCTACTTGGATAACTGTGGCAATTCTAGAGCTAATACATGCTTACCAAGCTCCGACCCTCGTGGAAAGAGCGGTTTTATTAGTTCAAAACCAATCGCCGTTGCCCTTAGCGGGGTGCGGCGTCCCCACTGGTGACTCTGGATAACTTTGTGCTGATCTCATGTGCCAGCGACGCATTTTTCAAATGTCTGCCCTATCAAATGTTGATGTTACGTGACATGCCTGCCATGTTTGTTACGGGAACCGGGGTACTATTCCGGAGATGGAGCATGAGAAACGGCTACCACAACCAAGGAAGGCAGCAGGCGCGCATCTTACCCACTCACTGCACGGAGAGGTAGTGACGAAAAATAATAAAACCGTGGTTGGCTCATTAAATCAGACGAGGTTGCTCAAATAACACGATCCTACTTAAATAAATGTGGCAATTCTCTATAAAAGGTGCTACGAAATATACACAAATCCATCAAATACTAAATGCTAGCCTCTACTACGTTAAGATACACGCGGAGATAACCCGTTAACTCTCGGTTGGATCTTACTATATGTGGTACGCACTCCTGATAAAAATTGACGTGCTCTATCACTTCCCAACAGTGATAGAGAGGTGGCGCGTTAACGGTGTCCATATGGTGAAGAAATATGGTTCGCTATCCTCGCATGAATTTATTTTGTGCTTTGACTTTTTCTCGATAAACCTTGTTCTCTTGCAACGAGGTATAGGAAGGCAGGTATTAAAATGATGTGATTTTCTGTGTATGCTGGTATAGCAATGTGTGCGTGAAGAAGGTGGCAAGCACGATGTATGTAGCAGTCGATGTCTCCGGTGTCGCTTGGATTGTACTGCTAGCTACGGTGCAGATGAGTCAGTATTGTGTGATAGATTTCTGGTTGACTCTGCCAGTAGTCAAATGCTTGTCTCAAAGATTAAGCCCTGCATGTCCAAGTTCACAATGTCTTACGGTAAAACCGTGGTTGGCTCATTAAATCAGACGAGGTTGCTCAAATAACACGATCCTACTTAAATAAATGTGGCAATTCTCTACAAAAGGTGCTAAGAAATATACACAAATCCATCAAATACTAAATCCTAGCCTCTACTACGTTAAGATACACGCGGAGGTAACCCGTTAACTCTCGGTTGGATCTTACTATATGTGGTACGCACTCTTGATAAAAATTGACGTGCTCTATCACTTCCCAGCAGTGATAATAAAACCGTGGTTTGCTCATTAAATCAGACGAGGTTGCTCAAATAACACGATCCTACTTAAATAAATGTGGCAATTCTCTATAAAAGGTGCTAAGAAATATACACAAATCCATCAAATACTAAATCCTAGCCTTTACTACGTTAAGATACACGCGGAGGTAACCCGTTAACTCTCGGTTGGATCTTACTATATGTGGTACGCACTCCTGATAAAAATTGACGTGCTCTATCACTTCCCAGCAGTGATAGAGAGGTGGCGCGTTAACGGTGTCCATATGGTGAAGAAATATGGTTCGCTATCCTCGCATGAATTTATTTTGTGGCTCGACTTTGTCTCGACAATAGCTTGTTCTCTCGCAACGAGGTATAGGAAGGCAGGTATAAAAATGTTGTGATTTTCTGTATATGATGTTATAGCAATGTGCACGCGCATTCAAGTTTAAGATGCGCACGCGCAGAAGAATATAAGATGCGCTTGCGCATGCTGGTTTTAGATGCGCATGCGCATACGAATATAAGATGCGCTTGCGCATGCTGGTTTTAGAAGCGCATGCGCATACGAATATAAGATGCGCACGCGCTTAAAGTTTTAGATGCGCGCGCGCATACGAATATAAGATGCGCTTGCACATGCTAGTTTTAATTGCACACGCGCATTCAAGTTTAAGATGCGCACGCGCAGAAGAATATAAGATGCGCTTGCGTATGCTGGTTTTAGATGCGCATGCGCATACGAATATAAGATGCGCTTGCGCATGCTGGTTTTAGATGCGCATGCGCATACGAATATAAGATGCGCTTGCGCATGCTGGTTTTAGATGCGCACGCGCATGCTAGTTTAAGATGCGCACGCGCACAAGAATATAAGATGCGCACGCACATGCGAGTTTGAGATGCGCACGCGAGCGTAAGATGCGCATGCGCATACGAATATAAGATGCGCTTGCGCATGCTGGTTTTAGATGCGCACTGCTAGCTACGGTGCAGATGAGTCAGTATTGTGTGATAGATTTCTGGTTGACTCTGCCAGTAGTCAAATGCTTGTCTCAAAGATTAAGCCCTGCATGTCCAAGTTCACAATGTCTTACGGTAAAACCGTGGTTGGCTCATTAAATCAGACGAGGTTGCTCAAATAACACGATCCTACTTAAATAAATGTGGCAATTCTCTACAAAAGGTGCTAAGAAATATACACAAATCCATCAAATACTAAATCCTAGCCTCTACTACGTTAAGATACACGCGGAGGTAACCCGTTAACTCTCAGTTGGATCTTACTATATGACGCACTCCTGATAAAAATTGACGTGCTCTATCACTTCCCAGCAGTGATAGAGAGGTGGCGCGTTAACGGAGTCCATATGGTAAAGAAATATGGTTCGCTATCCTCGCATGAATTTATTTTGTGGCTCGACTTTATCTCGATAAAAGCCTGTTCTCTCGCAACGATGTACGGGCCGGCAGCTAGCAAATGGTTGTGGTATTTCTGTCTGTACTGGTGTAGCTGTTTACTTGTCCAGTAGGTGGCAAGTTATATGTCCGTAGCAGTCTTTTCCGTCGATATCGCCGGAGCCTCTGGGATTCGCTCTGCACAGAGTGCTGTCTCCCAGTCCCCTAGCTACGGTGCAGTCATGTCGATGTTCGTTGATAGCTATCTGGTTGATCATACCAGTAGTCATATGCTTGTCTCAAAGATTAAGCCATGCATGTATAAGTTCACACTGTCTCGCAGTGAAACCGCAAATGGCTCATTAAATCAGTCGAGGTTCCTTAGATGAAACGATCCTACTTGGATAACTGTGGCAATTCTAGAGCTAATACATGCTTACCAAGCTCCGACCCTCGTGGAAAGAGCGGTTTTATTAGTTCAAAACCAATCGCCGTTGCCCTTAGCGGGGTGCGGCGTCCCCACTGGTGACTCTGGATAACTTTGTGCTGATCTCATGTGCCAGCGACGCATTTTTCAAATGTCTGCCCTATCAAATGTTGATGGTACGTGACATGCCTGCCATGTTTGTTACGGGAACCGGGGTACTATTCCGGAGATGGAGCATGAGAAACGGCTACCACAACCAAGGAAGGCAGCAGGCGCGCATCTTACCCACTCACTGCACGGAGAGGTAGTGACGAAAAATAATAAAACCGTGGTTGGCTCATTAAATCAGACGAGGTTGCTCAAATAACACGATCCTACTTAAATAAATGTGGCAATTCTCTATAAAAGGTGCTACGAAATATACACAAATCCATCAAATACTAAATCCTAGCCTCTACTACGTTAAGATACACGCGGAGGTAACCCGTTAACTCTCGGTTGGATCTTACTATATGTGGTACGCACTCCTGATAAAAATTGACGTGCTCTATCACTTCCCAGCAGTGATAGAGAGGTGGCGCGTTAACGGTGTCCATATGGTGAAGAAATATGGTTCGCTATCCTCGCATGAATTTATTTTGTGCTTTGACTTTTTCTCGATAAACCTTGTTCTCTTGCAACGAGGTATAGGAAGGCAGGTATTAAAATGATGTGATTTTCTGTGTATGCTGGTATAGCAATGTGTGCGTGAAGAAGGTGGCAAGCACGATGTATGTAGCAGTCGATGTCTCCGGTGTCGCTTGGATTGTACTGCTAGCTACGATGCAGATGAGTCAGTATTGTGTGATAGATTTCTGGTTGACTCTGCTAGTAGTCAAATGCTTGTCTCAAAGATTAAGCCCTGCATGTCAAAGTTCACAATGTCTTACGGTAAAACCGTGGTTGGCTCATTAAATCAGACGAGGTTGCTCAAATAACACGATCCTACTTAAATAAATGTGGCAATTCTCTACAAAAGGTGCTAAGAAATATACACAAATCCATCAAATACTAAATCCTAGCCTCTACTACGTTAAGATACACGCGGAGGTAACCCGTTAACTCTCGGTTGGATCTTACTATATGTGGTACGCACTCCTGATAAAAATTGACGTGCTCTATCACTTCCCAGCAGTGATAGAGAGGTGGCGCGTTAACGGTGTCCATATGGTGAAGAAATATGGTTCGCTATCCCCGCACGAATTTATTTTGTGGCTCGATTTTTCTCGATAAAAGCCTGTTCTCCGCAACGATGTACGGGCCGGCAGCTAGAAAATGGTTGTGGTATTTCTGTCTGTACTGGTGTAGCTGTTTACTTGTCCAGTAGGTGGCAAGTTATATGTCCGTAGCAGTCTTTCCTGTCGATATCGCCGGGGCCTCTGGGATTCGCTCTGCACAGAGTGCTGTCTCCCAGTCCCCTAGCTACGGTGCAGTCATGTCGGTGTTCGTTGATAGCTATCTTGTTGATCCTACCAGTAGTCATATGCTTGTCTCAAAGATTAAGCCATGCATGTATAAGTTCACACTGTCTCGCAGTGAAACCGCAAATGGCTCATTAAATCAGTCGAGGTTCCTTAGATGAAACGATCCTACTTGGATAACTGTGGCAATTCTAGAGCTAATACATGCTTACCAAGCTCCGACCATCGTAGAAAGAGCGGTTTTATTAGTTCAAAACCAATCGCCGTTGCCCTTAGCGGGGTGCGGCGTCCCCACTGGTGACTCTGGATAACTTTGTGCTGATCTCATATGCCAGCGACGCATTTTTCAAATGTCTGCCCTTTCAAATGTTGATGGTACGTGACATGCCTGCCATGTTTGTAATGGGAATCGGGGTGCGATTCCGGAGATGGAGCATGAGAAACGGCTACCACATCCAAGGAAGGCAGCAGGCGCGCATCTTACCCACTCAATGCACGGAGAGGTAGTGACGAAAAATAATAAAACCGTGGTTGGCTCATTAAATCTGACGATGTTGCTCAAATAACACGATCCTACTTAAATAAATGTTGCAATTCTCTATAAAAGGTGCTAAGAAATATACACAAATCCATCAAATACTAAATCCTAGCCTCTACTACGTTAAGATACACGCGGAGGTAACCCGTTAACTCTCGGTTGGATCTTACTATATGTGGTACGCACTCCTGATAAAAATTGACGTGCTCTATCACTTCCCAGCAGTGATAGAGAGGTGGCGCGTTAACGGTGTCCATATGGTGAAGAAATATTGTTCGCTATCCTCGCATGAATTTATTTTGTGGCTCGACTTTGTCTCGACAATAGCTTGTTCTCTCGCAACGAGGTATAGGAAGGCAGGTATAAAAATGTTGTGATTTTCTGTATATGATGGTATAGCAATGTGCGCGAGAAGAAGGTGGCAAGCACGATGTATGTAGCAGTCGATGTCTCCGGGGTCGCTTGGATTGTACTGCTAGCTACGGTGCAGACGAGTCGGTGTTGGGTGATAGTTTTCTGGTTGACTCTGCCTGTAGTCATATGCTTGTCTCAAAGATTAAGCCCTGCATGTCCAAGTTCACAATGTCTCACGGTAAAACCGTGGTTGGCTCATTAAATCAGACGAGGTTCCTCAAATAACACGATCCTACTTAAATAAATGTGGCAATTCTCTATAAAAGGTGCTAAGAAATATACACAAATCCATCAAATACTAAATCCTAGCCTCTACTACGTTAAGATACACGCGGAGGTAACCCGTTAACTCTCGGTTGGATCTTACTATATGTGGTACGCACTCCTGATAAAAATTGACGTGCTCTATCACTTCCCAGCAGTGATAGAGAGGTGGCGCGTTAACGGTGTCCATATGGTGAAGAAATATGGTTCGCTATCCTCGCATGAATTTATTTTGTGGCTCGACTTTGTCTCGACAATAGCTTGTTCTCTCGCAACGAGGTATAGGAAGGCAGGTATAAAAATGTTGTGATTTTCTGTATATGATGTTATAGCAATGTGCACGCGCATTCAAGTTTAAGATGCGCACGCTCAGAAGAATATAAGATGCGCTTGCGCATGCTGGTTTTAGATGCGCATACGAATATAAGATGCGCTTGCGCATGCTGGTTTTAGATGCGCACGCGCATACGAATATAAGATGCGCACGCGCAGAAGAATATAAGATGCGCTTGCGCATGCTGGTTTTAGATGCGCATGCGCATACGAATATAAGATGCGCACGCGCATAAAGTTTTAGATTCTCGCGCGCATACGAATATAAGATGCGCTTGCACATGCTAGTTTTAATTGCGCACGCGCATTCAAGTTTAAGATGCGCACGCGCAGAAGAATATAAGATGCGCTTGCGCATGCTGGTTTTAGATGCGCATGCGCATACGAATATAAGATGCGCTTGCGCATGCTGGTTTTAGATGCGCACGCGCATGCTAGTTTTAGATGCGCATGCGCAGAAGAATATAAGATGCACATGCGAGTTTGAGATGCGCACGCGCATACAAATATAAGATGCGCTTGAGCATGCTGGTTTTAGATGCGCATGCGCATACGAATATATGATGCGCACGCGCATAAAGTTTTGCATGCGCGCGCGCATACGAATATAAGATGCGCTTGCACATGCTAGTTTTAATTGCGCACGCGCATTCAAGTTTAAGATGCGCAAGCGCAGAAGAATATAAGATGCGCACGCACATGCGAGTTTGAGATGCGCACGCGCATACAAATATAAGATGCGCTTGCGCATGCTGGTTTTAGATGCGCACGCGCAGAAGAATACTTGATGCGCACGCGCAGAAGAATATAAAATGTGCACGCACATGCGAGTTTGAGATGCGCACGCGCACACAAATATAAGATGCGCTTGCGCATGCTGGTTTTAGATGCGCATGCGCATATGAATATAAGATGCGCTTGCGCATGCTGGTTTTAGATGCGCACGCGCATTCAAGTTTAAGATGCGCACGCGCACAAGAATATAAGATGCGCACGCACATGCGAGTTTGAGATGCGCACGCGAGCGTAAGATGCGCATGCGCATACGAATATAAGATGCGCTTGCGCATGCTGGTTTTAGATGCGCACTGCTAGCTACGGTGCAGATGAGTCAGTATTCTGTGATAGATTTCTGGTTGACTCTGCCAGTAGTCAAATGCTTGTCTCAAAGATTAAGCCCTGCATGTCCAAGTTAACAATGTCTTACGGTAAAACCGTGGTTGGCTCATTAAATCAGACGAGGTTGCTCAAATAACACGATCCTACTTAAATAAATGTGGCAATTCTCTACAAAAGGTGCTAAGAAATATACACAAATCCATCAAATACTAAATCCTAGCCTCTACTACGTTAAGATACACGCGGAGGTAACCCGTTAACTCTCAGTTGGATCTTACTATATGACGCACTCCTGATAAAAATTGACGTGCTCTATCACTTCCCAGCAGTGATAGAGAGGTGGCGCGTTAACGGTGTCCATATGGTGAAGAAATATGGTTCGCTATCCTCGCATGAATTTATTTTGTGGCTCGACTTTGTCTCGATAAAAGCCTGTTCTCTCGCAACGATGTACGGGCCGGCAGCTAGAAAATGGTTGTGGTATTTCTGTCTGTACTGGTGTAGCTGTTTACTTGTCCAGTAGGTGGCAAGTTATATGTCCGTAGCAGTCTTTTCCGTCGATATCGCCGGAGCCTCTGGGATTCGCTCTGCACAGAGTGCTGTCTCCCAGTCCCCTAGCTACGGTGCAGTCATGTCGATGTTCGTTGATAGCTATCTGGTTGATCATACCAGTAGTCATATGCTTGTCTCAAAGATTAAGCCATGCATGTATAAGTTCACACTGTCTCGCAGTGAAACCGCAAATGGCTCATTAAATCAGTCGAGGTTCCTTAGATGAAACGATCCTACTTGGATAACTGTGGCAATTCTAGAGCTAATACATGCTTACCAAGCTCCGACCCTCGTGGAAAGAGCGGTTTTATTAGTTCAAAACCAATCGCCGTTGCCCTTAGCGGGGTGCGGCGTCCCCACTGGTGACTCTGGATAACTTTGTGCTGATCTCATGTGCCAGCGACGCATTTTTCAAATGTCTGCCCTATCAAATGTTGATGGTACGTGACATGCCTGCCATGTTTGTTACGGGAACCGGGGTACTATTCCGGAGATGGAGCATGAGAAACGGCTACCACAACCAAGGAAGGCAGCAGGCGCGCATCTTACCCACTCACTGCACGGAGAGGTAGTGACGAAAAATAATAAAACCGTGGTTGGCTCATTAAATCAGACGAGGTTGCTCAAATAACACGATCCTACTTAAATAAATGTGGCAATTCTCTATAAAAGGTGCTACGAAATATACACAAATCCATCAAATACTAAATCCTAGCCTCTACTACGTTAAGATACACGCGAAGGTAACCCGTTAACTCTCGGTTGGATCTTACTATATGTGGTACGCACTCCTGATAAAAATTGACGTGCTCTATCACTTCCCAGCAGTGATAGAGAGGTGGCGCGTTAACGGTGTCCATATGGTGAAGAAATATGGTTCGCTATCCTCGCATGAATTTATTTTGTGCTTTGACTTTTTCTCGATAAACCTTGTTCTCTTGCAACTAGGTATAGGAAGGCAGGTATTAAAATGATGTGATTTTCTGTATATGATGGTATAGCAATGTGCGCGTGAAGAAGGTGGCAAGCACGATGTATGTAGCAGTCGATGTCTCCGGGGTCGCTTGGATTGTACTGCTAGCTACGGTGCAGATGAGTCAGTATTGTGTGATAGATTTCTGGTTGACTCTGCCAGTAGTCAAATGCTTGTCTCAAAGATTAAGCCCTGCATGTCCAAGTTCACACTGTCTCACGGTAAAACCGTGGTTGGCTCATTAAATCAGACGAGGTTCCTCAAATAACACGATCCTACTTAAATAAATGTGGCAATTCTCTATGAAAGGGACCATGAAATATACCATACTCCATCCAATACTAAATCCTTGCCTCTATAACGTTAAGATAGAACGCTGAGTTAGCCTGTTAACTCTTGGTTGGAACATAGTATATGTGGTGCGTACTCCCGATAAAATCGGTGAGATCGAGCGTGCGTCTACAGTCTCCGCCGGCTGAGAGTGGCGAACAAGGCAAGTGTTTCAGCAGTGAGAGAGAGGTGGCGCGTTAACTGTGTCCGTATGATGAAGAGAAATGGTTGTTATTCCCGCATGAATTTATTTTGTGTCTCGATTTTGTCTCGATAAAAGCCTGTTCTCTCGCAACGAGGTACGGGCCGGCAGCTAGAATTCGGTGATAGCTATCTGGTTGATACTGCCAGTAGTCATATGCTTGTCTCAAAGATTAAGCCATGCATGTCTAAGTTCACACTGTCTCACGGTAAAACTGTGGTTGGCTCATTAAATCAGACGAGGTTCCTCAAATAACACGATCCTACTTAAATAAATGTGGCAATTCTCTATGAAAGGGACCAAGAAATATACACAAATCCATCCAATACTAAATCCTTGCCTCTATAACGTTAAGATAGAACGCTGAGTTAGCCTGTTAACTCTCGGTTGGAACATAGTATATGTGGTGCGTACTCCCGATAAAATCGGCGAGCTCGAGCGTGCGTCTACAGTCTCCACCGGCTGAGCGTGGCGAACAAGGCAAGTGTCCCAGCAGTGAGAGAGAGGTGGCGCGTTAACTGTGTCCGTATGGTGAAGAGAAATGGTTGTTATTCCCGCATGAATTTATTTTGTGGCTCGATTTTGTCTCGATAAAAGCCTGTTCTCTCGCGACGAGGTACGGGCCGGCAGCTAGAATTCGGTGATAGCTATCTGGTTGATACTGCCAGTAGTCATATGCTTGTCTCAAAGATTAAGCCATGCATGTCTAAGTTCACACTGCCTCACGGTAAAACCGTGGTTGGCTCATTAAATCAGACGAGGTTCCTCAAATAACACGATCCTACTTAAATAAATGTGGCAAATCTCTATGAAAGGGACCAAGAAATATACCATACTCCATCCAATACTAAATCGTTGCCTCTATAACGTTAAGATAGAACGCTGAGTTAGCCTGTTAACTCTCGGTTGGAACATAGTATATGTGGTGCGTACTCCCGATAAAATCGGCGAGCTCGAGCGTGCGTCTACAGTCTCCACCGGCTGAGCGTGGCGAACAAGGCAAGTGTCCCAGCAGTGAGAGAGAGGTGGCGCGTTAACTGTGTCCGTATGGTGAAGAGAAATGGTTGTTATTCCCGCATGAATTTATTTTGTGGCTCGATTTTGTCTCGATAAAAGCCTGTTCTCTCGCAACGAGGTACGGGCCGGCAGCTAGAATTCGGTGATAGCTATCTGGTTGATACTGCCAGTAGTCATATGCTTGTCTCAAAGATTAAGCCATGCATGTCTAAGTTCACACTGTCTCACGGTAAAACCGTGGTTGGCTCATTAAATCAGACGAGGTTCCTCAAATAACACGATCCTACTTAAATAAATGTGGCAATTCTCTATGAAAGGGACCTAGAAATATACACAAATCCATCCAATACTAAATCCTTGCCTCTATAACGTTAAGATAGAACGCTGAGTTAGCCTGTTAACTCTCGGTTGGAACATAGTATATGTGGTGCGTACTCCCGATAAAATCGGCGAGCTCGAGCGTGCATCTACAGTCTCCGCCGGCTGAGCGTGGCGAACAAGGCAAGTGTCCCAGCAGTGAGAGAGAGGTGGCGCGTTAACTGTGTCCGTATGGTGAAGAGAAATGGTTGTTATTCCCGCATGAATTTATTTTGTGGCTCGATTTTGTCTCGATAAAAGCCTGTTCTCTCGCAACGAGGTACGGGCCGGCAGCTAGAATTCGGTGATAGCTATCTGGTTGATACTGCCAGTAGTCATATGCTTGTCTCAAAGATTAAGCCATGCATGTCCAGGTTCACAATGTCTCACGGTAAAACCGTGGTTGGCTCATTAAATCAGACGAGGTTACTCAAATAACACGATCCTACTTAAATAAATGTGGCAATTCTCTATAAAAGGTGCTAAGAAATATACACAAATCCATCAAATACTAAATCCTAGCCTCTACTACGTTAAGATACACGCGGAGGTAACCCGTTAACTCTCAGTTGGATCTTACTATATGACGCACTCATGATAAAAATTGACGTGCTCTATCACTTCCCAGCAGTGATAGATAGGTGGCGCGTTAACTGTGTCCGTATAGTGAAGAAATATGGTTCGATATCCTCGCATGAATTTATTTTGTGGCTCGACTTTGTCTCGATAAAAGCCTGTTCTCTCGCAACGATGTACGGGCCGGCAGCTAGAAAATGGTTGTGGTATTTCTGTCTGTACTGGTGTAGCTGTTTACTTGTCCAGTAGGTGGCAAGTTATATGTCCGTAGCAGTCTTTCCCGTCGATATCGCCGGGGCATCTGGGATTCGCTCTGCACAGAGTGCTGTCTCCCAGTCCCCTATCTACGGTGCAGTCATGTCGGTGTTCGTTGATAGCTATCTGGTTGATCCTACCAGTAGTCATATGCTTGTCTCAAAGATTAAGCCATGCATGTATAAGTTCACACTGTCTCGCAGTGAAACCGCAAATGGCTCATTAAATCAGTCGAGGTTCCTTTGATGAAACGATCCTACTTGGATAACTGTGGCAATTCTAGAGCTAATACATGCTTACCAAGCTCCGACCCTCGTGGAAAGAGCGGTTTTATTAGTTTAAAACTAATCGCCGTTGCCCTTAGCGGGGTGTGGCGTCCCCACTGGTGACTCTGGATAACTTTGTGCTGATCTCATGTGCCAGCGACGCATTTTTTAAATGTCTACCCTATCAAATGTTGATGGTACGTGACATGCCTGCCATTTTTGTAACGGGAATCGGGGTACGATTCCGGAGATGGAGCATGAGCAACGGCTACCACATCCAAGGAAGGCAGCAGGCGCGCATCTTACCCACTCACTGCACGGAGAGGTAGTGACGAAAAATAATACAACCGTGGTTGGCTCATTAAATCAGACGAGGTTGCTCAAATAACACGATCCTACTTAAATAAATGTGGCAATTCTCTATAAAAGGTGCTAAGAAATATACACAAATCCATCAAATACTAAATCCTAGCCTCTACTACGTTAAGATACACGCGGAGGTAACCCGTTAACTCTCGGTTGGATCTTACTATATGTGGTACGCACTCCTGATAAAAATTGACGTGCTCTATCACTTCTCAGCAGTGATAGAGAGGTGGCGCGTTAACGGTGTCCATATGGTGAAGAAATATGGTTCGCTATCCTCGCATGAATTTATTTTGTGGCTCGACTTTGTCTCGACAGTAGCTTGTTCTCTCGCAACGAGGTATAGGAAGGCAGGTATAAAAATGTTGTGATTTTCTGTATATGATGTTATAGCAATGTGCGCGTGAAGAAGGTGGCAAGCACGATGTATGTAGCAGTCGATGTCTCCGGGGTCGCTTGGATTGTACTGCTAGCTACGGTGCAGATGAGTCAGTATTGTGTGATAGATTTCTGGTTGACTCTGCCAGTAGTCAAATGCTTGTCTCAAAGATTAAGCCCTGCATGTCCAGGTTCACAATGTCTCACGGTAAAACCGTGGTTGGCTCATTAAATCAGACGAGGTTACTCAAATAACACGATCCTACTTAAATAAATGTGGCAATTCTCTATAAAAGGTGCTAAGAAATATACACAAATCCATCAAATACTAAATCCTAGCCTCTACTACGTTAAGATACATGCGGAGGTAACCCGTTTCCTAGCAGTGATAGAGAGGTGGCGCGTTAACGGTGTCCATATGGTGAAGAAATATGGTTCGCTATCCTCGCATGAATTTATTTTGTGGCTCGACTTTGTCTCGAATACGAATATAAGATGCGCTTGCGCATGCTGGTTTTAGATGCGCACGCGCATTCGAGTTTAAGATGCGCACGCGCAGAAGAATATAAGATGCGCTTGCGCATGCTGGTTTTAGATGCGCATGCGCATACGAATATAAGATGCGCACGCGCATAAAGTTTTGGATGCGCGCGCGCATACGAATATAAGATGCGCTTGCACATGCTAGTTTTAATTGCGCACGCACATTCAAGTTTAAGATGCGCACGCGCAGAAGAATATAAGATGCGCTTGCGCATGCTGGTTTTAGATGCGCATGCGCATACGAATATAAGATGCACTTGCGCATGCTGGTTTTAGATGCGCATGCGCATACGAATATAAGATGCGCGCGCGCACACGAATATAAGATGCGCTTGCACATGCTAGTTTTAATTGCGCACGCGCATTTAAGTTTAAGATGCGCACGCGCACAAGAATATAAGATGCGCACGCACATGCGAGTTTGAGATGCGCACGCGAGCGTAAGATGCGCATGCGCATACGAATATAAGATGCGCTTGCGCATGCTGGTTTTAGATGCGCACTGCTAGCTACGGTGCAGATGAGTCAGTATTGTGTGATAGATTTCTGGTTGACTCTGCCAGTAGTCAAATGCTTGTCTCAAAGATTAAGCCCTGCATGTCCAATTTCACAATGTCTTACGGTAAAACCGTGGTTGGCTCATTAAATCAGACGAGGTTGCTCAAATAACACGATCCTACTTAAATAAATGTGGCAATTCTCTACAAAAGGTGCTAAGAAATATACACAAATCCATCAAATACTAAATCCTAGCCTCTACTACGTTAAGATACACGCGGAGGTAACCCGTTAACTCTCAGTTATATCTTACTATATGACGCACTCCTGATAAAAATTGACGTGCTCTATCACTTCCCAGCAGTGATGGAGAGGTGGCGCGTTAACGGTGTCCATATGGTGAAGAAATATGGTTCGCTATCCTCGCATGAAATTATTTTGTGGCTCGACAATAGCTTGTTCTCTCGCAACGAGGTATAGGAAGGCAGGTATAAAAATGTTATGATTTTCTGTATATGATGGTATAGCAATGTGCGCGTGAAGAAGGTGGCACGCACGATGTATGTAGCAGTCGATGTCTCCGGGGTCGCTTGGATTGTACTGCTAGCTACGGTGCAGATGAGTCAGTATTGTGTGATAGATTTCTGGTTGACTCTGCCAGTAGTCAAATGCTTGTCTCAAAGATTAAGCCCTGCATGTCCAAGTTCACAGTGTCTCACGGTAAAACCGTGGTTGGCTCATTAAATCAGACGAGGTTGCTCAAATAACACGATCCTACTTAAATAAATGTGGCAATTCTCTATAAAAGGTGCTAAGAAATATACACAAATCCATCAAATACTAAATCCTAGCCTCTACTACGTTAAGATACACGCGGAGGTAACCCGTTAACTCTCGGTTGGATCTTACTATATGTGGTACGCACTCCTGATAAAAATTGACGTGCTCTATCACTTCCCAGCAGTTATAGAGAGGTGGCGCGTTAACGGTGTCCATATGGTGAAGAAATAAGGTTCGCTATCCTCGCATGAATTTATTTTGTGGCTCGACTTTGTCTCGACAATAGCTTGTTCTCTCGCAACGAGGTATAGGAAGGCAGGTATAAAAATGTTGTGATTTTCTGTATATGATGGTATAGCAATGTGCGCATGAAGAAGGTGGCAAGCACGATGTATGTAGCAGTCGGTGTCGCTTGGATTGTACTGCTAGCTACGGTGCAGATGAGTCAGTATTGTGTGATAGATTTCTGGTTGATTTCTGCCAGTAGTCAAATGCTTGTCTCAAAGATTAAGCCATGCATGTATAAGTTCACACTGTCTCGCAGTGAAACCGCAAATGGTTCATTAAATCAGTCGAGGTTCCTTAGATGAAACGATCCTACTGGGATAACTGGCAATTCTAGAGCTAATACATGCTTACCAAGCTCCGACCCTCGTGGAAAGAGCGGTTTTATTAGTTCAAAACCAATCGCCGTTGTCCATAGCGGGATGCGGCGTCCCCACTGGTGACTCTGGATAACTTTGTGCTAATCTCATGTGCCAGCGACGCATTTTTCAAATGTCTGCCCTATCAAATGTCGATGGTACGTGACATTCCTGCCATGTTTGTAACGGGAATCTGGGTACGATTCCGGAGATGGAGCATGAGAAACGTCTATCACATCCAAGGAAGGCAGCAGGCGCTCATCTTACCCACTCACGGGACGGAGAGGTAGTGACGAAAAATAATAAAACAGTGGTTGGCTCATTAAATCAGACGAGGTTGCTCAAATAACACGATCCTACTTAAATAAATGTGGCAATTCTCTATAAAAGGTGCCAAGAAATATACACAAATCCATCAAATACTAAATCATAGCCTCTACTACGTTAAGATACACGCGGAGGTAACCCGTTAACTCTCGGTTGGATCTTACTATATGTGGTACGCACTCCTGATAAAAATTGACGTGCTCTATCACTTCCCAGCAGTGATAGAGAGGTGGCGCGTTAACGGTGTCCATATGGTGAAGAAAGATGGTTCGCTATCCTCGCATGAATTTATTTTGTGGCTCGACAATAGCTTGTTCTCTCGCAACGAGGTATAGGAAGGCAGGTATAAAAATGTTGTGATTTTCTGTATATGATGGTATAGCAATATGTGCGTGAAGAAGCTGGCAAGCACGATGTATGTAGCAGTCGATGTCTCCGGGGTCGCCTGGATTGTACTGCTAGCTAAGGTGCAGATGAGTCGGTGTTGTGTGATAGATTTCTGGTTGACTCTGACAGTAGTCAAATGCTTGTCTCAAAAATTAAGCCCTGCATGTCCAAGTTCACAATGTCTCACGGTAAACCGTGGTTGGCTCATTAAATCAGACGAGGTTCCTCAAATAACACGATCCTACTTAAATAAATGTGGCAATTCTCTATAAAAGGTGCTAAGAAATATACACAAATCCATCAAATACTAAATCCTAGCCTCTACTACGTTAAGATACACGCGGTTGTAACCCGTTAACTCTCGGTTGGATCTTACTATATGTGGTACGCACTCCTGATAAAAATTGATGTGCTCTATCACTTCCCAGCAGTTATAGAGAGGTGGCGCGTTAACGGTGTCCATATGGTGAAGAAATATGGTTCGCTATCCTCGCATGAATTTATTTTGTGGCTCGACTTTGTCTCGACAATAGCTTGTTCTCTCGCAACGAGGTATAGGAAGGCAGGTATAAAAATGTTGTGATTTTTTGTATATGATGGTATAGCAATGTGCGCGTGAAGAAGGTGGCAAGCACGATGTATGTAGCAGTCGGTGTCGCTTGGATTGTACTGCTAGCTACGGTGCAGATGAGTCAGTATTGTGTGATAGATTTCTGGTTGACTCTGCCAGTAGTCAAATGCTTGTCTCAAAGATTAAGCCCTGCATGTCCAATTTCACAATGTCTTACGGTAAAACCGTGGTTGGCTCATTAAATCAGACGAGGTTGCTCAAATAACACGATCCTACTTAAATAAATGTGGCAATTCTCTACAAAAGGTGCTAAGAAATATACACAAATCCATCAAATACTAAATCCTAGCCTCTACTACGTTAAGATACACGCGGAGGTAACCCGTTAACTCTCAGTTGGATCTTACTATATGACGCACTCCTGATAAAAATTGACGTGCTCTATCACTTCCCAGCAGTGATAGATAGGTGGCGCGTTAACTGTGTCCGTATGGTGAAGAAATATGGTTCGCTATCCTCGCATGAATTTATTTTGTGGCTCGACTTTGTCTCGATAAAAGCCTGTTCTCTCGCAACGATGTACGGGCCGGCAGCTAGAAAATGGTTGTGGTATTTCTGTCTGTACTGGTGTAGCTGTTTACTTGTCCAGTAGGTGGCAAGTTATATGTCCGTGGCAGTCTTTCCCGTCGATATCGCCAGGGCCTCTGGGATTCGCTCTGCACAGAGTGCTGTCTCCCAGTCCCCTAGCTACGGTGCAGTCATGTCGGTGTTCGTTGATAGCTATCTGGTTGATCCTACCAGTAGTCATATGCTGGTCTCAAAGATTAAGCCATGCATGTATAAGTTCACACTGTCTCACAGTGAAACCGCAAATGGCTCATTAAATCAGTCCAGGTTCCTTAGATGAAACGATCCTACTTGGATAACTGTGGCAATTCTAGAGCTAATACATGCTTACCAAGCTCCGACCCTCGTGGAAAGAGCGGTTTTATTAGTTCAGAACCAATCGCCGTTGCCCTAAGCGGGGTGCGGCGTCCCCACTGGTGACTCTGGATAACTTTGTGCTGATCACATGTGCCAGCGACGCATTTTTCAAATGTCTGCCCTATCAAATGTCGATAGTACGTGACATGCCTGCCATGTTTGTAACGGGAATCGGGGTACGATTCCGGAGATGGAGCATGAGAAACGTCTATCACATCCAAGGAAGGCAGCAGGCGCTCATCTTACCCACTCACGGGACGGAGAGGTAGTGACGAAAAATAATAAAACAGTGGTTGGCTCATTAAATCAGACGAGGTTCCTCAAATAACACGATCCTACTTAAATAAATGTGGCAATTCTCTACAAAAGGTGCTAGGAAATATACACAAATCCATCAAATACTAAATCCTAGCCTCTACTACGTTAAGATACACGCGGAGGTAACCCGTTAACTCTCGGTTGGATCTTACTATATGTGGTACGCACTCCTGATAAAAATTGACGTGCTTTATCACTTCCCAGCAGTGATAGAGAGGTGGCGCGTTAACGGTGTCCATATGGTGAAGAAATATGGTTCGCTATCCTCGCATGAATTTATTTTGTGCTTTGACTTTTTCTCGATAAACCTTGTTTACGCGGAGTTAACCCGTTAACTCTCAGTTGGATCTTACTATATGACGCACTCCTAATAAAAATTGACGTGCTCTATCACTTCCCAGCAGTGATAGATAGGTGGCGCGTTAACGGTGTCCGTATGGTGAAGAAATATGGTTCGCTATCCTCGCATGAATTTATTTTGTGGCTCGACTTTGTCTCGATAAAAGCCTGTTCTCTCGCAACGATGTACGGGCCGGCAGCTAGAAAATGGTTGTGGTCTTTCTGTCTGTACTGGTGTAGCTGTTTACTTGTCCAGTAGGTGGCAAGTTATATGTCCGTAGCAGTCTTTACCGTCGATATCGCCGGAGCCTCTGGGATTCGCTCTGCACAGAGTGCTGTCTCCCAGTCCCCTAGCTACGGTGCAGTCATGTCGATGTTCGTTGATAGCTATCTGGTTGATCATACCAGTAGTCATATGCTTGTCTCAAAGATTAAGCCATGCATGTATAAGTTTACACTGTCTCGCAGTGAAACCGCAAATGGCTCATTAAATCAGTCGAGGTTCCTTAGATGAAACGATCCTACTTGGATAACTGTGGCAATTCTAGAGCTAATACATGCTTATCAAGCTCCGACCCTCGTGGAAAGAGCGGTTTTATTAGTTCAAAACCAATCGCCGTTGTCCTTAGCGGGATGCGGCGTCCCCACTGGTGACTCTGGATAACTTTGTGCTGATCTCATATGCCAGCGACGCATTTTTCAAATGTCTGCCCTTTCAAATGTTGATGGTACGTGACATGCCTGCCATGTTTGTAACGGGAATCGGGGTACGATTCCGGAGATGGAGCATGAGAAACGGCTACCACATCCAAGGAAGGCAGCAGGCGCGCATCTTACCCACTCACTGCACGGAGAGGTAGTGACGAAAAATAATAAAACCGTGGTTGGCTCATTAAATCTGACGAGGTTGCTCAAATAACACGATCCTACTTAAATAAATGTTGCAATTCTCTATAAAAGGTGCAAAGAAATATACACAAATCCATCAAATACTAAATCCTATCCTCTACTACGTTAAGATACACGCGGAGGTAACCCGTTTCCTAGCAGTGATAGAGAGGTGGCGCGTTAACGGTGTCCATATGGTGAAGAAATATGGTTCGCTATCCTCGCATGAATTTATTTTGTGGCTCGACTTTGTCTCGAATACGAATATAAGATGCGCTTGCGCATGCTGGTTTTAGATGCGCACGCGCATTCGAGTTTAAGATGCGCACGCGCAGAAGAATATAAGATGCGCTTGCGCATGCTGGTTTTAGATGCGCATGCGAATACGAATATAAGATGCGCACGCGCATAAAGTTTTGGATGCGCGCGCGCATACGAATATAAGATGCGCTTGCACATGCTAGTTTTAATTGCGCACGCGCATTCAAGTTTAAGATCCGCACGCGCAGAAGAATATAAGATGCGCTTGCGCATGCTGGTTTTAGATGCGCATGCGCATACGAATATAAGATGCGCTTGCGCATGCTGGTTTTAGATGCGCATGCGCATACGAATATAAGATGCGCATGCGCATACGAATATAAGATGCGCTTGCGCATGCTGGTTTTAGATGCGCACGCGCAGAAGAATATAAGATGCGCACGCACATGCGAGTTTGAGATGCGCACGCGCATACAAATATAAGATGCGCTTGAGCATGCTGGTTTCAGATGCGCACGCGCATAAAGTTTTGCATGCGCGCGCGCATACGAATACAAGATGCGCTTGCACATGCTAGTTTTAATTGCGCACGCGCATTCAAGTTTAAGATACGCACGCGCAGAAGAATATAAGATGCGCACGCACATGCGAGTTTGAGATGCGCACGCGCATACAACTATAAGATGCGCTTGCGCATGCTGGTTTTAGATGCGCACGCGCAGAAGAATATTAGATGCGCACGCGCAGAAGAATATAAAATGTGCACGCACATGCGAGTTTGAGATGCGCACGCGCATACAAATATAAGATGCGCTTGCGCATGCTGGTTTTAGATGCGCATGCGCATATGAATATAAGATGCGCTTGCGCATGCTGGTTTTAGATGCGCACGCGCATTCAAGTTTAAGATGCGCACGCGCACAAGAATATAAGATGCGCCCGCACATGCGAGTTTGAGATGCGCACGCGAGCGTAAGATGCGCATGCCCATACGAATATAAGATGCGCTTGCGCATGCTGGTTTTAGAAGCGCACTGCTAGCTACGGTGCAGATGATTCAGTATTGTGTGATAGATTTCTGGTTGACTCTTCCAGTAGTCAAATGCTTGTCTCAAAGATTAAGCCCTGCATGTCCAAGTTCACAATGTCTTACGGTAAAACCGTGGTTGGCTCATTCAATCAGACGAGGTTGCTCAAATAACACGATCCTACTTAAATAAATGTGGCAATTCTCTACAAAAGGTGCTAAGAAATATACACAAATCCATCAAATACTAAATCCTAGCCTCTACTACGTTAAGATACACGCGGAGGTAACCCGTTAACTAACTCTCAGTTGGATCTTACTATATGACGCACTCCTGATAAAAATTGACGTGCTCTATCACTTCCCAGCAGTGATAGAGAGGTGGCGCGTTAACGGTGTCCATATGGTAAAGAAATATGGTTCGCTATCCTCGCATGAATTTATTTTGTGGCTCGACTTTGTCTCGATAAAAGCCTGTTCTCTCGCAACGATGTACGGGCCGGCAGCTAGAAAATGGTTGTGGTATTTCTGTCTGTACTGGTGTAGCTGTTTACTTGTCCAGTAGGTGGCAAGTTATATGTCCGTAGCATTCTTTTCCGTCGATATCGCCGGAGCCTCTGGGATTCGCTCTGCACAGAGTGCTGTCTCCCAGTCCCCTAGCTACGGTGCAGTCATGTCGATGTTCGTTGATAGCTATCTGGTTGATCATACCAGTAGTCATATGCTTGTCTCAAAAATTAAGCCATGCATGTGTAAGTTCACACTGTCTCGCAGTGAAACTGTAAATGGCTCATTAAATCAGTCGAGGTTCCTTAGATGAAACGATCCTACTTGGATAACTGTGGCAATTCTAGAGCTAATACATGCTTACCAAGCTCCGACCCTCGTGGAAAGAGCGGTTTTATTAGTTCAAAACCAATCGCCGTTGCCCTTAGCGGGGTGCGGCGTCCCCACTGGTGACTCTGGATAACTTTGTGCTGATCTCATGTGCCAGCGACGCATTTTTCAAATGTCTGCCCTATCAAATGTTGATGGTACGTGACATGCCTGCCATGTTTGTTACGGGAACCGGGGTACTATTCCGGAGATGGAGCATGAGAAACGGCTACCACAACCAAGGAAGGCAGCAGGCGCGCATCTTACCCACTCACTGCACGGAGAGGTAGTGACGAAAAATAATAAAACCGTGGTTGGCTCATTAAATCAGACGAGGTTGCTCAAATAACACGATCCTACTTAAATAAATGTGGCAATTCTCTATAAAAGGTGCTACGAAATATACACAAATCCATCAAATACTAAATGCTAGCCTCTACTACGTTAAGATACACGCGGAGGTAACCCGTTAACTCTCGGTTGGATCTTACTATATGTGGTACGCACTCCTGATAAAAATTGACGTGCTCTATCACTTCCCAGCAGTGATAGAGAGGTGGCGCGTTAACGGTGTCCATATGGTGAAGAAATATGGTTCGCTATCCTCGCATGAATTTATTTTGTGCTTTGACTATTTCTCGATAAACCTTGTTCTCTTGCAACGAGGTATAGGAAGGCAGGTATTAAAATGATGTGATTTTCTGTGTATGCTGGTATAGCAATGTGCGCGTGAAGAAGGTGGCAAGCACGATGTATGTAGCAGTCGATGTCTCCGGTGTCGCTTGGATTGTACTGCTAGCTACGGTGCAGATGAGTCAGTATTGTGTGATAGATTTCTGGTTGACTCTGCCAGTAGTCAAATGCTTGTCTCAAAGATTAAGCCCTGCATGTCCAAGTTCACAATGTCTTACGGTAAAACCGTGGTTGGCTCATTAAATCAGACGAGGTTGCTCAAATAACACGATCCTACTTAAATAAATGTGGCAATTCTCTACAAAAGGTGCTAAGAAATATACACAAATCCATCAAATACTAAATCCTAGCCTCTACTACGTTAAGATACACGCGGAGGTAACCCGTTAACTCTCGGTTGGATCTTACTATATGTGGTACGCACTCCTGATAAAAATTGACGTGCTCTATCACTTCCCAGCAGTGATAGAGAGGTGGCGCGTTAACGGTGTCCATATGGTGAAGAAATATGGTTCGCTATCCTCGCATGAATTTATTTTGTGGCTCGACTTTGTCTCGACAATAGCTTGTTCTCTCGCAACGAGGTATAGGAAGGCAGGTATAAAAATGTTGTGATTTTCTGTATATGATGTTATAGCAATGTGCGCGTGAAGAAGGTGGCAAGCACGATGTATGTAGCAGTCGATGTCTCCGGGGTCGCTTGGATTGTACTGCTAGCTACGGTGCAGATGAGTCAGTATTGTGTGATAGATTTCTGGTTGACTCTGCCAGTAGTCAAATGCTTGTCTCAAAGATTAAGCCCTGCATGTCCAAGTTCACACTGTCTCACGGTAAAACCGTGGTTGGCTCATTAAATCAGACGAGGTTCCTCAAATAACACGATCCTACTTAAATAAATGTGGCAATTCTCTATGAAAGGGACCTAGAAATATACACAAATCCATCCAATACTAAATCCTTGCCTCTATAACGTTAAGATAGAACGCTGAGTTAGCCTGTTAACTCTCGGTTGGAACATAGTATATGTGGTACGCACTCCTGATAAAAATTGACGTGCTCTATCACTTCCCAGCAGTGATAGAGAGGTGGCGCGTTAACGGTGTCCATATGGTGAAGAAATATGGTTCGCTATCCCCGCACGAATTTATTTTGTGGCTCGATTTTTTCTCGATAAAAGCCTGTTCTCCGCAACGATGTACGGGCCGGCAGCTAGAAAATGGTTGTGGTATTTCTGTCTGTACTGGTGTAGCTGTTTACTTGTCCAGTAGGTGGCAAGTTATATGTCCGTAGCAGTCTTTCCTGTCGATATCGCCGGGGCCTCTGGGATTCGCTCTGCACAGAGTGCTGTCTCCCAGTCCCCTAGCTACGGTGCAGTCATGTCGGTGTTCGTTGATAGCTATCTTGTTGATCCTACCAGTAGTCATATGCTTGTCTCAAAGATTAAGCCATGCATGTATAAGTTCACACTGTCTCGCAGTGAAACCGCAAATGGCTCATTAAATCAGTCGAGGTTCCTTAGATGAAACGATCCTACTTGGATAACTGTGGCAATTCTAGAGCTAATACATGCTTACCAAGCTCCGACCATCGTGGAAAGAGCGGTTTTATTAGTTCAAAACCAATCGCCGTTGCCCTTAGCGGGGTGCGGCGTCCCCACTGGTGACTCTGGATAACTTTGTGCTGATCTCATATGCCAGCGACGCATTTTTCAAATGTCTGCCCTTTCAAATGTTGATGGTACGTGACATGCCTGCCATGTTTGTAACGGGAATCGGGGTACGATTCCGGAGATGGAGCATGAGAAACGGCTACCACATCCAAGGAAGGCAGCAGGCGCGCATCTTACCCACTCACTGCACGGAGAGGTAGTGACGAAAAATAATAAAACCGTGGTTGGCTCATTAAATCTGACGAGGTTGCTCAAATAACACGATCCTACTTAAATAAATGTTGCAATTCTCTATAAAAGGTGCAAAGAAATATACACAAATCCATCAAATACTAAATCCTATCCTCTACTACGTTAAGATACACGCGGAGGTAACCCGTTTCCTAGCAGTGATAGAGAGGTGGCGCGTTAACGGTGTCCATATGGTGAAGAAATATGGTTCGCTATCCTCGCATGAATTTATTTTGTGGCTCGACTTTGTCTCGAATACGAATATAAGATACGCTTGCGCATGTTGGTTTTAGATGCGCACGCGCATTCGAGTTTAAGATGCGCACGCGCAGAAGAATATAAGATGCGCTTGCGCATGCTGGTTTTAGATGCGCATGCGCATACGAATATAAGATGCGCACGCGCATAAAGTTTTGGATGCGCGCGCGCATACGAATATAAGATGCGCTTGCACATGCTAGTTTTAATTGCGCACGCGCATTCAAGTTTAAGATGCGCACGCGCAGAAGAATATAAGATGCGCTTGCGCATGCTGGTTTTAGATGCGCATGCGCATACGAATATAAGATGCGCTTGCGCATGCTGGTTTTAGATGCGCATGCGCATACGAATATAAGATGCGCTTGCGCATGCTGGTTTTAGATGCGCATGCGCATACGAATATAAGATGCGCATGCGCATACGAATATAAGATGCGCTTGCGCATGCTGGTTTTAGATGCGCAAGCGCAGAAGAATATTAGATGCGCACGCGCAGAAGAATATAAAATGTGCACGCACATGCGAGTTTGAGATGCGCACGCGCATACAAATATAAGATGCGCTTGCGCATGCTGGTTTTAGATGCGCCTGCGCATATGAATATAAGATGCGCTTGCGCATGCTGGTTTTAGATGCGCACGCGCATTCAAGTTTAAGATGCGCACGCGCACAAGAATATAAGATGCGCACGCACATGCGAGTTTGAGATGCGCACGCGAGCGAAAGATGCGCATGCGCATACGAATATAAGATGCGCTTGCGCATGCTGGTTTTAGATGCGCACTGCTAGCTACGGTGCAGATGATTCAGTATTGTGTGATAGATTTCTGGTTGACTCTGCCAGTAGTCAAATGCTTGTCTCAAAGATTAAGCCCTGCATGTCCAAGTTCACAATGTCTTACGGTAAAACCGTGGTTGGCTCATTCAATCAGACGAGGTTGCTCAAATAACACGATCCTACTTAAATAAATGTGGCAATTCTCTACAAAAGGTGCTAAGAAATATACACAAATCCATCAAATACTAAATCCTAGCCTCTACTACGTTAAGATACACGCGGAGGTAACCCGTTAACTAACTCTCAGTTGGATCTTACTATATGACGCACTCCTGATAAAAATTGACGTGCTCTATCACTTCCCAGCAGTGATAGAGAGGTGGCGCGTTAACGGTGTCCATATGGTAAAGAAATATGGTTCGCTATCCTCGCATGAATTTATTTTGTGGCTCGACTTTGTCTCGATAAAAGCCTGTTCTCTCGCAACGATGTACGGGTCGGCAGCTAGAAAATGGTTGTGGTATTTCTGTCTGTACTGGTGTAGCTGTTTACTTGTCCAGTAGGTGGCAAGTTATATGTCCGTAGCAGTCTTTTCCGTCGATATCGCCGGAGCCTCTGGGATTCGCTCTGCACAGAGTGCTGTCTCCCAGTCCCCTAGCTACGGTGCAGTCATGTCGATGTTCGTTGATAGCTATCTGGTTGATCATACCAGTAGTCATATGCTTGTCTCAAAGATTAAGCCATGCATGTATAAGTTCACACTGTCTCGCAGTGAAACCGCAAATGGCTCATTAAATCAGTCGAGGTTCCTTAGATGAAACGATCCTACTTGGATAACTGTGGCAATTCTAGAGCTAATACATGCTTACCAAGCTCCGACCCTCGTGGAAAGAGCGGTTTTATTAGTTCAAAACCAATCGCCGTTGCCCTTAGCGGGGTGCGGCGTCCCCACTGGTGACTCTGGATAACTTTGTGCTGATCTCATGTGCCAGCGACGCATTTTTCAAATGTCTGCCCTATCAAATGTTGATGGTACGTGACATGCCTGCCATGTTTGTTACGGGAACCGGGGTACTATTCCGGAGATGGAGCATGAGAAACGGCTACCACAACCAAGGAAGGCAGCAGGCGCGCATCTTACCCACTCACTGCACGGAGAGGTAGTGACGAAAAATAATAAAACCGTGGTTGGCTCATTAAATCAGACGAGGTTGCTCAAATAACACGATCCTACTTAAATAAATGTGGCAATTCTCTATAAAAGGTGCTACGAAATATACACAAATCCATCAAATACTAAATGCTAGCCTCTACTACGTTAAGATACACGCGGAGGTATCCCGTTAACTCTCGGTTGGATCTTACTATATGTGGTACGCACTCCTGATAAAAATTGACGTGCTCTATCACTTCCCAGCAGTGATAGAGAGGTGGCGCGTTAACGGTGTCCATATGGTGAAGAAATATGGTTCGCTATCCTCGCATGAATTTATTTTGTGGCTCGACTTTGTCTCGACAATAGCTTGTTCTCTCGCAACGAGGTATAGGAAGGCAGGTATAAAAATGTTGTGATTTTCTGTATATGATGTTATAGCAATGTGCGCGTGAAGAAGGTGGCAAGCACGATGTATGTAGCAGTCGATGTCTCCGGGGTCGCTTGGATTGTACTGCTAGCTACGGTGCAGATGAGTCAGTATTGTGTGATAGATTTCTGGTTGACTCTGCCAGTAGTCAAATGCTTGTCTCAAAGATTAAGCCCTGCATGTCCAGTTTCACAATGTCTCACGGTAAAACCGTGGTTGGCTCATTAAATCAGACGAGGTTACTCAAATAACACGATCCTACTTAAATTAATGTGGCAATTCTCTATAAAAGGTGCTAAGAAATATACACAAATCCATCAAATACTAAATCCTAGCCTCTACTACGTTAAGATACACGCGGAGGTAACCCGTTAACTCTCGGTTGGATCTTACTATATGTGGTACGCACTCCTGATAAAAATTGACGTGCTCTATCACTTCCCAGCAGTGATAGAGAGGTGGCGCGTTAACGGTGTCCATATGGTGAAGAAATATGGTTCGCTATCCTCGCATGAATTTATTTTGTGGCTCGACTTTGTCTCGACAATAGCTTGTTCTCTCGCAACGAGGTATAGGAAGGCAGGTATAAAAATGTTGTGATTTTCTGTATATGATGTTATAGCAATGTGCACGCGCATTCAAGTTTAAGATGCGCACGCTCAGAAGAATATAAGATGCGCTTGCGCATGCTGGTTTTAGATGCGCATGCGCATACGAATATAAGATGCGCTTGCGCATGCTGGTTTTAGATGCGCACGCGCATTCGAGTTTAAGATGCGCACGCGCAGAAGAATATAAGATGCGCTTGCGCATGCTGGTTTTAGATGCGCATGCGCATACGAATATAAGATGCGCACGCGCATAAAGTTTTAGATGCGCGCGCGCATACGAATATAAGATGCGCTTGCACATGCTAGTTTTAATTGCGCACGCGCATTCAAGTTTAAGATGCGCACGCGCAGAAGAATATAAGATGCGCTTGCGCATGCTGGTTTTAGATGCGCATGCGCATACGAATATAAGATGCGCTTGCGCATGCTGGTTTTAGATGCGCATGCGCATACGAATATAAGATGCGCTTGCGCATGCTGGTTTTAGATGCGCACGCGCATGCTAGTTTTAGATGCGCACGCGCAGAAGAATATAAGATGCACATGCGAGTTTGAGATGCGCACGCGCATACAAATATAAGATGCGCTTGCGCATGCTGGTTTTAGATGCGCATGCGCATATGAATATAAGATGCGCTTGCGCATGCTGGTTTTAGATGCGCACGCGCATTCAAGTTTAAGATGCGCACGCGCACAAGAATATAAGATGCGCATGCACATGCGAGTTTGAGATGCGCACACGAGCGTAAGATGCGCATGCGCATACGAATATAAGATGCGCTTGCGCATGCTGGTTTTAGATGCGCACTGCTAGCTACGGTGCAGATGAGTCAGTATTGTGTGATAGATTTCTGGTTGACTCTGCCAGTAGTCAAATGCTTGTCTCAAAGATTAAGCCCTGCATGTCCAAGTTCACAATGTCTTACGGTAAAACCGTGGTTGGCTCATTAAATCAGACGAGGTTGCTCAAATAACACGATCCTACTTAAATAAATGTGGCAATTCTCTATGAAAGGGACCAAGAAATATACACAAATCCATCCAATACTAAATCCTTGCCTCTATAACGTTAAGATAGAACGCTGAGTTAGCCTGTTAACTCTCGGTTGGAACATAGTATATGTGGTGCGTACTCCCGATAAAATCGGCGAGCTCGAGCGTGCGTCTACAGTCTCCGCCGGCTGAGCGTGGCGAACAAGGCAAGTGTCCCAGCAGTGAGAGAGAGGTGGCGCGTTAACTGTGTCCGTATGGTGAAGAGAAATGGTTGTTATTCCCGCATGAATTTATTTTGTGGCTCGATTTTGTCTCGATAAAAGCCTGTTCTCTCGCAACGAGGTACGGGCCGGCAGCTAGAATTCGGTGATAGCTATCTGGTTGATACTGCCAGTAGTCATATGCTTGTCTCAAAGATTAAGCCATGCATGTCTAAGTTCACACTGTCTCACGGTAAAACCGTGGTTGGCTCATTAAATCAGACGAGGTTCCTCAAATAACACG
Organism: Meghimatium bilineatum; assembly: GCA_034231615.1. Taxonomy (NCBI): domain Eukaryota; kingdom Metazoa; phylum Mollusca; class Gastropoda; order Stylommatophora; family Philomycidae; genus Meghimatium; species Meghimatium bilineatum. The sequence continues at coordinate 39,364,012 of CM067308.1, read as the reverse complement.
ATCCTACTTAAATAAATGTGGCAATTCTCTATGAAAGGGACCAAGAAATATACACAAATCCATCCAATACTAAATCCTTGCCTCTATAACGTTAAGATAGAACGCTGAGTTAGCCTGTTAACTCTCGGTTGGAACATAGTATATGTGGTGCGTACTCCCGATAAAATCGGCGAGCTCGAGCGTGCGTCTACAGTCTCCGCCGGCTGAGCGTGGCGAACAAGGCAAGTGTCCCAGCAGTGAGAGAGAGGTGGCGCGTTAACTGTGTCCGTATGGTGAAGAGAAATGGTTGTTATTCCCGCATGAATTTATTTTGTGGCTCGATTTTGTCTCGATAAAAGCCTGTTCTCTCGCAACGAGGTACGGGCCGGCAGCTAGAATTCGGTGATAGCTATCTGGTTGATACTGCCAGTAGTCATATGCTTGTCTCAAAGATTAAGCCATGCATGTCTAAGTTCACACTGTCTCACGGTAAAACCGTGGTTGGCTCATTAAATCAGACGAGGTTCCTCAAATAACACGATCCTACTTAAATAAATGTGGCAATTCTCTATGAAAGGGACCAAGAAATATACACAAATCCATCCAATACTAAATCCTTGCCTCTATAACGTTAAGATAGAACGCTGAGTTAGCCTGTTAACTCTCGGTTGGAACATAGTATATGTGGTGCGTACTCCCGATAAAATCGGCGAGCTCGAGCGTGCGTCTACAGTCTCCGCCGACTGAGCGTGGCGAACAAGGCAAGTGTCCCAGCAGTGAGAGAGAGGTGGCGCGTTCACTGTGTACGTATGGTGAAGAGAAATGGTTGTTATTCCCGCATGAATTTATTTTGTGGCTCGATTTTGTCTCGATAAAAGCCTGTTCTCTCGCAACGAGGTACGGGCCGGCAGCTAGAATTCGGTGATAGCTATCTGGTTGATACTGCCAGTAGTCATATGCTTGTCTCAAAGATTAAGCCATGCATGTCTAAGTTCACACTGTCTCACGGTAAAACCGTGGTTGGCTCATTAAATCAGACGAGGTTCCTCAAATAACACGATCCTACTTAAATAAATGTGGCAATTCTCTATGAAAGGGACCAACAAATATACACAAATCCATCCAATACTAAATCCTTGCCTCTATAACGTTAAGATAGAACGCTGAGTTAGCCTGTTAACTCTCGGTTGGAACATAGTATATGTGGTGCGTACTCCCGATAAAATCGGCGAGCTCGAGCGTGCGTCTACAGTCTCCGCCGGCTGAGCGTGGCGAACAAGGCAAGTGTCCCAGCAGTGAGAGAGAGGTGGCGCGTTAACTGTGTCCGTATGGTGAAGAGAAATGGTTGTTATTCCCGCATGAATTTATTTTGTGGCTCGATTTTGTCTCGATAAAAGCCTGTTCTCTCGCAACGAGGTACGGGCCGGCAGCTAGAATTCGGTGATAGCTATCTGGTTGATACTGCCAGTAGTCATATGCTTGTCTCAAAGATTAAGCCATGCATGTCTAAGTTCACACTGTCTCACGGTAAAACCGTGGTTGGCTCATTAAATCAGACGAGGTTCCTCAAATAACACGATCCTACTTAAATAAATGTGGCAATTCTCTATAAAAGGTGCTAAGAAATATACACAAATCCATCAAATACTAAATCCTAGCCTCTACTACGTTAAGATACACGCGGAGGTAACCCGTTAACTCTCGGTTGGATCTTACTATATGTTGTACGCACTCCTGATAAAAATTGACGTGCTCTATCACTTCCCAGCAGTGATAGAGAGGTGGCGCGTTAACGGTGTCCATATGGTGAAGAAATATGGTTCGCTATCCTCGCATGAATTTATTTTGTGGCTCGACTTTGTCTCGACAATAGCATGTTCTCTCGCAACGAGGTATAGGAAGGCAGGTATAAAAATGTTGTGATTTTCTGTATATGCTGGTATAGCAATGTGCGCGTGCAGAAGGTGTCAAACACAATGTATGTAGCAGTCGATGTCTCCGAGGCCGCTTGGATTCGTACTGCTGGCTATGGTGCAGTCGAGTCGGTGTTCGATGTTAGTTTTCTGGTTGACTCTGCCAGTAGTCATATGCTTGTCTCAAAGATTAAGCCCTGCATGTCCAAGTTCACAACGTCTCACGGTAAAACCGTGGTTGGCTCATTAAATCAGACGAGGTTCCTCAAATAACACGATCCTACTTAAATAAATGTGGCAATTCTCTATAAAAGGTACCAAGACATATACACAAATCCTAGCCTCTACTACGTTAAGATACACGCGGAGGTAACCCGTTAACTCTCAGTTGGATCTTACTATATGACGCACTCCTGATAAAAATTGACGTGCTCTATCACTTCCCAGCAGTGATAGATAGGTGGCGCGTTAACTGTGTCCGTATGGTGAAGAAATATGGTTCGCTATCCTCGCATGAATTTATTTTGTGGCTCGACTTTGTCTCGATAAAAGCCTGTTCTCTCGCAACGATGTACGGGCCGGCAGCTAGAAAATGGTTGTGGTATTTCTGTCTGTACTGGTGTAGCTGTTTACTTGTCCAGTAGGTGGCAAGTTATATGTCCGTGGCAGTCTTTCCCGTCGATATCGCCAGGGCCTCTGGGATTCGCTCTGCACAGAGTGCTGTCTCCCAGTCCCCTAGCTACGGTGCAGTCATGTCGGTGTTCGTTGATAGCTATCTGGTTGATCCTACCAGTAGTCATATGCTGGTCTCAAAGATTAAGCCATGCATGTATAAGTTCACACTGTCTCACAGTGAAACCGCAAATGGCTCATTAAATCAGTCGAGGTTCCTTAGATGAAACGATCCTACTTGGATAACTGTGGCAATTCTAGAGCTAATACATGCTTACCAAGCTCCGACCCTCGTGGAAAGAGCGGTTTTATTAGTTCAGAAACAATCGCCGTTGCCCTAAGCGGGGTGCGGCGTCCCCACTGGTGACTCTGGATAACTTTGTGCTGATCACATGTGCCAGCGACGCATTTTTCAAATGTCTGCCCTATCAAATGTCGATAGTACGTGACATGCCTGCCATGTTTGTAACGGGAATCGGGGTACGATTCCGGAGATGGAGCATGAGAAACGTCTATCACATCCAAGGAAGGCAGCAGGCGCTCATCTTACCCACTCACGGGACGGAGAAGTAGTGACGAAAAATAATAAAACAGTGGTTGGCTCATTAAATCAGACGAGGTTCCTCAAATAACACGATCCTACTTAAATAAATGTGGCAATTCTCTACAAAAGGTGCTAGGAAATATACACAAATCCATCAAATACTAAATCCTAGCCTCTACTACGTTAAGATACACGCGGAGGTAACCCGTTAACTCTCGGTTGGATCTTACTATATGTGGTACGCACTCCTGATAAAAATTGACGTGCTTTATCACTTCCCAGCAGTGATAGAGAGGTGGCGCGTTAACGGTGTCCATATGGTGAAGAAATATGGTTCGCTATCCTCGCATGAATTTATTTTGTGCTTTGACTTTTTCTCGATAAACCTTGTTTACGCGGAGTTAACCCGTTAACTCTCAGTTGGATCTTACTATATGACGCACTCCTAATAAAAATTGACGTGCTCTATCACTTCCCAGCAGTGATAGATAGGTGGCGCGTTAACTGTGTCCGTATGGTGAAGAAATATGGTTCGCTATCCTCGCATGAATTTATTTTGTGGCTCGACTTTGTCTCGATAAAAGCCTGTTCTCTCGCAACGATGTACGGGCCGGCAGCTAGAAAATGGTTGTGGTCTTTCTGTCTGTACTGGTGTAGCTGTTTACTTGTCCAGTAGGTGGCAAGTTATATGTCCGTAGCAGTCTTTTCCATCGATATCGCCGGTGCCTCTGGGATTCGCTCTGCACAGAGTGCTGTCTCCCAGTCCCCTAGCTACGGTGCAGTCATGTCGGTGTTCGTTGATAGCTATCTGGTTGATCCTACCAGTAGTCGTATGCTTGTCTCAAAGATTAAGCCATGCATGTATAAGTTCACACTGTCTCGCAGTGAAACCGCAAATGGCTCATTAAATCAGTCGAGGTTCCTTAGATGAAACGATCCTACTTGGATAACTGTGGCAATTCTAGAGCTAATACATGCTTACCAAGCTCCGACCCTCGTGGAAAGAGCGGTTTTATTAGTTCAAAACCAATCGCAGTTGTCCTTAGCGGGATGCGGCGTCCCCACTGGTGACTCTGGATAACTTTGTGCTAATCTCATGTGCCAGCGACGCATTTTTCTAATGTCTGCCCTATCAAATGTCGATGGTACGTGACATGCCTGCCATGTTTGTAACGGGAATCTGGGTAAGATTCCGGAGATGGAGCATGAGAAACGTCTATCACATCCAAGGAAGGCAGCAGGCGCTCATCTTACCCACTCACGGGACGGAGAGGTAGTGACGAAAAATAATAAAACAGTGGTTGGCTCATTAAATCAGACGAGGTTGCTCAAATAACACGATCCTACTTAAATAAATGTGGCAATTCTCTATAAAAGGTGCCAAGAAATATACACAAATCCATCAAACACTAAATCCTAGCCTCTACTACGTTAAGATACACGTGGAGGTAACCCGTTAACTCTCGGTTGGATCTTACTATATGTGGTACGCACTCCTGATAAAAATTGACGTGCTCTATCACTTCCCAGCAGTGATAGAGAGGTGGCGCGTTAACGGTGTCCATATGGTGAAGAAAGATGGTTCGCTATCCTCGCATGAATTTATTTTGTGGCTCGACAATAGCTTGTTCTCTCGCAACGAGGTATAGGAAGGCAGGTATAAAAATGTTGTGATTTTCTGTATATGATGGTATAGCAATATGTGCGTGAAGAAGCTGGCAAGCACGATGTATGTAGCAGTCGATGTCTCCGGGGTCGCCTGGATTGTACTGCTAGCTAAGGTGCAGATGAGTCGGTGTTGTGTGATAGATTTCTGGTTGACTCTGACAGTAGTCAAATACTTGTCTCAAAAATTAAGCCCTGCATGTCCAAGTTCACAATGTCTCACGGTAAACCGTGGTTGGCTCATTAAATCAGACGAGGTTCCTCAAATAACACGATCCTACTTAAATAAATGTGGCAATTCTCTATAAAAGGTGCTAAGAAATATACACAAATCCATCAAATACTAAATCCTAGCCTCTACTACGTTAAGATACACGCGGTTGTAACCCGTTAACTCTCGGTTGGATCTTACTATATGTGGTACGCACTCCTGATAAAAATTGACGTGCTCTATCACTTCCCAGCAGTGATAGAGAGGTGGCGCGTTAACGGTGTCCATATGGTGAAGAAATATGGTTCGCTATACTCGCATGAATTTATTTTGTGGCTCGACTTTTTCTCGATAAAAGCCTGTTCTCCGCAACGATGTATGGGCCGGCAGCTAGAAAATGGTTGTGGTATTTCTGTCTGTACTGGTGTAGCTGTTTACTTGTCCAGTAGGTGGCAAGTTATATGTCCGTAGCAGTCTTTCCCGTCGATATCGCCGGGGCCTCTGGGATTCGCTCTGCACAGAGTGCTGTCTCCCAGTCCCCTAGCTACGGTGCAGTCATGTCGGTGTTCGTTGATAGCTATCTGGTTGATCCTACCAGTAGGCATATGCTTGTCTCAAATATTAAGCCATGCATGTATAAGTTTACACTGTCTCGCAGTAAAACCGCAAATGGCTCATTAAATCAGTCGAGGTTCCTTAGATGAAACGATCCTACTTGGATAACTGTGGCAATTCTAGAGCTAATACATGCTTGCCAAGCTCCGACCCTCGTGGAAAGAGCGGTTTTATTAGTTTAAAACCAATCGCCGTTGCCCTTAGCGGGGTGTGGCGTCCCCACTGGTGACTCTGGATAACTTTGTGCTGATCTCATGTGCCAGCGACGCATTTTTCAAATGTCTGCCCTATCAAATGTTGATGGTACGTGACATGCCTGCCATGTTTGTTACGGGAACCGGGGTACTATTCCGGAGATGGAGCATGAGAAACGGCTACTACAACCAAGGAAGGCAGCAGGCGCGCATCTTACCCACTCAGTGACGAGGTAGTGACGAAAAATAATAAAACCGTGGTTGGCTCATTAAATCAGACGAGGTTGCTCAAATAACACGATCCTACTTAAATAAATGTGGCAATTCTCTATAAAAGGTGCTAAAAAATATTCACAAATCCATCAAATACTAAATCCTAGCCTCTACTACGTTAAGATACATGCGGAGGTAACCAGTTTCCTAGCAGTGATAGAGAGGTGGCGCGTTAACGGTGTCCATATGGTGAAGAAATATGGTTCGCTATCCTCGCATGAATTTATTTTGTGGCTCGACTTTGTCTCGAATACGAATATAAGATGCGCTTGCGCATGCTGGTTTTAGATGCGCATGCGCATACGAATATAAGATGCGCACGCGCATAAAGTTTTGGATGCGCGAGCGCATACGAATATAAGATGCGCTTGTACATGCTAGTTTTAATTGCGCACGCGCATTCAAGTTTAAGATGCGCACGCGCAGAAGAATATAAGATGCGCTTGCGCATGCTGGTTTTAGATGCGCATGCGCATACGAATATAAGATGCGCTTGCGCATGCTGGTTTTAGATGCGCATGCGCATACGAATATAAGATGCGCTTGCGCATGCTGGTTTTAGATGCGCATGCGCATACGAATATAAGATGCGCGCGCGCATACGAATATAAGATGCGCTTGCACATGCAAGTTTTAATTGCGCACGCGCATTCAAGTTTAAGATGCGCACGCGCAGAAGAATATAAGATGCGCTTGCGCATGCTGGTTTTAGATGCGCATGCGCATACGAATATATGATGCGCACGCGCATAAAGTTTTGCATGCGCGCGCGCATACGAATACAAGATGCGCTTGCACATGCTAGTTTTAATTGCGCACGCGCATTCAAGTTTAAGATGCGCACGCGCAGAAGAATATAAGGCACGCACATGCGAGTTTGAGATGCGCACGCGCATACAAATATAAGATGCGCTTGCGCATGCTGGTTTTAGATGCGCACGCGCAGAAGAATATTAGATGCGCACGCTCAGAAGAATATAAAATGTGCACGCACATGCGAGTTTTTGAGATGCGCACGCGCATACAAATATAAGATGTGCTTGCGCATGCTGGTTTTAGATGCGCAAGCGCATATGAATATAAGATGCGCTTGCGCATGCTGGTTTTAGATGCGCACGCGCATTCAAGTTTAAGATGCGCACGCGCACAAGAATATAAGATGCGCACGCACATGCGAGTTTGAGATGCGCACGCGAGCGTAAGATGCGCATGCGCATACGAATATAAGATGCGCTTGCGCATGCTGGTTTTAGATGCGCACTGCTAGCTACGGTGCAGATGATTCAGTATTGTGTGATAGATTTCTGGTTGACTCTGCCAGTAGTCAAATGCTTGTCTCAAAGATTAAGCCCTGCATGTCCAAGTTCACAATGTCTTACGGTAAAACCGTGGTTGGCTCATTAAATCAGACGAGGTTGCTCAAATAACACGATCCTACTTAAATAAATGTGGCAATTCTCTACAAAAGGTGCTAAGAAATATACACAAATCCATCAAATATTAAATCCTAGCCTCTACTACGTTAAGATACACGCGGAGGTAACCCGTTAACTCTCAGTTGGATCTTACTATATGACGCACTCCTGATAAAAATTGACGTGCTCTATCACTTCCCAGCAGTGATAGAGAGGTGGCGCGTTAACGGTGTCCATATGGTAAAGAAATATGGTTCGCTATCCTCGCATGAATTTATTTTGTGGCTCGACTTTGTCTCGATAAAAGCCTGTTCTCTCGCAACGATGTACGGGCCGGCAGCTAGAAAATGGTTGTGGTATTTCTGTCTGTACTGGTGTAGCTGTTTACTTGTCCAGTGGGTGGCAAGTTATATGTCCGTAGCAGTCTTTTCCGTCGATATCGCCGGAGCCTCTGGGATTCGCTCTGCACAGAGTGCTGTCTCCCAGTCCCCTAGCTACGGTGCAGTCATGTCGATGTTCGTTGATAGCTATCTGGTTGATCATACCAGTAGTCATATGCTCGTCTCAAAGATTAAGCCATGCATGTATAAGTTCACACTGTCTCGCAGTGAAACCGCAAATGGCTCATTAAATCAGTCGAGGTTCCTTAGATGAAACGATCCTACTTGGATAACTGTGGCAATTCTAGAGCTAATACATGCTTACCAAGCTCCGACCCTCGTGGAAAGAGCGGTTTTATTAGTTCAAAACCAATCGCCGTTGCCCTTAGCGGGGTGCGGCGTCCCCACTGGTGACTCTGGATAACTTTGTGCTGATCTCATGTGCCAGCGACGCATTTTTCAAATGTCTGCCCTATCAAATGTTGATGGTACGTGACATGCCTGCCATGTTTGTTACGGGAACCGGGGTACTATTCCGGAGATGGAGCATGAGAAACGGCTACCACAACCAAGGAAGGCAGCAGGCGCGCATCTTACCCACTCACTGCACGGAGAGGTAGTGACGAAAAATAATAAAACCGTGGTTGGCTCATTAAATCAGACGAGGTTGCTCAAATAACACGATCCTACTTAAATAAATGTGGCAATTCTCTATAAAAGGTGCTACGAAATATACACAAATCCATCAAATACTAAATGCTAGCCTCTACTACGTTAAGATACACGCGGAGATAACCCGTTAACTCTCGGTTGGATCTTACTATATGTGGTACGCACTCCTGATAAAAATTGACGTGCTCTATCACTTCCCAACAGTGATAGAGAGGTGGCGCGTTAACGGTGTCCATATGGTGAAGAAATATGGTTCGCTATCCTCGCATGAATTTATTTTGTGCTTTGACTTTTTCTCGATAAACCTTGTTCTCTTGCAACGAGGTATAGGAAGGCAGGTATTAAAATGATGTGATTTTCTGTGTATGCTGGTATAGCAATGTGTGCGTGAAGAAGGTGGCAAGCACGATGTATGTAGCAGTCGATGTCTCCGGTGTCGCTTGGATTGTACTGCTAGCTACGGTGCAGATGAGTCAGTATTGTGTGATAGATTTCTGGTTGACTCTGCCAGTAGTCAAATGCTTGTCTCAAAGATTAAGCCCTGCATGTCCAAGTTCACAATGTCTTACGGTAAAACCGTGGTTGGCTCATTAAATCAGACGAGGTTGCTCAAATAACACGATCCTACTTAAATAAATGTGGCAATTCTCTACAAAAGGTGCTAAGAAATATACACAAATCCATCAAATACTAAATCCTAGCCTCTACTACGTTAAGATACACGCGGAGGTAACCCGTTAACTCTCAGTTGGATCTTACTATATGACGCACTCCTGATAAAAATTGACGTGCTCTATCACTTCCCAGCAGTGATAGAGAGGTGGCGCGTTAACGGTGTCCATATGGTAAAGAAATATGGTTCGCTATCCTCGCATGAATTTATTTTGTGGCTCGACTTTGTCTCGATAAAAGCCTGTTCTCTCGCAACGATGTACGGGCCGGCAGCTAGAAAATGGTTGTGGTATTTCTGTCTGTACTGGTGTAGCTGTTTACTTGTCCAGTGGGTGGCAAGTTATATGTCCGTAGCAGTCTTTTCCGTCGATATCGCCGGAGCCTCTGGGATTCGCTCTGCACAGAGTGCTGTCTCCCAGTCCCCTAGCTACGGTGCAGTCATGTCGATGTTCGTTGATAGCTATCTGGTTGATCATACCAGTAGTCATATGCTTGTCTCAAAGATTAAGCCATGCATGTATAAGTTCACACTGTCTCGCAGTGAAACCGCAAATGGCTCATTAAATCAGTCGAGGTTCCTTAGATGAAACGATCCTACTTGGATAACTGTGGCAATTCTAGAGCTAATACATGCTTACCAAGCTCCGACCCTCGTGGAAAGAGCGGTTTTATTAGTTCAAAACCAATCGCCGTTGCCCTTAGCGGGGTGCGGCGTCCCCACTGGTGACTCTGGATAACTTTGTGCTGATCTCATGTGCCAGCGACGCATTTTTCAAATGTCTGCCCTATCAAATGTTGATGGTACGTGACATGCCTGCCATGTTTGTTACGGGAACCGGGGTACTATTCCGGAGATGGAGCATGAGAAACGGCTACCACAACCAAGGAAGGCAGCAGGCGCGCATCTTACCCACTCACTGCACGGAGAGGTAGTGACGAAAAATAATAAAACCGTGGTTGGCTCATTAAATCAGACGAGGTTGCTCAAATAACACGATCCTACTTAAATAAATGTGGCAATTCTCTATAAAAGGTGCTACGAAATATACACAAATCCATCAAATACTAAATGCTAGCCTCTACTACGTTAAGATACACGCGGAGATAACCCGTTAACTCTCGGTTGGATCTTACTATATGTGGTACGCACTCCTGATAAAAATTGACGTGCTCTATCACTTCCCAACAGTGATAGAGAGGTGGCGCGTTAACGGTGTCCATATGGTGAAGAAATATGGTTCGCTATCCTCGCATGAATTTATTTTGTGCTTTGACTTTTTCTCGATAAACCTTGTTCTCTTGCAACGAGGTATAGGAAGGCAGGTATTAAAATGATGTGATTTTCTGTGTATGCTGGTATAGCAATGTGTGCGTGAAGAAGGTGGCAAGCACGATGTATGTAGCAGTCGATGTCTCCGGTGTCGCTTGGATTGTACTGCTAGCTACGGTGCAGATGAATCAGTATTGTGTGATAGATTTCTGGTTGACTCTGCCAGTAGTCAAATGCTTGTCTCAAAGATTAAGCCCTGCATGTCCAAGTTCACAATGTCTTACGGTAAAACCGTGGTTGGCTCATTAAATCAGACGAGGTTGCTCAAATAACACGATCCTACTTAAATAAATGTGGCAATTCTCTACAAAAGGTGCTAAGAAATATACACAAATCCATCAAATACTAAATCCTAGCCTCTACTACGTTAAGATACACGCGGAGGTAACCCGTTAACTCTCGGTTGGATCTTACTATATGTGGTACGCACTCTTGATAAAAATTGACGTGCTCTATCACTTCCCAGCAGTGATAATAAAACCGTGGTTTGCTCATTAAATCAGACGAGGTTGCTCAAATAACACGATCCTACTTAAATAAATGTGGCAATTCTCTATAAAAGGTGCTAAGAAATATACACAAATCCATCAAATACTAAATCCTAGCCTTTACTACGTTAAGATACACGCGGAGGTAACCCGTTAACTCTCGGTTGGATCTTACTATATGTGGTACGCACTCCTGATAAAAATTGACGTGCTCTATCACTTCCCAGCAGTGATAGAGAGGTGGCGCGTTAACGGTGTCCATATGGTGAAGAAATATGGTTCGCTATCCTCGCATGAATTTATTTTGTGGCTCGACTTTGTCTCGACAATAGCTTGTTCTCTCGCAACGAGGTATAGGAAGGCAGGTATAAAAATGTTGTGATTTTCTGTATATGATGTTATAGCAATGTGCACGCGCATTCAAGTTTAAGATGCGCACGCGCAGAAGAATATAAGATGCGCTTGCGCATGCTGGTTTTAGATGCGCATGCGCATACGAATATAAGATGCGCTTGCGCATGCTGGTTTTAGAAGCGCATGCGCATACGAATATAAGATGCGCACGCGCTTAAAGTTTTAGATGCGCGCGCGCATACGAATATAAGATGCGCTTGCACATGCTAGTTTTAATTGCACACGCGCATTCAAGTTTAAGATGCGCACGCGCAGAAGAATATAAGATGCGCTTGCGTATGCTGGTTTTAGATGCGCATGCGCATACGAATATAAGATGCGCTTGCGCATGCTGGTTTTAGATGCGCATGCGCATACGAATATAAGATGCGCTTGCGCATGCTGGTTTTAGATGCGCACGCGCATGCTAGTTTAAGATGCGCACGCGCACAAGAATATAAGATGCGCACGCACATGCGAGTTTGAGATGCGCACGCGAGCGTAAGATGCGCATGCGCATACGAATATAAGATGCGCTTGCGCATGCTGGTTTTAGATGCGCACTGCTAGCTACGGTGCAGATGAGTCAGTATTGTGTGATAGATTTCTGGTTGACTCTGCCAGTAGTCAAATGCTTGTCTCAAAGATTAAGCCCTGCATGTCCAAGTTCACAATGTCTTACGGTAAAACCGTGGTTGGCTCATTAAATCAGACGAGGTTGCTCAAATAACACGATCCTACTTAAATAAATGTGGCAATTCTCTACAAAAGGTGCTAAGAAATATACACAAATCCATCAAATACTAAATCCTAGCCTCTACTACGTTAAGATACACGCGGAGGTAACCCGTTAACTCTCAGTTGGATCTTACTATATGACGCACTCCTGATAAAAATTGACGTGCTCTATCACTTCCCAGCAGTGATAGAGAGGTGGCGCGTTAACGGAGTCCATATGGTAAAGAAATATGGTTCGCTATCCTCGCATGAATTTATTTTGTGGCTCGACTTTATCTCGATAAAAGCCTGTTCTCTCGCAACGATGTACGGGCCGGCAGCTAGCAAATGGTTGTGGTATTTCTGTCTGTACTGGTGTAGCTGTTTACTTGTCCAGTAGGTGGCAAGTTATATGTCCGTAGCAGTCTTTTCCGTCGATATCGCCGGAGCCTCTGGGATTCGCTCTGCACAGAGTGCTGTCTCCCAGTCCCCTAGCTACGGTGCAGTCATGTCGATGTTCGTTGATAGCTATCTGGTTGATCATACCAGTAGTCATATGCTTGTCTCAAAGATTAAGCCATGCATGTATAAGTTCACACTGTCTCGCAGTGAAACCGCAAATGGCTCATTAAATCAGTCGAGGTTCCTTAGATGAAACGATCCTACTTGGATAACTGTGGCAATTCTAGAGCTAATACATGCTTACCAAGCTCCGACCCTCGTGGAAAGAGCGGTTTTATTAGTTCAAAACCAATCGCCGTTGCCCTTAGCGGGGTGCGGCGTCCCCACTGGTGACTCTGGATAACTTTGTGCTGATCTCATGTGCCAGCGACGCATTTTTCAAATGTCTGCCCTATCAAATGTTGATGGTACGTGACATGCCTGCCATGTTTGTTACGGGAACCGGGGTACTATTCCGGAGATGGAGCATGAGAAACGGCTACCACAACCAAGGAAGGCAGCAGGCGCGCATCTTACCCACTCACTGCACGGAGAGGTAGTGACGAAAAATAATAAAACCGTGGTTGGCTCATTAAATCAGACGAGGTTGCTCAAATAACACGATCCTACTTAAATAAATGTGGCAATTCTCTATAAAAGGTGCTACGAAATATACACAAATCCATCAAATACTAAATCCTAGCCTCTACTACGTTAAGATACACGCGGAGGTAACCCGTTAACTCTCGGTTGGATCTTACTATATGTGGTACGCACTCCTGATAAAAATTGACGTGCTCTATCACTTCCCAGCAGTGATAGAGAGGTGGCGCGTTAACGGTGTCCATATGGTGAAGAAATATGGTTCGCTATCCTCGCATGAATTTATTTTGTGCTTTGACTTTTTCTCGATAAACCTTGTTCTCTTGCAACGAGGTATAGGAAGGCAGGTATTAAAATGATGTGATTTTCTGTGTATGCTGGTATAGCAATGTGTGCGTGAAGAAGGTGGCAAGCACGATGTATGTAGCAGTCGATGTCTCCGGTGTCGCTTGGATTGTACTGCTAGCTACGATGCAGATGAGTCAGTATTGTGTGATAGATTTCTGGTTGACTCTGCTAGTAGTCAAATGCTTGTCTCAAAGATTAAGCCCTGCATGTCAAAGTTCACAATGTCTTACGGTAAAACCGTGGTTGGCTCATTAAATCAGACGAGGTTGCTCAAATAACACGATCCTACTTAAATAAATGTGGCAATTCTCTACAAAAGGTGCTAAGAAATATACACAAATCCATCAAATACTAAATCCTAGCCTCTACTACGTTAAGATACACGCGGAGGTAACCCGTTAACTCTCGGTTGGATCTTACTATATGTGGTACGCACTCCTGATAAAAATTGACGTGCTCTATCACTTCCCAGCAGTGATAGAGAGGTGGCGCGTTAACGGTGTCCATATGGTGAAGAAATATGGTTCGCTATCCCCGCACGAATTTATTTTGTGGCTCGATTTTTCTCGATAAAAGCCTGTTCTCCGCAACGATGTACGGGCCGGCAGCTAGAAAATGGTTGTGGTATTTCTGTCTGTACTGGTGTAGCTGTTTACTTGTCCAGTAGGTGGCAAGTTATATGTCCGTAGCAGTCTTTCCTGTCGATATCGCCGGGGCCTCTGGGATTCGCTCTGCACAGAGTGCTGTCTCCCAGTCCCCTAGCTACGGTGCAGTCATGTCGGTGTTCGTTGATAGCTATCTTGTTGATCCTACCAGTAGTCATATGCTTGTCTCAAAGATTAAGCCATGCATGTATAAGTTCACACTGTCTCGCAGTGAAACCGCAAATGGCTCATTAAATCAGTCGAGGTTCCTTAGATGAAACGATCCTACTTGGATAACTGTGGCAATTCTAGAGCTAATACATGCTTACCAAGCTCCGACCATCGTAGAAAGAGCGGTTTTATTAGTTCAAAACCAATCGCCGTTGCCCTTAGCGGGGTGCGGCGTCCCCACTGGTGACTCTGGATAACTTTGTGCTGATCTCATATGCCAGCGACGCATTTTTCAAATGTCTGCCCTTTCAAATGTTGATGGTACGTGACATGCCTGCCATGTTTGTAATGGGAATCGGGGTGCGATTCCGGAGATGGAGCATGAGAAACGGCTACCACATCCAAGGAAGGCAGCAGGCGCGCATCTTACCCACTCAATGCACGGAGAGGTAGTGACGAAAAATAATAAAACCGTGGTTGGCTCATTAAATCTGACGATGTTGCTCAAATAACACGATCCTACTTAAATAAATGTTGCAATTCTCTATAAAAGGTGCTAAGAAATATACACAAATCCATCAAATACTAAATCCTAGCCTCTACTACGTTAAGATACACGCGGAGGTAACCCGTTAACTCTCGGTTGGATCTTACTATATGTGGTACGCACTCCTGATAAAAATTGACGTGCTCTATCACTTCCCAGCAGTGATAGAGAGGTGGCGCGTTAACGGTGTCCATATGGTGAAGAAATATTGTTCGCTATCCTCGCATGAATTTATTTTGTGGCTCGACTTTGTCTCGACAATAGCTTGTTCTCTCGCAACGAGGTATAGGAAGGCAGGTATAAAAATGTTGTGATTTTCTGTATATGATGGTATAGCAATGTGCGCGAGAAGAAGGTGGCAAGCACGATGTATGTAGCAGTCGATGTCTCCGGGGTCGCTTGGATTGTACTGCTAGCTACGGTGCAGACGAGTCGGTGTTGGGTGATAGTTTTCTGGTTGACTCTGCCTGTAGTCATATGCTTGTCTCAAAGATTAAGCCCTGCATGTCCAAGTTCACAATGTCTCACGGTAAAACCGTGGTTGGCTCATTAAATCAGACGAGGTTCCTCAAATAACACGATCCTACTTAAATAAATGTGGCAATTCTCTATAAAAGGTGCTAAGAAATATACACAAATCCATCAAATACTAAATCCTAGCCTCTACTACGTTAAGATACACGCGGAGGTAACCCGTTAACTCTCGGTTGGATCTTACTATATGTGGTACGCACTCCTGATAAAAATTGACGTGCTCTATCACTTCCCAGCAGTGATAGAGAGGTGGCGCGTTAACGGTGTCCATATGGTGAAGAAATATGGTTCGCTATCCTCGCATGAATTTATTTTGTGGCTCGACTTTGTCTCGACAATAGCTTGTTCTCTCGCAACGAGGTATAGGAAGGCAGGTATAAAAATGTTGTGATTTTCTGTATATGATGTTATAGCAATGTGCACGCGCATTCAAGTTTAAGATGCGCACGCTCAGAAGAATATAAGATGCGCTTGCGCATGCTGGTTTTAGATGCGCATACGAATATAAGATGCGCTTGCGCATGCTGGTTTTAGATGCGCACGCGCATACGAATATAAGATGCGCACGCGCAGAAGAATATAAGATGCGCTTGCGCATGCTGGTTTTAGATGCGCATGCGCATACGAATATAAGATGCGCACGCGCATAAAGTTTTAGATTCTCGCGCGCATACGAATATAAGATGCGCTTGCACATGCTAGTTTTAATTGCGCACGCGCATTCAAGTTTAAGATGCGCACGCGCAGAAGAATATAAGATGCGCTTGCGCATGCTGGTTTTAGATGCGCATGCGCATACGAATATAAGATGCGCTTGCGCATGCTGGTTTTAGATGCGCACGCGCATGCTAGTTTTAGATGCGCATGCGCAGAAGAATATAAGATGCACATGCGAGTTTGAGATGCGCACGCGCATACAAATATAAGATGCGCTTGAGCATGCTGGTTTTAGATGCGCATGCGCATACGAATATATGATGCGCACGCGCATAAAGTTTTGCATGCGCGCGCGCATACGAATATAAGATGCGCTTGCACATGCTAGTTTTAATTGCGCACGCGCATTCAAGTTTAAGATGCGCACGCGCAGAAGAATATAAGATGCGCACGCACATGCGAGTTTGAGATGCGCACGCGCATACAAATATAAGATGCGCTTGCGCATGCTGGTTTTAGATGCGCACGCGCAGAAGAATACTTGATGCGCACGCGCAGAAGAATATAAAATGTGCACGCACATGCGAGTTTGAGATGCGCACGCGCACACAAATATAAGATGCGCTTGCGCATGCTGGTTTTAGATGCGCATGCGCATATGAATATAAGATGCGCTTGCGCATGCTGGTTTTAGATGCGCACGCGCATTCAAGTTTAAGATGCGCACGCGCACAAGAATATAAGATGCGCACGCACATGCGAGTTTGAGATGCGCACGCGAGCGTAAGATGCGCATGCGCATACGAATATAAGATGCGCTTGCGCATGCTGGTTTTAGATGCGCACTGCTAGCTACGGTGCAGATGAGTCAGTATTCTGTGATAGATTTCTGGTTGACTCTGCCAGTAGTCAAATGCTTGTCTCAAAGATTAAGCCCTGCATGTCCAAGTTAACAATGTCTTACGGTAAAACCGTGGTTGGCTCATTAAATCAGACGAGGTTGCTCAAATAACACGATCCTACTTAAATAAATGTGGCAATTCTCTACAAAAGGTGCTAAGAAATATACACAAATCCATCAAATACTAAATCCTAGCCTCTACTACGTTAAGATACACGCGGAGGTAACCCGTTAACTCTCAGTTGGATCTTACTATATGACGCACTCCTGATAAAAATTGACGTGCTCTATCACTTCCCAGCAGTGATAGAGAGGTGGCGCGTTAACGGTGTCCATATGGTGAAGAAATATGGTTCGCTATCCTCGCATGAATTTATTTTGTGGCTCGACTTTGTCTCGATAAAAGCCTGTTCTCTCGCAACGATGTACGGGCCGGCAGCTAGAAAATGGTTGTGGTATTTCTGTCTGTACTGGTGTAGCTGTTTACTTGTCCAGTAGGTGGCAAGTTATATGTCCGTAGCAGTCTTTTCCGTCGATATCGCCGGAGCCTCTGGGATTCGCTCTGCACAGAGTGCTGTCTCCCAGTCCCCTAGCTACGGTGCAGTCATGTCGATGTTCGTTGATAGCTATCTGGTTGATCATACCAGTAGTCATATGCTTGTCTCAAAGATTAAGCCATGCATGTATAAGTTCACACTGTCTCGCAGTGAAACCGCAAATGGCTCATTAAATCAGTCGAGGTTCCTTAGATGAAACGATCCTACTTGGATAACTGTGGCAATTCTAGAGCTAATACATGCTTACCAAGCTCCGACCCTCGTGGAAAGAGCGGTTTTATTAGTTCAAAACCAATCGCCGTTGCCCTTAGCGGGGTGCGGCGTCCCCACTGGTGACTCTGGATAACTTTGTGCTGATCTCATGTGCCAGCGACGCATTTTTCAAATGTCTGCCCTATCAAATGTTGATGGTACGTGACATGCCTGCCATGTTTGTTACGGGAACCGGGGTACTATTCCGGAGATGGAGCATGAGAAACGGCTACCACAACCAAGGAAGGCAGCAGGCGCGCATCTTACCCACTCACTGCACGGAGAGGTAGTGACGAAAAATAATAAAACCGTGGTTGGCTCATTAAATCAGACGAGGTTGCTCAAATAACACGATCCTACTTAAATAAATGTGGCAATTCTCTATAAAAGGTGCTACGAAATATACACAAATCCATCAAATACTAAATCCTAGCCTCTACTACGTTAAGATACACGCGGAGGTAACCCGTTAACTCTCGGTTGGATCTTACTATATGTGGTACGCACTCCTGATAAAAATTGACGTGCTCTATCACTTCCCAGCAGTGATAGAGAGGTGGCGCGTTAACGGTGTCCATATGGTGAAGAAATATGGTTCGCTATCCTCGCATGAATTTATTTTGTGCTTTGACTTTTTCTCGATAAACCTTGTTCTCTTGCAACGAGGTATAGGAAGGCAGGTATTAAAATGATGTGATTTTCTGTGTATGCTGGTATAGCAATGTGTGCGTGAAGAAGGTGGCAAGCACGATGTATGTAGCAGTCGATGTCTCCGGTGTCGCTTGGATTGTACTGCTAGCTACGATGCAGATGAGTCAGTATTGTGTGATAGATTTCTGGTTGACTCTGCTAGTAGTCAAATGCTTGTCTCAAAGATTAAGCCCTGCATGTCAAAGTTCACAATGTCTTACGGTAAAACCGTGGTTGGCTCATTAAATCAGACGAGGTTGCTCAAATAACACGATCCTACTTAAATAAATGTGGCAATTCTCTACAAAAGGTGCTAAGAAATATACACAAATCCATCAAATACTAAATCCTAGCCTCTACTACGTTAAGATACACGCGGAGGTAACCCGTTAACTCTCGGTTGGATCTTACTATATGTGGTACGCACTCCTGATAAAAATTGACGTGCTCTATCACTTCCCAGCAGTGATAGAGAGGTGGCGCGTTAACGGTGTCCATATGGTGAAGAAATATGGTTCGCTATCCCCGCACGAATTTATTTTGTGGCTCGATTTTTCTCGATAAAAGCCTGTTCTCCGCAACGATGTACGGGCCGGCAGCTAGAAAATGGTTGTGGTATTTCTGTCTGTACTGGTGTAGCTGTTTACTTGTCCAGTAGGTGGCAAGTTATATGTCCGTAGCAGTCTTTCCTGTCGATATCGCCGGGGCCTCTGGGATTCGCTCTGCACAGAGTGCTGTCTCCCAGTCCCCTAGCTACGGTGCAGTCATGTCGGTGTTCGTTGATAGCTATCTTGTTGATCCTACCAGTAGTCATATGCTTGTCTCAAAGATTAAGCCATGCATGTATAAGTTCACACTGTCTCGCAGTGAAACCGCAAATGGCTCATTAAATCAGTCGAGGTTCCTTAGATGAAACGATCCTACTTGGATAACTGTGGCAATTCTAGAGCTAATACATGCTTACCAAGCTCCGACCATCGTAGAAAGAGCGGTTTTATTAGTTCAAAACCAATCGCCGTTGCCCTTAGCGGGGTGCGGCGTCCCCACTGGTGACTCTGGATAACTTTGTGCTGATCTCATATGCCAGCGACGCATTTTTCAAATGTCTGCCCTTTCAAATGTTGATGGTACGTGACATGCCTGCCATGTTTGTAATGGGAATCGGGGTGCGATTCCGGAGATGGAGCATGAGAAACGGCTACCACATCCAAGGAAGGCAGCAGGCGCGCATCTTACCCACTCAATGCACGGAGAGGTAGTGACGAAAAATAATAAAACCGTGGTTGGCTCATTAAATCTGACGATGTTGCTCAAATAACACGATCCTACTTAAATAAATGTTGCAATTCTCTATAAAAGGTGCTAAGAAATATACACAAATCCATCAAATACTAAATCCTAGCCTCTACTACGTTAAGATACACGCGGAGGTAACCCGTTAACTCTCGGTTGGATCTTACTATATGTGGTACGCACTCCTGATAAAAATTGACGTGCTCTATCACTTCCCAGCAGTGATAGAGAGGTGGCGCGTTAACGGTGTCCATATGGTGAAGAAATATTGTTCGCTATCCTCGCATGAATTTATTTTGTGGCTCGACTTTGTCTCGACAATAGCTTGTTCTCTCGCAACGAGGTATAGGAAGGCAGGTATAAAAATGTTGTGATTTTCTGTATATGATGGTATAGCAATGTGCGCGAGAAGAAGGTGGCAAGCACGATGTATGTAGCAGTCGATGTCTCCGGGGTCGCTTGGATTGTACTGCTAGCTACGGTGCAGACGAGTCGGTGTTGGGTGATAGTTTTCTGGTTGACTCTGCCTGTAGTCATATGCTTGTCTCAAAGATTAAGCCCTGCATGTCCAAGTTCACAATGTCTCACGGTAAAACCGTGGTTGGCTCATTAAATCAGACGAGGTTCCTCAAATAACACGATCCTACTTAAATAAATGTGGCAATTCTCTATAAAAGGTGCTAAGAAATATACACAAATCCATCAAATACTAAATCCTAGCCTCTACTACGTTAAGATACACGCGGAGGTAACCCGTTAACTCTCGGTTGGATCTTACTATATGTGGTACGCACTCCTGATAAAAATTGACGTGCTCTATCACTTCCCAGCAGTGATAGAGAGGTGGCGCGTTAACGGTGTCCATATGGTGAAGAAATATGGTTCGCTATCCTCGCATGAATTTATTTTGTGGCTCGACTTTGTCTCGACAATAGCTTGTTCTCTCGCAACGAGGTATAGGAAGGCAGGTATAAAAATGTTGTGATTTTCTGTATATGATGTTATAGCAATGTGCACGCGCATTCAAGTTTAAGATGCGCACGCTCAGAAGAATATAAGATGCGCTTGCGCATGCTGGTTTTAGATGCGCATACGAATATAAGATGCGCTTGCGCATGCTGGTTTTAGATGCGCACGCGCATACGAATATAAGATGCGCACGCGCAGAAGAATATAAGATGCGCTTGCGCATGCTGGTTTTAGATGCGCATGCGCATACGAATATAAGATGCGCACGCGCATAAAGTTTTAGATTCTCGCGCGCATACGAATATAAGATGCGCTTGCACATGCTAGTTTTAATTGCGCACGCGCATTCAAGTTTAAGATGCGCACGCGCAGAAGAATATAAGATGCGCTTGCGCATGCTGGTTTTAGATGCGCATGCGCATACGAATATAAGATGCGCTTGCGCATGCTGGTTTTAGATGCGCACGCGCATGCTAGTTTTAGATGCGCATGCGCAGAAGAATATAAGATGCACATGCGAGTTTGAGATGCGCACGCGCATACAAATATAAGATGCGCTTGAGCATGCTGGTTTTAGATGCGCATGCGCATACGAATATATGATGCGCACGCGCATAAAGTTTTGCATGCGCGCGCGCATACGAATATAAGATGCGCTTGCACATGCTAGTTTTAATTGCGCACGCGCATTCAAGTTTAAGATGCGCACGCGCAGAAGAATATAAGATGCGCACGCACATGCGAGTTTGAGATGCGCACGCGCATACAAATATAAGATGCGCTTGCGCATGCTGGTTTTAGATGCGCACGCGCAGAAGAATACTTGATGCGCACGCGCAGAAGAATATAAAATGTGCACGCACATGCGAGTTTGAGATGCGCACGCGAGCGTAAGATGCGCATGCGCATACGAATATAAGATGCGCTTGCGCATGCTGGTTTTAGATGCGCACTGCTAGCTACGGTGCAGATGAGTCAGTATTCTGTGATAGATTTCTGGTTGACTCTGCCAGTAGTCAAATGCTTGTCTCAAAGATTAAGCCCTGCATGTCCAAGTTAACAATGTCTTACGGTAAAACCGTGGTTGGCTCATTAAATCAGACGAGGTTGCTCAAATAACACGATCCTACTTAAATAAATGTGGCAATTCTCTACAAAAGGTGCTAAGAAATATACACAAATCCATCAAATACTAAATCCTAGCCTCTACTACGTTAAGATACACGCGGAGGTAACCCGTTAACTCTCAGTTGGATCTTACTATATGACGCACTCCTGATAAAAATTGACGTGCTCTATCACTTCCCAGCAGTGATAGAGAGGTGGCGCGTTAACGGTGTCCATATGGTGAAGAAATATGGTTCGCTATCCTCGCATGAATTTATTTTGTGGCTCGACTTTGTCTCGATAAAAGCCTGTTCTCTCGCAACGATGTACGGGCCGGCAGCTAGAAAATGGTTGTGGTATTTCTGTCTGTACTGGTGTAGCTGTTTACTTGTCCAGTAGGTGGCAAGTTATATGTCCGTAGCAGTCTTTCCCGTCGATATCGCCGGGGCATCTGGGATTCGCTCTGCACAGAGTGCTGTCTCCCAGTCCCCTATCTACGGTGCAGTCATGTCGGTGTTCGTTGATAGCTATCTGGTTGATCCTACCAGTAGTCATATGCTTGTCTCAAAGATTAAGCCATGCATGTATAAGTTCACACTGTCTCGCAGTGAAACCGCAAATGGCTCATTAAATCAGTCGAGGTTCCTTTGATGAAACGATCCTACTTGGATAACTGTGGCAATTCTAGAGCTAATACATGCTTACCAAGCTCCGACCCTCGTGGAAAGAGCGGTTTTATTAGTTTAAAACTAATCGCCGTTGCCCTTAGCGGGGTGTGGCGTCCCCACTGGTGACTCTGGATAACTTTGTGCTGATCTCATGTGCCAGCGACGCATTTTTTAAATGTCTACCCTATCAAATGTTGATGGTACGTGACATGCCTGCCATTTTTGTAACGGGAATCGGGGTACGATTCCGGAGATGGAGCATGAGCAACGGCTACCACATCCAAGGAAGGCAGCAGGCGCGCATCTTACCCACTCACTGCACGGAGAGGTAGTGACGAAAAATAATACAACCGTGGTTGGCTCATTAAATCAGACGAGGTTGCTCAAATAACACGATCCTACTTAAATAAATGTGGCAATTCTCTATAAAAGGTGCTAAGAAATATACACAAATCCATCAAATACTAAATCCTAGCCTCTACTACGTTAAGATACACGCGGAGGTAACCCGTTAACTCTCGGTTGGATCTTACTATATGTGGTACGCACTCCTGATAAAAATTGACGTGCTCTATCACTTCTCAGCAGTGATAGAGAGGTGGCGCGTTAACGGTGTCCATATGGTGAAGAAATATGGTTCGCTATCCTCGCATGAATTTATTTTGTGGCTCGACTTTGTCTCGACAGTAGCTTGTTCTCTCGCAACGAGGTATAGGAAGGCAGGTATAAAAATGTTGTGATTTTCTGTATATGATGTTATAGCAATGTGCGCGTGAAGAAGGTGGCAAGCACGATGTATGTAGCAGTCGATGTCTCCGGGGTCGCTTGGATTGTACTGCTAGCTACGGTGCAGATGAGTCAGTATTGTGTGATAGATTTCTGGTTGACTCTGCCAGTAGTCAAATGCTTGTCTCAAAGATTAAGCCCTGCATGTCCAGGTTCACAATGTCTCACGGTAAAACCGTGGTTGGCTCATTAAATCAGACGAGGTTACTCAAATAACACGATCCTACTTAAATAAATGTGGCAATTCTCTATAAAAGGTGCTAAGAAATATACACAAATCCATCAAATACTAAATCCTAGCCTCTACTACGTTAAGATACATGCGGAGGTAACCCGTTTCCTAGCAGTGATAGAGAGGTGGCGCGTTAACGGTGTCCATATGGTGAAGAAATATGGTTCGCTATCCTCGCATGAATTTATTTTGTGGCTCGACTTTGTCTCGAATACGAATATAAGATGCGCTTGCGCATGCTGGTTTTAGATGCGCACGCGCATTCGAGTTTAAGATGCGCACGCGCAGAAGAATATAAGATGCGCTTGCGCATGCTGGTTTTAGATGCGCATGCGCATACGAATATAAGATGCGCACGCGCATAAAGTTTTGGATGCGCGCGCGCATACGAATATAAGATGCGCTTGCACATGCTAGTTTTAATTGCGCACGCACATTCAAGTTTAAGATGCGCACGCGCAGAAGAATATAAGATGCGCTTGCGCATGCTGGTTTTAGATGCGCATGCGCATACGAATATAAGATGCGCTTGCGCATGCTGGTTTTAGATGCGCATGCGCATACGAATATAAGATGCGCTTGCGCATGCTGGTTTTAGATGCGCATGCGCATACGAATATAAGATGCGCGCGCGCACACGAATATAAGATGCGCTTGCACATGCTAGTTTTAATTGCGCACGCGCATTTAAGTTTAAGATGCGCACGCGCACAAGAATATAAGATGCGCACGCACATGCGAGTTTGAGATGCGCACGCGAGCGTAAGATGCGCATGCGCATACGAATATAAGATGCGCTTGCGCATGCTGGTTTTAGATGCGCACTGCTAGCTACGGTGCAGATGAGTCAGTATTGTGTGATAGATTTCTGGTTGACTCTGCCAGTAGTCAAATGCTTGTCTCAAAGATTAAGCCCTGCATGTCCAATTTCACAATGTCTTACGGTAAAACCGTGGTTGGCTCATTAAATCAGACGAGGTTGCTCAAATAACACGATCCTACTTAAATAAATGTGGCAATTCTCTACAAAAGGTGCTAAGAAATATACACAAATCCATCAAATACTAAATCCTAGCCTCTACTACGTTAAGATACACGCGGAGGTAACCCGTTAACTCTCAGTTATATCTTACTATATGACGCACTCCTGATAAAAATTGACGTGCTCTATCACTTCCCAGCAGTGATGGAGAGGTGGCGCGTTAACGGTGTCCATATGGTGAAGAAATATGGTTCGCTATCCTCGCATGAAATTATTTTGTGGCTCGACAATAGCTTGTTCTCTCGCAACGAGGTATAGGAAGGCAGGTATAAAAATGTTATGATTTTCTGTATATGATGGTATAGCAATGTGCGCGTGAAGAAGGTGGCACGCACGATGTATGTAGCAGTCGATGTCTCCGGGGTCGCTTGGATTGTACTGCTAGCTACGGTGCAGATGAGTCAGTATTGTGTGATAGATTTCTGGTTGACTCTGCCAGTAGTCAAATGCTTGTCTCAAAGATTAAGCCCTGCATGTCCAAGTTCACAGTGTCTCACGGTAAAACCGTGGTTGGCTCATTAAATCAGACGAGGTTGCTCAAATAACACGATCCTACTTAAATAAATGTGGCAATTCTCTATAAAAGGTGCTAAGAAATATACACAAATCCATCAAATACTAAATCCTAGCCTCTACTACGTTAAGATACACGCGGAGGTAACCCGTTAACTCTCGGTTGGATCTTACTATATGTGGTACGCACTCCTGATAAAAATTGACGTGCTCTATCACTTCCCAGCAGTTATAGAGAGGTGGCGCGTTAACGGTGTCCATATGGTGAAGAAATAAGGTTCGCTATCCTCGCATGAATTTATTTTGTGGCTCGACTTTGTCTCGACAATAGCTTGTTCTCTCGCAACGAGGTATAGGAAGGCAGGTATAAAAATGTTGTGATTTTCTGTATATGATGGTATAGCAATGTGCGCATGAAGAAGGTGGCAAGCACGATGTATGTAGCAGTCGGTGTCGCTTGGATTGTACTGCTAGCTACGGTGCAGATGAGTCAGTATTGTGTGATAGATTTCTGGTTGATTTCTGCCAGTAGTCAAATGCTTGTCTCAAAGATTAAGCCATGCATGTATAAGTTCACACTGTCTCGCAGTGAAACCGCAAATGGTTCATTAAATCAGTCGAGGTTCCTTAGATGAAACGATCCTACTGGGATAACTGGCAATTCTAGAGCTAATACATGCTTACCAAGCTCCGACCCTCGTGGAAAGAGCGGTTTTATTAGTTCAAAACCAATCGCCGTTGTCCATAGCGGGATGCGGCGTCCCCACTGGTGACTCTGGATAACTTTGTGCTAATCTCATGTGCCAGCGACGCATTTTTCAAATGTCTGCCCTATCAAATGTCGATGGTACGTGACATTCCTGCCATGTTTGTAACGGGAATCTGGGTACGATTCCGGAGATGGAGCATGAGAAACGTCTATCACATCCAAGGAAGGCAGCAGGCGCTCATCTTACCCACTCACGGGACGGAGAGGTAGTGACGAAAAATAATAAAACAGTGGTTGGCTCATTAAATCAGACGAGGTTGCTCAAATAACACGATCCTACTTAAATAAATGTGGCAATTCTCTATAAAAGGTGCCAAGAAATATACACAAATCCATCAAATACTAAATCATAGCCTCTACTACGTTAAGATACACGCGGAGGTAACCCGTTAACTCTCGGTTGGATCTTACTATATGTGGTACGCACTCCTGATAAAAATTGACGTGCTCTATCACTTCCCAGCAGTGATAGAGAGGTGGCGCGTTAACGGTGTCCATATGGTGAAGAAAGATGGTTCGCTATCCTCGCATGAATTTATTTTGTGGCTCGACAATAGCTTGTTCTCTCGCAACGAGGTATAGGAAGGCAGGTATAAAAATGTTGTGATTTTCTGTATATGATGGTATAGCAATATGTGCGTGAAGAAGCTGGCAAGCACGATGTATGTAGCAGTCGATGTCTCCGGGGTCGCCTGGATTGTACTGCTAGCTAAGGTGCAGATGAGTCGGTGTTGTGTGATAGATTTCTGGTTGACTCTGACAGTAGTCAAATGCTTGTCTCAAAAATTAAGCCCTGCATGTCCAAGTTCACAATGTCTCACGGTAAACCGTGGTTGGCTCATTAAATCAGACGAGGTTCCTCAAATAACACGATCCTACTTAAATAAATGTGGCAATTCTCTATAAAAGGTGCTAAGAAATATACACAAATCCATCAAATACTAAATCCTAGCCTCTACTACGTTAAGATACACGCGGTTGTAACCCGTTAACTCTCGGTTGGATCTTACTATATGTGGTACGCACTCCTGATAAAAATTGATGTGCTCTATCACTTCCCAGCAGTTATAGAGAGGTGGCGCGTTAACGGTGTCCATATGGTGAAGAAATATGGTTCGCTATCCTCGCATGAATTTATTTTGTGGCTCGACTTTGTCTCGACAATAGCTTGTTCTCTCGCAACGAGGTATAGGAAGGCAGGTATAAAAATGTTGTGATTTTTTGTATATGATGGTATAGCAATGTGCGCGTGAAGAAGGTGGCAAGCACGATGTATGTAGCAGTCGGTGTCGCTTGGATTGTACTGCTAGCTACGGTGCAGATGAGTCAGTATTGTGTGATAGATTTCTGGTTGACTCTGCCAGTAGTCAAATGCTTGTCTCAAAGATTAAGCCCTGCATGTCCAATTTCACAATGTCTTACGGTAAAACCGTGGTTGGCTCATTAAATCAGACGAGGTTGCTCAAATAACACGATCCTACTTAAATAAATGTGGCAATTCTCTACAAAAGGTGCTAAGAAATATACACAAATCCATCAAATACTAAATCCTAGCCTCTACTACGTTAAGATACACGCGGAGGTAACCCGTTAACTCTCAGTTGGATCTTACTATATGACGCACTCCTGATAAAAATTGACGTGCTCTATCACTTCCCAGCAGTGATAGATAGGTGGCGCGTTAACTGTGTCCGTATGGTGAAGAAATATGGTTCGCTATCCTCGCATGAATTTATTTTGTGGCTCGACTTTGTCTCGATAAAAGCCTGTTCTCTCGCAACGATGTACGGGCCGGCAGCTAGAAAATGGTTGTGGTATTTCTGTCTGTACTGGTGTAGCTGTTTACTTGTCCAGTAGGTGGCAAGTTATATGTCCGTGGCAGTCTTTCCCGTCGATATCGCCAGGGCCTCTGGGATTCGCTCTGCACAGAGTGCTGTCTCCCAGTCCCCTAGCTACGGTGCAGTCATGTCGGTGTTCGTTGATAGCTATCTGGTTGATCCTACCAGTAGTCATATGCTGGTCTCAAAGATTAAGCCATGCATGTATAAGTTCACACTGTCTCACAGTGAAACCGCAAATGGCTCATTAAATCAGTCGAGGTTCCTTAGATGAAACGATCCTACTTGGATAACTGTGGCAATTCTAGAGCTAATACATGCTTACCAAGCTCCGACCCTCGTGGAAAGAGCGGTTTTATTAGTTCAGAACCAATCGCCGTTGCCCTAAGCGGGGTGCGGCGTCCCCACTGGTGACTCTGGATAACTTTGTGCTGATCACATGTGCCAGCGACGCATTTTTCAAATGTCTGCCCTATCAAATGTCGATAGTACGTGACATGCCTGCCATGTTTGTAACGGGAATCGGGGTACGATTCCGGAGATGGAGCATGAGAAACGTCTATCACATCCAAGGAAGGCAGCAGGCGCTCATCTTACCCACTCACGGGACGGAGAGGTAGTGACGAAAAATAATAAAACAGTGGTTGGCTCATTAAATCAGACGAGGTTCCTCAAATAACACGATCCTACTTAAATAAATGTGGCAATTCTCTACAAAAGGTGCTAGGAAATATACACAAATCCATCAAATACTAAATCCTAGCCTCTACTACGTTAAGATACACGCGGAGGTAACCCGTTAACTCTCGGTTGGATCTTACTATATGTGGTACGCACTCCTGATAAAAATTGACGTGCTTTATCACTTCCCAGCAGTGATAGAGAGGTGGCGCGTTAACGGTGTCCATATGGTGAAGAAATATGGTTCGCTATCCTCGCATGAATTTATTTTGTGCTTTGACTTTTTCTCGATAAACCTTGTTTACGCGGAGTTAACCCGTTAACTCTCAGTTGGATCTTACTATATGACGCACTCCTAATAAAAATTGACGTGCTCTATCACTTCCCAGCAGTGATAGATAGGTGGCGCGTTAACTGTGTCCGTATGGTGAAGAAATATGGTTCGCTATCCTCGCATGAATTTATTTTGTGGCTCGACTTTGTCTCGATAAAAGCCTGTTCTCTCGCAACGATGTACGGGCCGGCAGCTAGAAAATGGTTGTGGTCTTTCTGTCTGTACTGGTGTAGCTGTTTACTTGTCCAGTAGGTGGCAAGTTATATGTCCGTAGCAGTCTTTTCCATCGATATCGCCGGTGCCTCTGGGATTCGCTCTGCACAGAGTGCTGTCTCCCAGTCCCCTAGCTACGGTGCAGTCATGTCGGTGTTCGTTGATAGCTATCTGGTTGATCCTACCAGTAGTCGTATGCTTGTCTCAAAGATTAAGCCATGCATGTATAAGTTCACACTGTCTCGCAGTGAAACCGCAAATGGCTCATTAAATCAGTCGAGGTTCCTTAGATGAAACGATCCTACTTGGATAACTGTGGCAATTCTAGAGCTAATACATGCTTACCAAGCTCCGACCCTCGTGGAAAGAGCGGTTTTATTAGTTCAAAACCAATCGCAGTTGTCCTTAGCGGGATGCGGCGTCCCCACTGGTGACTCTGGATAACTTTGTGCTAATCTCATGTGCCAGCGACGCATTTTTCTAATGTCTGCCCTATCAAATGTCGATGGTACGTGACATGCCTGCCATGTTTGTAACGGGAATCTGGGTACGATTCCGGAGATGGAGCATGAGAAACGTCTATCACATCCAAGGAAGGCAGCAGGCGCTCATCTTACCCACTCACGGGACGGAGAGGTAGTGACGAAAAATAATAAAACAGTGGTTGGCTCATTAAATCAGACGAGGTTGCTCAAATAACACGATCCTACTTAAATAAATGTGGCAATTCTCTATAAAAGGTGCCAAGAAATATACACAAATCCATCAAACACTAAATCCTAGCCTCTACTACGTTAAGATACACGTGGAGGTAACCCGTTAACTCTCGGTTGGATCTTACTATATGTGGTACGCACTCCTGATAAAAATTGACGTGCTCTATCACTTCCCAGCAGTGATAGAGAGGTGGCGCGTTAACGGTGTCCATATGGTGAAGAAAGATGGTTCGCTATCCTCGCATGAATTTATTTTGTGGCTCGACAATAGCTTGTTCTCTCGCAACGAGGTATAGGAAGGCAGGTATAAAAATGTTGTGATTTTCTGTATATGATGGTATAGCAATATGTGCGTGAAGAAGCTGGCAAGCACGATGTATGTAGCAGTCGATGTCTCCGGGGTCGCCTGGATTGTACTGCTAGCTAAGGTGCAGATGAGTCGGTGTTGTGTGATAGATTTCTGGTTGACTCTGACAGTAGTCAAATACTTGTCTCAAAAATTAAGCCCTGCATGTCCAAGTTCACAATGTCTCACGGTAAACCGTGGTTGGCTCATTAAATCAGACGAGGTTCCTCAAATAACACGATCCTACTTAAATAAATGTGGCAATTCTCTATAAAAGGTGCTAAGAAATATACACAAATCCATCAAATACTAAATCCTAGCCTCTACTACGTTAAGATACACGCGGTTGTAACCCGTTAACTCTCGGTTGGATCTTACTATATGTGGTACGCACTCCTGATAAAAATTGACGTGCTCTATCACTTCCCAGCAGTGATAGAGAGGTGGCGCGTTAACGGTGTCCATATGGTGAAGAAATATGGTTCGCTATACTCGCATGAATTTATTTTGTGGCTCGACTTTTTCTCGATAAAAGCCTGTTCTCCGCAACGATGTATGGGCCGGCAGCTAGAAAATGGTTGTGGTATTTCTGTCTGTACTGGTGTAGCTGTTTACTTGTCCAGTAGGTGGCAAGTTATATGTCCGTAGCAGTCTTTCCCGTCGATATCGCCGGGGCCTCTGGGATTCGCTCTGCACAGAGTGCTGTCTCCCAGTCCCCTAGCTACGGTGCAGTCATGTCGGTGTTCGTTGATAGCTATCTGGTTGATCCTACCAGTAGGCATATGCTTGTCTCAAATATTAAGCCATGCATGTATAAGTTTACACTGTCTCGCAGTAAAACCGCAAATGGCTCATTAAATCAGTCGAGGTTCCTTAGATGAAACGATCCTACTTGGATAACTGTGGCAATTCTAGAGCTAATACATGCTTGCCAAGCTCCGACCCTCGTGGAAAGAGCGGTTTTATTAGTTTAAAACCAATCGCCGTTGCCCTTAGCGGGGTGTGGCGTCCCCACTGGTGACTCTGGATAACTTTGTGCTGATCTCATGTGCCAGCGACGCATTTTTCAAATGTCTGCCCTATCAAATGTTGATGGTACGTGACATGCCTGCCATGTTTGTTACGGGAACCGGGGTACTATTCCGGAGATGGAGCATGAGAAACGGCTACTACAACCAAGGAAGGCAGCAGGCGCGCATCTTACCCACTCAGTGACGAGGTAGTGACGAAAAATAATAAAACCGTGGTTGGCTCATTAAATCAGACGAGGTTGCTCAAATAACACGATCCTACTTAAATAAATGTGGCAATTCTCTATAAAAGGTGCTAAAAAATATTCACAAATCCATCAAATACTAAATCCTAGCCTCTACTACGTTAAGATACATGCGGAGGTAACCAGTTTCCTAGCAGTGATAGAGAGGTGGCGCGTTAACGGTGTCCATATGGTGAAGAAATATGGTTCGCTATCCTCGCATGAATTTATTTTGTGGCTCGACTTTGTCTCGAATACGAATATAAGATGCGCTTGCGCATGCTGGTTTTAGATGCGCATGCGCATACGAATATAAGATGCGCACGCGCATAAAGTTTTGGATGCGCGAGCGCATACGAATATAAGATGCGCTTGTACATGCTAGTTTTAATTGCGCACGCGCATTCAAGTTTAAGATGCGCACGCGCAGAAGAATATAAGATGCGCTTGCGCATGCTGGTTTTAGATGCGCATGCGCATACGAATATAAGATGCGCTTGCGCATGCTGGTTTTAGATGCGCATGCGCATACGAATATAAGATGCGCTTGCGCATGCTGGTTTTAGATGCGCATGCGCATACGAATATAAGATGCGCGCGCGCATACGAATATAAGATGCGCTTGCACATGCAAGTTTTAATTGCGCACGCGCATTCAAGTTTAAGATGCGCACGCGCAGAAGAATATAAGATGCGCTTGCGCATGCTGGTTTTAGATGCGCATACGAATATATGATGCGCACGCGCATAAAGTTTTGCATGCGCGCGCGCATACGAATACAAGATGCGCTTGCACATGCTAGTTTTAATTGCGCACGCGCATTCAAGTTTAAGATGCGCACGCGCAGAAGAATATAAGGCACGCACATGCGAGTTTGAGATGCGCACGCGCATACAAATATAAGATGCGCTTGCGCATGCTGGTTTTAGATGCGCACGCGCAGAAGAATATTAGATGCGCACGCTCAGAAGAATATAAAATGTGCACGCACATGCGAGTTTTTGAGATGCGCACGCGCATACAAATATAAGATGTGCTTGCGCATGCTGGTTTTAGATGCGCAAGCGCATATGAATATAAGATGCGCTTGCGCATGCTGGTTTTAGATGCGCACGCGCATTCAAGTTTAAGATGCGCACGCGCACAAGAATATAAGATGCGCACGCACATGCGAGTTTGAGATGCGCACGCGAGCGTAAGATGCGCATGCGCATACGAATATAAGATGCGCTTGCGCATGCTGGTTTTAGATGCGCACTGCTAGCTACGGTGCAGATGATTCAGTATTGTGTGATAGATTTCTGGTTGACTCTGCCAGTAGTCAAATGCTTGTCTCAAAGATTAAGCCCTGCATGTCCAAGTTCACAATGTCTTACGGTAAAACCGTGGTTGGCTCATTAAATCAGACGAGGTTGCTCAAATAACACGATCCTACTTAAATAAATGTGGCAATTCTCTACAAAAGGTGCTAAGAAATATACACAAATCCATCAAATACTAAATCCTAGCCTCTACTACGTTAAGATACACGCGGAGGTAACCCGTTAACTCTCAGTTGGATCTTACTATATGACGCACTCCTGATAAAAATTGACGTGCTCTATCACTTCCCAGCAGTGATAGAGAGGTGGCGCGTTAACGGTGTCCATATGGTAAAGAAATATGGTTCGCTATCCTCGCATGAATTTATTTTGTGGCTCGACTTTGTCTCGATAAAAGCCTGTTCTCTCGCAACGATGTACGGGCCGGCAGCTAGAAAATGGTTGTGGTATTTCTGTCTGTACTGGTGTAGCTGTTTACTTGTCCAGTGGGTGGCAAGTTATATGTCCGTAGCAGTCTTTTCCGTCGATATCGCCGGAGCCTCTGGGATTCGCTCTGCACAGAGTGCTGTCTCCCAGTCCCCTAGCTACGGTGCAGTCATGTCGATGTTCGTTGATAGCTATCTGGTTGATCATACCAGTAGTCATATGCTCGTCTCAAAGATTAAGCCATGCATGTATAAGTTCACACTGTCTCGCAGTGAAACCGCAAATGGCTCATTAAATCAGTCGAGGTTCCTTAGATGAAACGATCCTACTTGGATAACTGTGGCAATTCTAGAGCTAATACATGCTTACCAAGCTCCGACCCTCGTGGAAAGAGCGGTTTTATTAGTTCAAAACCAATCGCCGTTGCCCTTAGCGGGGTGCGGCGTCCCCACTGGTGACTCTGGATAACTTTGTGCTGATCTCATGTGCCAGCGACGCATTTTTCAAATGTCTGCCCTATCAAATGTTGATGGTACGTGACATGCCTGCCATGTTTGTTACGGGAACCGGGGTACTATTCCGGAGATGGAGCATGAGAAACGGCTACCACAACCAAGGAAGGCAGCAGGCGCGCATCTTACCCACTCACTGCACGGAGAGGTAGTGACGAAAAATAATAAAACCGTGGTTGGCTCATTAAATCAGACGAGGTTGCTCAAATAACACGATCCTACTTAAATAAATGTGGCAATTCTCTATAAAAGGTGCTACGAAATATACACAAATCCATCAAATACTAAATGCTAGCCTCTACTACGTTAAGATACACGCGGAGATAACCCGTTAACTCTCGGTTGGATCTTACTATATGTGGTACGCACTCCTGATAAAAATTGACGTGCTCTATCACTTCCCAACAGTGATAGAGAGGTGGCGCGTTAACGGTGTCCATATGGTGAAGAAATATGGTTCGCTATCCTCGCATGAATTTATTTTGTGCTTTGACTTTTTCTCGATAAACCTTGTTCTCTTGCAACGAGGTATAGGAAGGCAGGTATTAAAATGATGTGATTTTCTGTGTATGCTGGTATAGCAATGTGTGCGTGAAGAAGGTGGCAAGCACGATGTATGTAGCAGTCGATGTCTCCGGTGTCGCTTGGATTGTACTGCTAGCTACGGTGCAGATGAGTCAGTATTGTGTGATAGATTTCTGGTTGACTCTGCCAGTAGTCAAATGCTTGTCTCAAAGATTAAGCCCTGCATGTCCAAGTTCACAATGTCTTACGGTAAAACCGTGGTTGGCTCATTAAATCAGACGAGGTTGCTCAAATAACACGATCCTACTTAAATAAATGTGGCAATTCTCTACAAAAGGTGCTAAGAAATATACACAAATCCATCAAATACTAAATCCTAGCCTCTACTACGTTAAGATACACGCGGAGGTAACCCGTTAACTCTCAGTTGGATCTTACTATATGACGCACTCCTGATAAAAATTGACGTGCTCTATCACTTCCCAGCAGTGATAGAGAGGTGGCGCGTTAACGGTGTCCATATGGTAAAGAAATATGGTTCGCTATCCTCGCATGAATTTATTTTGTGGCTCGACTTTGTCTCGATAAAAGCCTGTTCTCTCGCAACGATGTACGGGCCGGCAGCTAGAAAATGGTTGTGGTATTTCTGTCTGTACTGGTGTAGCTGTTTACTTGTCCAGTGGGTGGCAAGTTATATGTCCGTAGCAGTCTTTTCCGTCGATATCGCCGGAGCCTCTGGGATTCGCTCTGCACAGAGTGCTGTCTCCCAGTCCCCTAGCTACGGTGCAGTCATGTCGATGTTCGTTGATAGCTATCTGGTTGATCATACCAGTAGTCATATGCTTGTCTCAAAGATTAAGCCATGCATGTATAAGTTCACACTGTCTCGCAGTGAAACCGCAAATGGCTCATTAAATCAGTCGAGGTTCCTTAGATGAAACGATCCTACTTGGATAACTGTGGCAATTCTAGAGCTAATACATGCTTACCAAGCTCCGACCCTCGTGGAAAGAGCGGTTTTATTAGTTCAAAACCAATCGCCGTTGCCCTTAGCGGGGTGCGGCGTCCCCACTGGTGACTCTGGATAACTTTGTGCTGATCTCATGTGCCAGCGACGCATTTTTCAAATGTCTGCCCTATCAAATGTTGATGGTACGTGACATGCCTGCCATGTTTGTTACGGGAACCGGGGTACTATTCCGGAGATGGAGCATGAGAAACGGCTACCACAACCAAGGAAGGCAGCAGGCGCGCATCTTACCCACTCACTGCACGGAGAGGTAGTGACGAAAAATAATAAAACCGTGGTTGGCTCATTAAATCAGACGAGGTTGCTCAAATAACACGATCCTACTTAAATAAATGTGGCAATTCTCTATAAAAGGTGCTACGAAATATACACAAATCCATCAAATACTAAATGCTAGCCTCTACTACGTTAAGATACACGCGGAGATAACCCGTTAACTCTCGGTTGGATCTTACTATATGTGGTACGCACTCCTGATAAAAATTGACGTGCTCTATCACTTCCCAACAGTGATAGAGAGGTGGCGCGTTAACGGTGTCCATATGGTGAAGAAATATGGTTCGCTATCCTCGCATGAATTTATTTTGTGCTTTGACTTTTTCTCGATAAACCTTGTTCTCTTGCAACGAGGTATAGGAAGGCAGGTATTAAAATGATGTGATTTTCTGTGTATGCTGGTATAGCAATGTGTGCGTGAAGAAGGTGGCAAGCACGATGTATGTAGCAGTCGATGTCTCCGGTGTCGCTTGGATTGTACTGCTAGCTACGGTGCAGATGAGTCAGTATTGTGTGATAGATTTCTGGTTGACTCTGCCAGTAGTCAAATGCTTGTCTCAAAGATTAAGCCCTGCATGTCCAAGTTCACAATGTCTTACGGTAAAACCGTGGTTGGCTCATTAAATCAGACGAGGTTGCTCAAATAACACGATCCTACTTAAATAAATGTGGCAATTCTCTACAAAAGGTGCTAAGAAATATACACAAATCCATCAAATACTAAATCCTAGCCTCTACTACGTTAAGATACACGCGGAGGTAACCCGTTAACTCTCGGTTGGATCTTACTATATGTGGTACGCACTCTTGATAAAAATTGACGTGCTCTATCACTTCCCAGCAGTGATAATAAAACCGTGGTTTGCTCATTAAATCAGACGAGGTTGCTCAAATAACACGATCCTACTTAAATAAATGTGGCAATTCTCTATAAAAGGTGCTAAGAAATATACACAAATCCATCAAATACTAAATCCTAGCCTTTACTACGTTAAGATACACGCGGAGGTAACCCGTTAACTCTCGGTTGGATCTTACTATATGTGGTACGCACTCCTGATAAAAATTGACGTGCTCTATCACTTCCCAGCAGTGATAGAGAGGTGGCGCGTTAACGGTGTCCATATGGTGAAGAAATATGGTTCGCTATCCTCGCATGAATTTATTTTGTGGCTCGACTTTGTCTCGACAATAGCTTGTTCTCTCGCAACGAGGTATAGGAAGGCAGGTATAAAAATGTTGTGATTTTCTGTATATGATGTTATAGCAATGTGCACGCGCATTCAAGTTTAAGATGCGCACGCGCAGAAGAATATAAGATGCGCTTGCGCATGCTGGTTTTAGATGCGCATGCGCATACGAATATAAGATGCGCTTGCGCATGCTGGTTTTAGAAGCGCATGCGCATACGAATATAAGATGCGCACGCGCTTAAAGTTTTAGATGCGCGCGCGCATACGAATATAAGATGCGCTTGCACATGCTAGTTTTAATTGCACACGCGCATTCAAGTTTAAGATGCGCACGCGCAGAAGAATATAAGATGCGCTTGCGTATGCTGGTTTTAGATGCGCATGCGCATACGAATATAAGATGCGCTTGCGCATGCTGGTTTTAGATGCGCATGCGCATACGAATATAAGATGCGCTTGCGCATGCTGGTTTTAGATGCGCACGCGCATGCTAGTTTAAGATGCGCACGCGCACAAGAATATAAGATGCGCACGCACATGCGAGTTTGAGATGCGCACGCGAGCGTAAGATGCGCATGCGCATACGAATATAAGATGCGCTTGCGCATGCTGGTTTTAGATGCGCACTGCTAGCTACGGTGCAGATGAGTCAGTATTGTGTGATAGATTTCTGGTTGACTCTGCCAGTAGTCAAATGCTTGTCTCAAAGATTAAGCCCTGCATGTCCAAGTTCACAATGTCTTACGGTAAAACCGTGGTTGGCTCATTAAATCAGACGAGGTTGCTCAAATAACACGATCCTACTTAAATAAATGTGGCAATTCTCTACAAAAGGTGCTAAGAAATATACACAAATCCATCAAATACTAAATCCTAGCCTCTACTACGTTAAGATACACGCGGAGGTAACCCGTTAACTCTCAGTTGGATCTTACTATATGACGCACTCCTGATAAAAATTGACGTGCTCTATCACTTCCCAGCAGTGATAGAGAGGTGGCGCGTTAACGGAGTCCATATGGTAAAGAAATATGGTTCGCTATCCTCGCATGAATTTATTTTGTGGCTCGACTTTATCTCGATAAAAGCCTGTTCTCTCGCAACGATGTACGGGCCGGCAGCTAGCAAATGGTTGTGGTATTTCTGTCTGTACTGGTGTAGCTGTTTACTTGTCCAGTAGGTGGCAAGTTATATGTCCGTAGCAGTCTTTTCCGTCGATATCGCCGGAGCCTCTGGGATTCGCTCTGCACAGAGTGCTGTCTCCCAGTCCCCTAGCTACGGTGCAGTCATGTCGATGTTCGTTGATAGCTATCTGGTTGATCATACCAGTAGTCATATGCTTGTCTCAAAGATTAAGCCATGCATGTATAAGTTCACACTGTCTCGCAGTGAAACCGCAAATGGCTCATTAAATCAGTCGAGGTTCCTTAGATGAAACGATCCTACTTGGATAACTGTGGCAATTCTAGAGCTAATACATGCTTACCAAGCTCCGACCCTCGTGGAAAGAGCGGTTTTATTAGTTCAAAACCAATCGCCGTTGCCCTTAGCGGGGTGCGGCGTCCCCACTGGTGACTCTGGATAACTTTGTGCTGATCTCATGTGCCAGCGACGCATTTTTCAAATGTCTGCCCTATCAAATGTTGATGGTACGTGACATGCCTGCCATGTTTGTTACGGGAACCGGGGTACTATTCCGGAGATGGAGCATGAGAAACGGCTACCACAACCAAGGAAGGCAGCAGGCGCGCATCTTACCCACTCACTGCACGGAGAGGTAGTGACGAAAAATAATAAAACCGTGGTTGGCTCATTAAATCAGACGAGGTTGCTCAAATAACACGATCCTACTTAAATAAATGTGGCAATTCTCTATAAAAGGTGCTACGAAATATACACAAATCCATCAAATACTAAATCCTAGCCTCTACTACGTTAAGATACACGCGGAGGTAACCCGTTAACTCTCGGTTGGATCTTACTATATGTGGTACGCACTCCTGATAAAAATTGACGTGCTCTATCACTTCCCAGCAGTGATAGAGAGGTGGCGCGTTAACGGTGTCCATATGGTGAAGAAATATGGTTCGCTATCCTCGCATGAATTTATTTTGTGCTTTGACTTTTTCTCGATAAACCTTGTTCTCTTGCAACGAGGTATAGGAAGGCAGGTATTAAAATGATGTGATTTTCTGTGTATGCTGGTATAGCAATGTGTGCGTGAAGAAGGTGGCAAGCACGATGTATGTAGCAGTCGATGTCTCCGGTGTCGCTTGGATTGTACTGCTAGCTACGATGCAGATGAGTCAGTATTGTGTGATAGATTTCTGGTTGACTCTGCTAGTAGTCAAATGCTTGTCTCAAAGATTAAGCCCTGCATGTCAAAGTTCACAATGTCTTACGGTAAAACCGTGGTTGGCTCATTAAATCAGACGAGGTTGCTCAAATAACACGATCCTACTTAAATAAATGTGGCAATTCTCTACAAAAGGTGCTAAGAAATATACACAAATCCATCAAATACTAAATCCTAGCCTCTACTACGTTAAGATACACGCGGAGGTAACCCGTTAACTCTCGGTTGGATCTTACTATATGTGGTACGCACTCCTGATAAAAATTGACGTGCTTTATCACTTCCCAGCAGTGATAGAGAGGTGGCGCGTTAACGGTGTCCATATGGTGAAGAAATATGGTTCGCTATCCCCGCACGAATTTATTTTGTGGCTCGATTTTTCTCGATAAAAGCCTGTTCTCCGCAACGATGTACGGGCCGGCAGCTAGAAAATGGTTGTGGTATTTCTGTCTGTACTGGTGTAGCTGTTTACTTGTCCAGTAGGTGGCAAGTTATATGTCCGTAGCAGTCTTTCCTGTCGATATCGCCGGGGCCTCTGGGATTCGCTCTGCACAGAGTGCTGTCTCCCAGTCCCCTAGCTACGGTGCAGTCATGTCGGTGTTCGTTGATAGCTATCTTGTTGATCCTACCAGTAGTCATATGCTTGTCTCAAAGATTAAGCCATGCATGTATAAGTTCACACTGTCTCGCAGTGAAACCGCAAATGGCTCATTAAATCAGTCGAGGTTCCTTAGATGAAACGATCCTACTTGGATAACTGTGGCAATTCTAGAGCTAATACATGCTTACCAAGCTCCGACCATCGTAGAAAGAGCGGTTTTATTAGTTCAAAACCAATCGCCGTTGCCCTTAGCGGGGTGCGGCGTCCCCACTGGTGACTCTGGATAACTTTGTGCTGATCTCATATGCCAGCGACGCATTTTTCAAATGTCTGCCCTTTCAAATGTTGATGGTACGTGACATGCCTGCCATGTTTGTAATGGGAATCGGGGTGCGATTCCGGAGATGGAGCATGAGAAACGGCTACCACATCCAAGGAAGGCAGCAGGCGCGCATCTTACCCACTCAATGCACGGAGAGGTAGTGACGAAAAATAATAAAACCGTGGTTGGCTCATTAAATCTGACGATGTTGCTCAAATAACACGATCCTACTTAAATAAATGTTGCAATTCTCTATAAAAGGTGCTAAGAAATATACACAAATCCATCAAATACTAAATCCTAGCCTCTACTACGTTAAGATACACGCGGAGGTAACCCGTTAACTCTCGGTTGGATCTTACTATATGTGGTACGCACTCCTGATAAAAATTGACGTGCTCTATCACTTCCCAGCAGTGATAGAGAGGTGGCGCGTTAACGGTGTCCATATGGTGAAGAAATATTGTTCGCTATCCTCGCATGAATTTATTTTGTGGCTCGACTTTGTCTCGACAATAGCTTGTTCTCTCGCAACGAGGTATAGGAAGGCAGGTATAAAAATGTTGTGATTTTCTGTATATGATGGTATAGCAATGTGCGCGAGAAGAAGGTGGCAAGCACGATGTATGTAGCAGTCGATGTCTCCGGGGTCGCTTGGATTGTACTGCTAGCTACGGTGCAGACGAGTCGGTGTTGGGTGATAGTTTTCTGGTTGACTCTGCCTGTAGTCATATGCTTGTCTCAAAGATTAAGCCCTGCATGTCCAAGTTCACAATGTCTCACGGTAAAACCGTGGTTGGCTCATTAAATCAGACGAGGTTCCTCAAATAACACGATCCTACTTAAATAAATGTGGCAATTCTCTATAAAAGGTGCTAAGAAATATACACAAATCCATCAAATACTAAATCCTAGCCTCTACTACGTTAAGATACACGCGGAGGTAACCCGTTAACTCTCGGTTGGATCTTACTATATGTGGTACGCACTCCTGATAAAAATTGATGTGCTCTATCACTTCCCAGCAGTGATAGAGAGGTGGCGCGTTAACGGTGTCCATATGGTGAAGAAATATGGTTCGCTATCCTCGCATGAATTTATTTTGTGGCTCGACTTTGTCTCGACAATAGCTTGTTCTCTCGCAACGAGGTATAGGAAGGCAGGTATAAAAATGTTGTGATTTTCTGTATATGATGTTATAGCAATGTGCACGCGCATTCAAGTTTAAGATGCGCACGCTCAGAAGAATATAAGATGCGCTTGCGCATGCTGGTTTTAGATGCGCATACGAATATAAGATGCGCTTGCGCATGCTGGTTTTAGATGCGCACGCGCATACGAATATAAGATGCGCACGCGCAGAAGAATATAAGATGCGCTTGCGCATGCTGGTTTTAGATGCGCATGCGCATACGAATATAAGATGCGCACGCGCATAAAGTTTTAGATTCTCGCGCGCATACGAATATAAGATGCGCTTGCACATGCTAGTTTTAATTGCGCACGCGCATTCAAGTTTAAGATGCGCACGCGCAGAAGAATATAAGATGCGCTTGCGCATGCTGGTTTTAGATGCGCATGCGCATACGAATATAAGATGCGCTTGCGCATGCTGGTTTTAGATGCGCACGCGCATGCTAGTTTTAGATGCGCATGCGCAGAAGAATATAAGATGCACATGCGAGTTTGAGATGCGCACGCGCATACAAATATAAGATGCGCTTGAGCATGCTGGTTTTAGATGCGCATGCGCATACGAATATATGATGCGCACGCGCATAAAGTTTTGCATGCGCGCGCGCATACGAATATAAGATGCGCTTGCACATGCTAGTTTTAATTGCGCACGCGCATTCAAGTTTAAGATGCGCACGCGCAGAAGAATATAAGATGCGCACGCACATGCGAGTTTGAGATGCGCACGCGCATACAAATATAAGATGCGCTTGCGCATGCTGGTTTTAGATGCGCACGCGCAGAAGAATACTTGATGCGCACGCGCAGAAGAATATAAAATGTGCACGCACATGCGAGTTTGAGATGCGCACGCGCACACAAATATAAGATGCGCTTGCGCATGCTGGTTTTAGATGCGCATGCGCATATGAATATAAGATGCGCTTGCGCATGCTGGTTTTAGATGCGCACGCGCATTCAAGTTTAAGATGCGCACGCGCACAAGAATATAAGATGCGCACGCACATGCGAGTTTGAGATGCGCACGCGAGCGTAAGATGCGCATGCGCATACGAATATAAGATGCGCTTGCGCATGCTGGTTTTAGATGCGCACTGCTAGCTACGGTGCAGATGAGTCAGTATTCTGTGATAGATTTCTGGTTGACTCTGCCAGTAGTCAAATGCTTGTCTCAAAGATTAAGCCCTGCATGTCCAAGTTAACAATGTCTTACGGTAAAACCGTGGTTGGCTCATTAAATCAGACGAGGTTGCTCAAATAACACGATCCTACTTAAATAAATGTGGCAATTCTCTACAAAAGGTGCTAAGAAATATACACAAATCCATCAAATACTAAATCCTAGCCTCTACTACGTTAAGATACACGCGGAGGTAACCCGTTAACTCTCAGTTGGATCTTACTATATGACGCACTCCTGATAAAAATTGACGTGCTCTATCACTTCCCAGCAGTGATAGAGAGGTGGCGCGTTAACGGTGTCCATATGGTGAAGAAATATGGTTCGCTATCCTCGCATGAATTTATTTTGTGGCTCGACTTTGTCTCGATAAAAGCCTGTTCTCTCGCAACGATGTACGGGCCGGCAGCTAGAAAATGGTTGTGGTATTTCTGTCTGTACTGGTGTAGCTGTTTACTTGTCCAGTAGGTGGCAAGTTATATGTCCGTAGCAGTCTTTTCCGTCGATATCGCCGGAGCCTCTGGGATTCGCTCTGCACAGAGTGCTGTCTCCCAGTCCCCTAGCTACGGTGCAGTCATGTCGATGTTCGTTGATAGCTATCTGGTTGATCATACCAGTAGTCATATGCTTGTCTCAAAGATTAAGCCATGCATGTATAAGTTCACACTGTCTCGCAGTGAAACCGCAAATGGCTCATTAAATCAGTCGAGGTTCCTTAGATGAAACGATCCTACTTGGATAACTGTGGCAATTCTAGAGCTAATACATGCTTACCAAGCTCCGACCCTCGTGGAAAGAGCGGTTTTATTAGTTCAAAACCAATCGCCGTTGCCCTTAGCGGGGTGCGGCGTCCCCACTGGTGACTCTGGATAACTTTGTGCTGATCTCATGTGCCAGCGACGCATTTTTCAAATGTCTGCCCTATCAAATGTTGATGGTACGTGACATGCCTGCCATGTTTGTTACGGGAACCGGGGTACTATTCCGGAGATGGAGCATGAGAAACGGCTACCACAACCAAGGAAGGCAGCAGGCGCGCATCTTACCCACTCACTGCACGGAGAGGTAGTGACGAAAAATAATAAAACCGTGGTTGGCTCATTAAATCAGACGAGGTTGCTCAAATAACACGATCCTACTTAAATAAATGTGGCAATTCTCTATAAAAGGTGCTACGAAATATACACAAATCCATCAAATACTAAATCCTAGCCTCTACTACGTTAAGATACACGCGAAGGTAACCCGTTAACTCTCGGTTGGATCTTACTATATGTGGTACGCACTCCTGATAAAAATTGACGTGCTCTATCACTTCCCAGCAGTGATAGAGAGGTGGCGCGTTAACGGTGTCCATATGGTGAAGAAATATGGTTCGCTATCCTCGCATGAATTTATTTTGTGCTTTGACTTTTTCTCGATAAACCTTGTTCTCTTGCAACGAGGTATAGGAAGGCAGGTATTAAAATGATGTGATTTTCTGTATATGATGGTATAGCAATGTGCGCGTGAAGAAGGTGGCAAGCACGATGTATGTAGCAGTCGATGTCTCCGGGGTCGCTTGGATTGTACTGCTAGCTACGGTGCAGATGAGTCAGTATTGTGTGATAGATTTCTGGTTGACTCTGCCAGTAGTCAAATGCTTGTCTCAAAGATTAAGCCCTGCATGTCCAAGTTCACACTGTCTCACGGTAAAACCGTGGTTGGCTCATTAAATCAGACGAGGTTCCTCAAATAACACGATCCTACTTAAATAAATGTGGCAATTCTCTATGAAAGGGACCATGAAATATACCATACTCCATCCAATACTAAATCCTTGCCTCTATAACGTTAAGATAGAACGCTGAGTTAGCCTGTTAACTCTTGGTTGGAACATAGTATATGTGGTGCGTACTCCCGATAAAATCGGTGAGATCGAGCGTGCGTCTACAGTCTCCGCCGGCTGAGAGTGGCGAACAAGGCAAGTGTTTCAGCAGTGAGAGAGAGGTGGCGCGTTAACTGTGTCCGTATGATGAAGAGAAATGGTTGTTATTCCCGCATGAATTTATTTTGTGTCTCGATTTTGTCTCGATAAAAGCCTGTTCTCTCGCAACGAGGTACGGGCCGGCAGCTAGAATTCGGTGATAGCTATCTGGTTGATACTGCCAGTAGTCATATGCTTGTCTCAAAGATTAAGCCATGCATGTCTAAGTTCACACTGTCTCACGGTAAAACTGTGGTTGGCTCATTAAATCAGACGAGGTTCCTCAAATAACACGATCCTACTT
The DNA here is from genome assembly GCA_034231615.1 of Meghimatium bilineatum. Classification (NCBI taxonomy): domain Eukaryota; kingdom Metazoa; phylum Mollusca; class Gastropoda; order Stylommatophora; family Philomycidae; genus Meghimatium; species Meghimatium bilineatum. The sequence continues at coordinate 39,319,561 of CM067308.1, read as the reverse complement.
AAATAAATGTGGCAATTCTCTATGAAAGGGACCAAGAAATATACACAAATCCATCCAATACTAAATCCTTGCCTCTATAACGTTAAGATAGAACGCTGAGTTAGCCTGTTAACTCTCGGTTGGAACATAGTATATGTGGTGCGTACTCCCGATAAAATCGGCGAGCTCGAGCGTGCGTCTACAGTCTCCACCGGCTGAGCGTGGCGAACAAGGCAAGTGTCCCAGCAGTGAGAGAGAGGTGGCGCGTTAACTGTGTCCGTATGGTGAAGAGAAATGGTTGTTATTCCCGCATGAATTTATTTTGTGGCTCGATTTTGTCTCGATAAAAGCCTGTTCTCTCGCGACGAGGTACGGGCCGGCAGCTAGAATTCGGTGATAGCTATCTGGTTGATACTGCCAGTAGTCATATGCTTGTCTCAAAGATTAAGCCATGCATGTCTAAGTTCACACTGCCTCACGGTAAAACCGTGGTTGGCTCATTAAATCAGACGAGGTTCCTCAAATAACACGATCCTACTTAAATAAATGTGGCAAATCTCTATGAAAGGGACCAAGAAATATACCATACTCCATCCAATACTAAATCGTTGCCTCTATAACGTTAAGATAGAACGCTGAGTTAGCCTGTTAACTCTCGGTTGGAACATAGTATATGTGGTGCGTACTCCCGATAAAATCGGCGAGCTCGAGCGTGCGTCTACAGTCTCCACCGGCTGAGCGTGGCGAACAAGGCAAGTGTCCCAGCAGTGAGAGAGAGGTGGCGCGTTAACTGTGTCCGTATGGTGAAGAGAAATGGTTGTTATTCCCGCATGAATTTATTTTGTGGCTCGATTTTGTCTCGATAAAAGCCTGTTCTCTCGCAACGAGGTACGGGCCGGCAGCTAGAATTCGGTGATAGCTATCTGGTTGATACTGCCAGTAGTCATATGCTTGTCTCAAAGATTAAGCCATGCATGTCTAAGTTCACACTGTCTCACGGTAAAACCGTGGTTGGCTCATTAAATCAGACGAGGTTCCTCAAATAACACGATCCTACTTAAATAAATGTGGCAATTCTCTATGAAAGGGACCTAGAAATATACACAAATCCATCCAATACTAAATCCTTGCCTCTATAACGTTAAGATAGAACGCTGAGTTAGCCTGTTAACTCTCGGTTGGAACATAGTATATGTGGTGCGTACTCCCGATAAAATCGGCGAGCTCGAGCGTGCATCTACAGTCTCCGCCGGCTGAGCGTGGCGAACAAGGCAAGTGTCCCAGCAGTGAGAGAGAGGTGGCGCGTTAACTGTGTCCGTATGGTGAAGAGAAATGGTTGTTATTCCCGCATGAATTTATTTTGTGGCTCGATTTTGTCTCGATAAAAGCCTGTTCTCTCGCAACGAGGTACGGGCCGGCAGCTAGAATTCGGTGATAGCTATCTGGTTGATACTGCCAGTAGTCATATGCTTGTCTCAAAGATTAAGCCATGCATGTCCAGGTTCACAATGTCTCACGGTAAAACCGTGGTTGGCTCATTAAATCAGACGAGGTTACTCAAATAACACGATCCTACTTAAATAAATGTGGCAATTCTCTATAAAAGGTGCTAAGAAATATACACAAATCCATCAAATACTAAATCCTAGCCTCTACTACGTTAAGATACACGCGGAGGTAACCCGTTAACTCTCAGTTGGATCTTACTATATGACGCACTCATGATAAAAATTGACGTGCTCTATCACTTCCCAGCAGTGATAGATAGGTGGCGCGTTAACTGTGTCCGTATAGTGAAGAAATATGGTTCGATATCCTCGCATGAATTTATTTTGTGGCTCGACTTTGTCTCGATAAAAGCCTGTTCTCTCGCAACGATGTACGGGCCGGCAGCTAGAAAATGGTTGTGGTATTTCTGTCTGTACTGGTGTAGCTGTTTACTTGTCCAGTAGGTGGCAAGTTATATGTCCGTAGCAGTCTTTCCCGTCGATATCGCCGGGGCATCTGGGATTCGCTCTGCACAGAGTGCTGTCTCCCAGTCCCCTATCTACGGTGCAGTCATGTCGGTGTTCGTTGATAGCTATCTGGTTGATCCTACCAGTAGTCATATGCTTGTCTCAAAGATTAAGCCATGCATGTATAAGTTCACACTGTCTCGCAGTGAAACCGCAAATGGCTCATTAAATCAGTCGAGGTTCCTTTGATGAAACGATCCTACTTGGATAACTGTGGCAATTCTAGAGCTAATACATGCTTACCAAGCTCCGACCCTCGTGGAAAGAGCGGTTTTATTAGTTTAAAACTAATCGCCGTTGCCCTTAGCGGGGTGTGGCGTCCCCACTGGTGACTCTGGATAACTTTGTGCTGATCTCATGTGCCAGCGACGCATTTTTTAAATGTCTACCCTATCAAATGTTGATGGTACGTGACATGCCTGCCATTTTTGTAACGGGAATCGGGGTACGATTCCGGAGATGGAGCATGAGCAACGGCTACCACATCCAAGGAAGGCAGCAGGCGCGCATCTTACCCACTCACTGCACGGAGAGGTAGTGACGAAAAATAATACAACCGTGGTTGGCTCATTAAATCAGACGAGGTTGCTCAAATAACACGATCCTACTTAAATAAATGTGGCAATTCTCTATAAAAGGTGCTAAGAAATATACACAAATCCATCAAATACTAAATCCTAGCCTCTACTACGTTAAGATACACGCGGAGGTAACCCGTTAACTCTCGGTTGGATCTTACTATATGTGGTACGCACTCCTGATAAAAATTGACGTGCTCTATCACTTCTCAGCAGTGATAGAGAGGTGGCGCGTTAACGGTGTCCATATGGTGAAGAAATATGGTTCGCTATCCTCGCATGAATTTATTTTGTGGCTCGACTTTGTCTCGACAGTAGCTTGTTCTCTCGCAACGAGGTATAGGAAGGCAGGTATAAAAATGTTGTGATTTTCTGTATATGATGTTATAGCAATGTGCGCGTGAAGAAGGTGGCAAGCACGATGTATGTAGCAGTCGATGTCTCCGGGGTCGCTTGGATTGTACTGCTAGCTACGGTGCAGATGAGTCAGTATTGTGTGATAGATTTCTGGTTGACTCTGCCAGTAGTCAAATGCTTGTCTCAAAGATTAAGCCCTGCATGTCCAGGTTCACAATGTCTCACGGTAAAACCGTGGTTGGCTCATTAAATCAGACGAGGTTACTCAAATAACACGATCCTACTTAAATAAATGTGGCAATTCTCTATAAAAGGTGCTAAGAAATATACACAAATCCATCAAATACTAAATCCTAGCCTCTACTACGTTAAGATACATGCGGAGGTAACCCGTTTCCTAGCAGTGATAGAGAGGTGGCGCGTTAACGGTGTCCATATGGTGAAGAAATATGGTTCGCTATCCTCGCATGAATTTATTTTGTGGCTCGACTTTGTCTCGAATACGAATATAAGATGCGCTTGCGCATGCTGGTTTTAGATGCGCACGCGCATTCGAGTTTAAGATGCGCACGCGCAGAAGAATATAAGATGCGCTTGCGCATGCTGGTTTTAGATGCGCATGCGCATACGAATATAAGATGCGCACGCGCATAAAGTTTTGGATGCGCGCGCGCATACGAATATAAGATGCGCTTGCACATGCTAGTTTTAATTGCGCACGCACATTCAAGTTTAAGATGCGCACGCGCAGAAGAATATAAGATGCGCTTGCGCATGCTGGTTTTAGATGCGCATGCGCATACGAATATAAGATGCACTTGCGCATGCTGGTTTTAGATGCGCATGCGCATACGAATATAAGATGCGCGCGCGCACACGAATATAAGATGCGCTTGCACATGCTAGTTTTAATTGCGCACGCGCATTTAAGTTTAAGATGCGCACGCGCACAAGAATATAAGATGCGCACGCACATGCGAGTTTGAGATGCGCACGCGAGCGTAAGATGCGCATGCGCATACGAATATAAGATGCGCTTGCGCATGCTGGTTTTAGATGCGCACTGCTAGCTACGGTGCAGATGAGTCAGTATTGTGTGATAGATTTCTGGTTGACTCTGCCAGTAGTCAAATGCTTGTCTCAAAGATTAAGCCCTGCATGTCCAATTTCACAATGTCTTACGGTAAAACCGTGGTTGGCTCATTAAATCAGACGAGGTTGCTCAAATAACACGATCCTACTTAAATAAATGTGGCAATTCTCTACAAAAGGTGCTAAGAAATATACACAAATCCATCAAATACTAAATCCTAGCCTCTACTACGTTAAGATACACGCGGAGGTAACCCGTTAACTCTCAGTTATATCTTACTATATGACGCACTCCTGATAAAAATTGACGTGCTCTATCACTTCCCAGCAGTGATGGAGAGGTGGCGCGTTAACGGTGTCCATATGGTGAAGAAATATGGTTCGCTATCCTCGCATGAAATTATTTTGTGGCTCGACAATAGCTTGTTCTCTCGCAACGAGGTATAGGAAGGCAGGTATAAAAATGTTATGATTTTCTGTATATGATGGTATAGCAATGTGCGCGTGAAGAAGGTGGCACGCACGATGTATGTAGCAGTCGATGTCTCCGGGGTCGCTTGGATTGTACTGCTAGCTACGGTGCAGATGAGTCAGTATTGTGTGATAGATTTCTGGTTGACTCTGCCAGTAGTCAAATGCTTGTCTCAAAGATTAAGCCCTGCATGTCCAAGTTCACAGTGTCTCACGGTAAAACCGTGGTTGGCTCATTAAATCAGACGAGGTTGCTCAAATAACACGATCCTACTTAAATAAATGTGGCAATTCTCTATAAAAGGTGCTAAGAAATATACACAAATCCATCAAATACTAAATCCTAGCCTCTACTACGTTAAGATACACGCGGAGGTAACCCGTTAACTCTCGGTTGGATCTTACTATATGTGGTACGCACTCCTGATAAAAATTGACGTGCTCTATCACTTCCCAGCAGTTATAGAGAGGTGGCGCGTTAACGGTGTCCATATGGTGAAGAAATAAGGTTCGCTATCCTCGCATGAATTTATTTTGTGGCTCGACTTTGTCTCGACAATAGCTTGTTCTCTCGCAACGAGGTATAGGAAGGCAGGTATAAAAATGTTGTGATTTTCTGTATATGATGGTATAGCAATGTGCGCATGAAGAAGGTGGCAAGCACGATGTATGTAGCAGTCGGTGTCGCTTGGATTGTACTGCTAGCTACGGTGCAGATGAGTCAGTATTGTGTGATAGATTTCTGGTTGATTTCTGCCAGTAGTCAAATGCTTGTCTCAAAGATTAAGCCATGCATGTATAAGTTCACACTGTCTCGCAGTGAAACCGCAAATGGTTCATTAAATCAGTCGAGGTTCCTTAGATGAAACGATCCTACTGGGATAACTGGCAATTCTAGAGCTAATACATGCTTACCAAGCTCCGACCCTCGTGGAAAGAGCGGTTTTATTAGTTCAAAACCAATCGCCGTTGTCCATAGCGGGATGCGGCGTCCCCACTGGTGACTCTGGATAACTTTGTGCTAATCTCATGTGCCAGCGACGCATTTTTCAAATGTCTGCCCTATCAAATGTCGATGGTACGTGACATTCCTGCCATGTTTGTAACGGGAATCTGGGTACGATTCCGGAGATGGAGCATGAGAAACGTCTATCACATCCAAGGAAGGCAGCAGGCGCTCATCTTACCCACTCACGGGACGGAGAGGTAGTGACGAAAAATAATAAAACAGTGGTTGGCTCATTAAATCAGACGAGGTTGCTCAAATAACACGATCCTACTTAAATAAATGTGGCAATTCTCTATAAAAGGTGCCAAGAAATATACACAAATCCATCAAATACTAAATCATAGCCTCTACTACGTTAAGATACACGCGGAGGTAACCCGTTAACTCTCGGTTGGATCTTACTATATGTGGTACGCACTCCTGATAAAAATTGACGTGCTCTATCACTTCCCAGCAGTGATAGAGAGGTGGCGCGTTAACGGTGTCCATATGGTGAAGAAAGATGGTTCGCTATCCTCGCATGAATTTATTTTGTGGCTCGACAATAGCTTGTTCTCTCGCAACGAGGTATAGGAAGGCAGGTATAAAAATGTTGTGATTTTCTGTATATGATGGTATAGCAATATGTGCGTGAAGAAGCTGGCAAGCACGATGTATGTAGCAGTCGATGTCTCCGGGGTCGCCTGGATTGTACTGCTAGCTAAGGTGCAGATGAGTCGGTGTTGTGTGATAGATTTCTGGTTGACTCTGACAGTAGTCAAATGCTTGTCTCAAAAATTAAGCCCTGCATGTCCAAGTTCACAATGTCTCACGGTAAACCGTGGTTGGCTCATTAAATCAGACGAGGTTCCTCAAATAACACGATCCTACTTAAATAAATGTGGCAATTCTCTATAAAAGGTGCTAAGAAATATACACAAATCCATCAAATACTAAATCCTAGCCTCTACTACGTTAAGATACACGCGGTTGTAACCCGTTAACTCTCGGTTGGATCTTACTATATGTGGTACGCACTCCTGATAAAAATTGATGTGCTCTATCACTTCCCAGCAGTTATAGAGAGGTGGCGCGTTAACGGTGTCCATATGGTGAAGAAATATGGTTCGCTATCCTCGCATGAATTTATTTTGTGGCTCGACTTTGTCTCGACAATAGCTTGTTCTCTCGCAACGAGGTATAGGAAGGCAGGTATAAAAATGTTGTGATTTTTTGTATATGATGGTATAGCAATGTGCGCGTGAAGAAGGTGGCAAGCACGATGTATGTAGCAGTCGGTGTCGCTTGGATTGTACTGCTAGCTACGGTGCAGATGAGTCAGTATTGTGTGATAGATTTCTGGTTGACTCTGCCAGTAGTCAAATGCTTGTCTCAAAGATTAAGCCCTGCATGTCCAATTTCACAATGTCTTACGGTAAAACCGTGGTTGGCTCATTAAATCAGACGAGGTTGCTCAAATAACACGATCCTACTTAAATAAATGTGGCAATTCTCTACAAAAGGTGCTAAGAAATATACACAAATCCATCAAATACTAAATCCTAGCCTCTACTACGTTAAGATACACGCGGAGGTAACCCGTTAACTCTCAGTTGGATCTTACTATATGACGCACTCCTGATAAAAATTGACGTGCTCTATCACTTCCCAGCAGTGATAGATAGGTGGCGCGTTAACTGTGTCCGTATGGTGAAGAAATATGGTTCGCTATCCTCGCATGAATTTATTTTGTGGCTCGACTTTGTCTCGATAAAAGCCTGTTCTCTCGCAACGATGTACGGGCCGGCAGCTAGAAAATGGTTGTGGTATTTCTGTCTGTACTGGTGTAGCTGTTTACTTGTCCAGTAGGTGGCAAGTTATATGTCCGTGGCAGTCTTTCCCGTCGATATCGCCAGGGCCTCTGGGATTCGCTCTGCACAGAGTGCTGTCTCCCAGTCCCCTAGCTACGGTGCAGTCATGTCGGTGTTCGTTGATAGCTATCTGGTTGATCCTACCAGTAGTCATATGCTGGTCTCAAAGATTAAGCCATGCATGTATAAGTTCACACTGTCTCACAGTGAAACCGCAAATGGCTCATTAAATCAGTCGAGGTTCCTTAGATGAAACGATCCTACTTGGATAACTGTGGCAATTCTAGAGCTAATACATGCTTACCAAGCTCCGACCCTCGTGGAAAGAGCGGTTTTATTAGTTCAGAACCAATCGCCGTTGCCCTAAGCGGGGTGCGGCGTCCCCACTGGTGACTCTGGATAACTTTGTGCTGATCACATGTGCCAGCGACGCATTTTTCAAATGTCTGCCCTATCAAATGTCGATAGTACGTGACATGCCTGCCATGTTTGTAACGGGAATCGGGGTACGATTCCGGAGATGGAGCATGAGAAACGTCTATCACATCCAAGGAAGGCAGCAGGCGCTCATCTTACCCACTCACGGGACGGAGAGGTAGTGACGAAAAATAATAAAACAGTGGTTGGCTCATTAAATCAGACGAGGTTCCTCAAATAACACGATCCTACTTAAATAAATGTGGCAATTCTCTACAAAAGGTGCTAGGAAATATACACAAATCCATCAAATACTAAATCCTAGCCTCTACTACGTTAAGATACACGCGGAGGTAACCCGTTAACTCTCGGTTGGATCTTACTATATGTGGTACGCACTCCTGATAAAAATTGACGTGCTTTATCACTTCCCAGCAGTGATAGAGAGGTGGCGCGTTAACGGTGTCCATATGGTGAAGAAATATGGTTCGCTATCCTCGCATGAATTTATTTTGTGCTTTGACTTTTTCTCGATAAACCTTGTTTACGCGGAGTTAACCCGTTAACTCTCAGTTGGATCTTACTATATGACGCACTCCTAATAAAAATTGACGTGCTCTATCACTTCCCAGCAGTGATAGATAGGTGGCGCGTTAACTGTGTCCGTATGGTGAAGAAATATGGTTCGCTATCCTCGCATGAATTTATTTTGTGGCTCGACTTTGTCTCGATAAAAGCCTGTTCTCTCGCAACGATGTACGGGCCGGCAGCTAGAAAATGGTTGTGGTCTTTCTGTCTGTACTGGTGTAGCTGTTTACTTGTCCAGTAGGTGGCAAGTTATATGTCCGTAGCAGTCTTTTCCATCGATATCGCCGGTGCCTCTGGGATTCGCTCTGCACAGAGTGCTGTCTCCCAGTCCCCTAGCTACGGTGCAGTCATGTCGGTGTTCGTTGATAGCTATCTGGTTGATCCTACCAGTAGTCGTATGCTTGTCTCAAAGATTAAGCCATGCATGTATAAGTTCACACTGTCTCGCAGTGAAACCGCAAATGGCTCATTAAATCAGTCGAGGTTCCTTAGATGAAACGATCCTACTTGGATAACTGTGGCAATTCTAGAGCTAATACATGCTTACCAAGCTCCGACCCTCGTGGAAAGAGCGGTTTTATTAGTTCAAAACCAATCGCAGTTGTCCTTAGCGGGATGCGGCGTCCCCACTGGTGACTCTGGATAACTTTGTGCTAATCTCATGTGCCAGCGACGCATTTTTCTAATGTCTGCCCTATCAAATGTCGATGGTACGTGACATGCCTGCCATGTTTGTAACGGGAATCTGGGTACGATTCCGGAGATGGAGCATGAGAAACGTCTATCACATCCAAGGAAGGCAGCAGGCGCTCATCTTACCCACTCACGGGACGGAGAGGTAGTGACGAAAAATAATAAAACAGTGGTTGGCTCATTAAATCAGACGAGGTTGCTCAAATAACACGATCCTACTTAAATAAATGTGGCAATTCTCTATAAAAGGTGCCAAGAAATATACACAAATCCATCAAACACTAAATCCTAGCCTCTACTACGTTAAGATACACGTGGAGGTAACCCGTTAACTCTCGGTTGGATCTTACTATATGTGGTACGCACTCCTGATAAAAATTGACGTGCTCTATCACTTCCCAGCAGTGATAGAGAGGTGGCGCGTTAACGGTGTCCATATGGTGAAGAAAGATGGTTCGCTATCCTCGCATGAATTTATTTTGTGGCTCGACAATAGCTTGTTCTCTCGCAACGAGGTATAGGAAGGCAGGTATAAAAATGTTGTGATTTTCTGTATATGATGGTATAGCAATATGTGCGTGAAGAAGCTGGCAAGCACGATGTATGTAGCAGTCGATGTCTCCGGGGTCGCCTGGATTGTACTGCTAGCTAAGGTGCAGATGAGTCGGTGTTGTGTGATAGATTTCTGGTTGACTCTGACAGTAGTCAAATGCTTGTCTCAAAAATTAAGCCCTGCATGTCCAAGTTCACAATGTCTCACGGTAAACCGTGGTTGGCTCATTAAATCAGACGAGGTTCCTCAAATAACACGATCCTACTTAAATAAATGTGGCAATTCTCTATAAAAGGTGCTAAGAAATATACACAAATACATCAAATACTAAATCCTAGCCTCTACTACGTTAAGAGACACGCGGAGGTAACCCGTTAACTCTCGGTTGGATCTTACTATATGTGGTACGCACTCCTGATAAAAATTGACGTGCTCTATCACTTCCCAGCAGTGATAGAGAGGTGGCGCGTTAACGGTGTCAATATGGTGAAGAAATATGGTTCGCTATCCTCGCATGAATTTATTTTGTGGCTTGACTTTGTCTCGATAATAGCTTGTTCTCTCGCAACGAGGTTTAGGAAGGCAGGTATAAAAACGTTAAGATTTAAGAATTTCACCTCTAACGCGCAATACGAATGCCCCCGTTTGTCACTGTTAATCATTACCTCCTGTTCCAAAAACCAACAAAACAGAACCGGGGTCCTATTCCATTATTCATGCAGCCGAGGCCTGCTTTGAACACTCTAATTTCTTCAAAGAAACGCGCCGGTAACCCGGGACGCTCAGTGAAGAGCACCCACTGGAGAGATCCAGCAGACGGAGGGCAGGAGACAACGGGCAGTGAACCGGCGCGAGCCAGACTGTCCACCTGCGCCCCATCTACGAGCTTTACAACTGCAACAACTTTAATATACGCTATTGGAGCTGGAATTACTTGCCCTCCATATCTTGTCATCATCGTTAAATGGTTTAAATTGTACTCATTTCAATTACGGGGCCTCGAAAGACTCCCGTATTGTTATTTTTCCTCACTACCTACCTTTGCCAGGGTTAGGTGTATGGTATAGTTATGAAAATTGGCGACTTATGGTTTTTGACTACGCCAAATCGATCGGTGCCATCATCTTTCTTGTGGAAGCAAAGGTGGGGGCACTTTGCTCGGGTGCTCAATGATAATTTGCACTGTTAAAAGACACGATTCTAGTATAATGTTAGGGTCAGGATTTGCGTAGTGCTAATCTGCAGGAGTTTGAGAACGAACGCACATGAAACATTATAAAATGAATTTTGAAAAATAAATTTGGAATCTAAAGTTAGATGCAGATTATCATAATTTAGTCCGGAGAACGGAATGCGTTGAGTCGTGGTTTACAGCATTGCTGATATATCTGCACATTTCGTCTTGACACATCCGACTTGAGCATGGCTTTGGGTCGCTGACCCTATATAGGATGGGACAGCCAACTCTATCCCATAACCTCCTTAGTCGCCTCTTACGACATACATGGAAGGTAAACAGTGTTGCTATTCTTGCTCACGCAGTAGGGGACAAATGGATCACGAGCTAGTCTCCGTTTTCGGGAGTGCGTAAAAGTGATTGAAATCCATGCTGAAGTCGGATGTATCAGGCCGAAAACTGCATATGTCGCAGCTGTAAACCGTGACACAGCGTTAGGAAAAAAAAAATTTTTAAACGTGCAATAAAAATTAGAGTAAGCTTCTCAAACTCCTGTCTGTCACAAGGTAATGTTTGTTTGTTTTTCGTTCGCTCCATTGTAACCATCACGGATATCCGTGCGATTTCCGCCGGGTGCGTGATTACGTTGTGCCACCGTTATGCGCCTTGTAGGCCTAGCACATCCGATTTCGGCATGCCTTGACAATTCGGGTCGGCTACCCTTAGCCTGTGATAGCCTCTATATCTGTCTCCAGGCACGCGTAGTGAAGACTCTTCGCCCAGACGATTTTCTTGCTCTCGTCTCACTCGAACGAGGTGTTCCACTGTCTATGAACTTGCCTCGTGTAATTGGACGTGTTGTGCCTGTGCCCATTAGGTACTGAACCGTTTCTCATCCATGAGCCTGGTTCCTTAAGGGGAAGAACTCAACAGAGGAGTTGGACCTTGCCTTTTCGCCCTCTTAGCCGAGGTGTCATTCACCGACATCGTGTACCCCTTGTCCAAGTTCGAGTCTCATACCACGCGTTTGAGAGCAAGGCGTTCTCGAGCTGAGCGTCCTTGTCCCAATAGCGCCTGAGCCCATCAGGTACTGAACCCTTTCTCTCTTCAAGTGTATTTCCGGTGTAGGAAAACCTGACAGTAGAGTTGGGCCAGGGCTAAATCGTTGTCCCTTTTGTGCCTGAGCGAATCGAGTACGGAACCCTTTCTCTCTGCAAGTTACTTCCGGTATAGGAAACCTTGACAGTAGAGTTGGGCCAGGACTGCCATCGTTGTCCCTTTCTTGCCTACACCCATCGGGTACAGAACCCTTTCTCTTTGCAAGCATATTTCCGGTTTAGGAAGGCTCGACATTAGAGTTGGGTTAGGTCTTTTGCTTTACCAAACGCCGATGGATGAGTCTGGGTCTCTGCCTGTTAGGAACTCTGGTAACTAGAAGCCCGTCTCGAGCTGACGGAGCTTGTAGTTCCCTTTCCTAGGGACTTTTCACTTTCTATTTGCAGTTCGCGCTGCCCTCTAGAGCTGTTCTTCCATTTCATGGTTTCATTGTACTCTGTATGAAACATATTTGTCTCTCGCTATGCATTTACCTTTACGTGCATTTTACATTGGCCGCCCCTCCAATGTTCGGACTGGACTGACTAGCTTCACTGTATGCCGACAGTGTCGCTATATGTGGTGATGCTGGTGGTGTCGGAGATATTGTCTGTCTCTTGTGCAGTCAAATCTCTTTCCATCTGCTACCTCCACATTCTCGGACACGATCCCCAAATGTTTGTTTGTTTGTTTTTCGTTCGCTCCATTGTAACCATCACGGATATCCGTGCGATTTCCGCCGGGAGCGTGATTACGTTGTGCCACCGTTATGCGCCTTGTAGGCCTAGCACATCCGATTTCGGCATACCTTGACAATTCGGGTGGGCTACCCTTAGCCTGTGACAGCCTCTATATCTGTCTCCAGGCACGCGTGGTGGAGACTCTTCGCCCAGACGATTTTCTTGCTCTCGTCTCACTCGAACGAGGTGTTCCACAGTCTATGAACTTGCCTCGTGTAATTGGACGTGCTGTGCCTGTGCCCATTGGGTACTGAACCGTTTCTCATCCGTGAGCCTGGTTCCTTAAGGGGAAGAACTCAACAGAGGAGTTGGACCCTGGCTCTTTCGCCCTCTTAGCCGAGGTGTCATTCACCGACATCGTGTACCCCTTGTCCAAGTTCGAGTCTCACACCACGCGTTTGAGAGCAAGGCGTTCTCGAGCTGAGCGTCCTTGTCCCAATAGCGCCTGAGCCCATCAGGTACTGAACCCTTTCTCTATTCAAGTGTATTTCCGGTGTAGGAAAACCTGACAGTAGAGTTGGGCCAGGGCTAAATCGTTGTCCATTTTGTGCCTGAGCGAATCGAGTACGGAACCCTTTCTCTCTGCAAGTGTACTTCCGGTATAGGAAACCTTGACAGTAGAGTTGGGCCAGGACTGCCATCGTTGTCCCTTTCTTGCCTACACCCATCGGGTACTGAACCCTTTCTCTTTGCAAGCATATTTCCGGTTTAGGAAGGCTCGACATTAGAGTTGGGTTAGGTCTTTTGCTTTACCAAACGCCGATGGATGGGTCTGGGTCTCTGCCTGTAAGGAACTCTGGTAACTAGAAGCCCGTCTCGAGCTGACGGAGCTAGTAGTTCCCTTTCCTAGGGACTTTTCACATTCTATTTGCAGTTCGCGCTGCCCTCTAGCGCTGTTCTGCCCTTTCATTGTTTCATTGTACTCTGTATGAAACATATTTGTCTCTCGCCATGCATTTACCTTTACGTGCATTTTACATTGGCCGCCCCTCCAATGTTCGGACTGGACTGACTAGCTTCACTGTATGTCGACAGTGTCGCTATATGTGGTGATGCTGGTGGTGTCGGAGATATTGTCTGTCTCTTGTTCAGTCAAATCTCTTTCCATCTGCTACCTCCACATTCTCGGACACGATCCCCAAAAGATTTGGCCAGAATCAGCACGAGCTGCTGTATTTCTGTTTCCAGGGTGCACCACGTGGAGGTACATTTGGGATCTTGGTTATCTGCTAACCCTGGGTCCGCCTAGAGCAATGCGTTCCCTTTGCACCCCATCCCCAAATGATTTGGCCAGAATCAGCACGAGCTGCTGTATTTCTGTTTCCAGGGTGCACCGCGTGGAGGTACATTTGGGATCTTGGTTATCTGCTAACCCTGGGTCCGCCTAGAGCAATGCGTTCCCTTTGCACCCCTTCCAGGTAATGTGAGTCCGGAGATAAGTTTCAGAATAAGTGTACGAATAATACGTTATTAGATCTCATAAGATGGGCTTCATGAAAAGACAAAATAACGAAAAAAAAGTACAAGGGTCAGAATGCACTCCATTCTTCGGACTACGTCCTAGTAATCTGCAGGAGTTTGAGAACGAACGCACATAAAGAAAAAATAAAAACAAATTAATCGGATATCAGGACGAAATGCGTTTCTGTATGCGGACTTTGACGAAAATTCTTTTGACCATGTACACTTTTTTTTTTTTTTTTTCGCCTTATAGAAAAAATAGACTTAAATTGTAGACATATAATCAGGATTTTGACCATGTACCCTTTTTCGCCTTATAGAAAAAATAAAGACAAATTGTAGACCTATATAATCAGGATTTTGACCATGTACACTTTTTCGCCTTATAGAAAAAATAAAGATTTAAATTGTAGACATATATATAATCAGGATTCACAATTTATCAATCAATAAACTCAACCGTGGATCACCGTACTCATTTTACCCATTTCCACCTAAAAGCCATTACTTCTGTTTGATCAGGGCAGGATTTCGTTCTCCGGACTACATTATGATAATCTTCAGGAGTTTGCGTACGAACGCAGAAGAGGAAGATCTAATAGCTTATTCTTTCTTACAATTGTTCTAGACAGCTACACCGACCTCTGGATTACCTCCTTCAGATCTGCAGGAGTTTGAGATAATCAATTTTAATTTTTAATATTCAAATTTTTCGTTCTGGGCCATTCGATATTTTTAAACATGGTCTTTATTCTCGAACTTAATTCTCTTGAAATATTCTATAGTTTTATCTTGGAAAGCCTTAAATGACTGATTAGATGATTTTATTTTTGATGTAGGCGTCTTCTTCAGCGTGTGTTGACCACCACTGGTTCCTTCATTGTGGTGTGCGCGTTATCGGGAACACTTTCCCGGAAGCTTCCCGCAGAGTCATCGAAGCAACTCCTGCGGATCGTTAGTCAGCATCGATTATGGTGAGAGCTACGACGGTATCTGGTCGTCTTCGCGCCTCTGACTTTCGTTCTTGATTAATGAAAACATTCTTGACAAATGCTTTCGCAGTAGCTCGTCTTGCGGCGATCCAAGAATTTCACCTCTAACGCCGCAATACGAATGTCCCCATTTGTCCCTGTTAATCATTACCTCCAGCTCCGAAAACAAACAAAAACAGAACCGAGGTCCTATTCCATGTACCATTATTCAGGCAGCCGAGGCCTGCTTAGAACACTCTAATTTTCTTAAATAAAAGCGCTGGTCACCCCGGAGGCTCAGTGAAGAGCACCCACGGGAGAGAGCCGACAGACGGTAGGGCAGGAGACAATGGGCTGTGAACCGGCACGAACCGGTAGCCCGCCTGCGATCCAACTACGAGCTTTTTAACTGCAACAACTTTAATATACGCTATTGCAGCTGGAATTACAGCGACTGCTGGCACCAGACGTGCTCTCCAATAGATCCTCGTTAAAGGGTTTAACGTGTACTCATTCCAATTAAGGGTTCTCGAAAGAGTCCCGTATTGTTATTTTTCGTCACAACCTCTTCGTGCAGGGAGTGGGTAAGCTACCACAGAGTTTTACGAGAGCTGAGGAACACTGCGCATAGGTACCCCCATCTTCCTTCTCCCTTTGGCCGGCAAACCAAAGTTGACTAAACCAATAAATCCTTGCGGCACCGCTCATGCTCCGCACTTAGCCGCCGGAGCAATCATAGCAATCGCTCTTTGAACCTGACGACCCTGCGAGCTAAAAAAAACCCACCGTTTAAGCTGTAGCCGTGGGTCATATCGAGGACTCGTAGGTACCCCGAAAAAATGAAAACTGCCAGTCGAATGAGGCGGCGCTTCATGCGGTCCCCGTTCGACAAGACGTGCGAAGAGTATCGCCTTCCGCCTTGCGGCTGCGTCTTTGTGGGCGAGACCGATAATGATCCTTCTGCTGGTTCACCTTCGAAAACCTTGTTACGACTTTTACTTTCTCTAAGCGATCGAGTCTGAGCTTCATCTCGTCCAGCGGTGCCGGCACTTGCGCGCCAGTCCGAGACCAAAGCGAGGCCCTCACTGAACCGCTCAATCGATAGTAGCGACCTTTTTTGTAAAAAATTCAGGGACGTAATCAAGACGAGATTTATGACTCGCGCGTACTTGGAATTCCTCGTTCATGGGGAAGAATTACAAGCCAAAACCCTAGCACATAAGAGATTCAACGGGTTTCCAAACCCATTCGGGCCATGGAGGCATCCACGCTGACTCGTTCAGAGTAGCGAGCTTGCGGCCCTGGACATCTAATGGCATCACAGACCTGTTATTGCTCAATCTCGTGTGGCTAAACGCCACTCGTCCCTCTAAGAAGTTGAGGCGGCGCATCGAAGGACCGGCGAACTATTTAATAGGCTAGAGTCTCGTTCGTTATCTGAATTAGCAGCCAGACAAATCGCTCCACCAACTAAGAACGGTCATGCACCAATTACCCACCGAATCAATAAAGAACTATTAATCTGTCAATACTTACAGTGTCCGGACAGGGTGAGTTTTCCCGTGTTGAGTCAAATTAAGCCGCAGGCTACACTCCTGGTGGTGCCCTTCCGTCAATTCCTTTAACTTTCAACTTTGCAACCATACTTCAAACAGAACCAAAACACTTTCCCAGAAGCTGGCCAAGAGTCATCGTAGTACCTCCTGCGGATCGTTAGTCGGCATCGTTTATGCTCAGAGCTACGACCGTATCTGGCCGTCTTCGCGCATCTGACTTTCGTTCTTGATTAATGAAAACATTCTTTACAAATGCTTTCGCAGTAGCTCGTCTTGCGGCGATGAAAGAATTTCACCTCTAACGCCGCAATACGAATGCCCCCGTTTGTTCCTATTAATCATTACATTCAGTTATGAAAGAGAAAAAAAACAGAACCGAGGTCCTATTCCAATATTCCATGTACCATTATTAAGGCAGCCGAGGCCTGCTTTGAACACTCTATTTTTTTCAAAGAAACGCGCCGGTCACCCGGGACGCTCAGTCAAGAGCACCCACGGGAGAGAGCCGACAGACGATAGAGCAGGAGACAATGGGCTGTGAACCGGCACGAACAGGTAGGCCGCCTGCGACTGAGATCCAACTACGCGCTTTTTTTAACTGCAACAACTTTAATATACGCTATTGCAGCTGGAATTACCGCAGCTGCTGGCACAGACTTGCCCTACAATAGATCTTTGTTAAAAGGGTTTAACGTGTACTCATTCCAATTACGGGGCCTCGAAAGAGTCCCGTAATATTATTTTTCGTCACTACCTACCCGTGCCGTGAGTGGGTAAGATGCGCGCCTACTGCCTTCCTTGGATGTGGTAGCCGTTTGTCTTGCTCCATCTCCGGAATCGAACACCGATTCCCGTTACAAACATGAGATCAGCACAAAGTTATCCAGAGTCACCGGTGGGAAACGGCGATTGGTTTTGAACTAATAAAAGCTCTCTTTCCACGAGGGTCGGAGCTTGGTAAGCATGTATTAGCTCTAGAATTGCCCCAGTTATCCAAGTAGGATCGTTTCATCTAAGGAACATCCAAGTAAACAGCTACACCAGTACAGACAGAAATACCACAACCATTTTCTAGCTGCCGGCCCGTACATCGTTGCGAGAGAATAGGCTTTTATCGAGACAAAGTCGAGCCACAAAATAAATTCACGCGGGGATAACAACCAATTTTCTTCACCATACGGACACAGTTAACACGCCACAACTCTCTTACTGCTGGGAAGCAACGAGGCACACTTGCCTTGTTTGCCACGCTCAGCCGGCGGAGACTGTAGACGCACGCTGTTTATGATTAGAAATATCAGGTCGCCGATTTTATCGGGAGTTCGCACCACATATACTAATGTCCAACCAAGAGTTAACAGGCTAACTCCGCGCGATATCTTAACGTTATAGAGGCAAGGATTTAGTATTGGATGGAGTATGGTATATTTCTTCATTCCTTATATATAACTCGGCTCGCGTTAGGTGTATGGTATAGTTATGAAAATTGGCGAAATGTGGTTTTTCACTACGCCAAATCGATCGGTGCCATCATCTTTCTTGTGGAAGCAAAGGTTGGGGCACTTTGCTTGGGTGCTTAATGATAATTTGCAGTGTTAAAAGACACGATTCTAGTATAATCTTTGCTTAGACTCGTTGTCATAAAATGATTTTGAAAAGAAGCATCTGTGACACACGAAGCCTGTGTTTTTGGGGAAATTGGAACACCAAAATTCAAAATTTAATAATATCATACCAAATCAGACAAAGAAGAAGGACGCGGCTTCAATTATCTACTAAGTCATTTAATGAATTCCAATTTTTAAAACTTTGTTTACTGAACATTTCTAGAGTATTAAGCTCAGAAATGAAGAACATGTATTTTAAAAAAAATTGTTGCATATTAAACATCGTTTCTAAATCATGAGGTACCCTTTTATCAACCATGAAAATTACAAATTAGCATTTCAAACTGGTGGCTGCATATCAGCAGCAGGTATTCCAGACAGAGGTTTATCAGTTTAAAATGAGTGTAAGAAAGAATATGCTATTAGAACTTATATCTGATCCAATCACGATACCCGAAAAAACGAAAACAGTACAGAGGCGAGGAAGCATTCCATTCTCCAGATTGCATCGTGCTAATCTGCAGGAGTTTGAGAAATAACGTATATGAAAAGTTATAAAATAAAATTTGAAAAAAAAATTTAGAATCTAAAGTTAGATGCAGATTATCATAATTTAGTCCGGAGAACGGAATGCGCTGTGTCGTGGTTTACAGCATTGCTGCGATATATGCACATTTCGTCCTGACACATCCGACTTGAGCATGGCTTTGGGTCGCTGACCCTATATGGGATAATAAAAGGCAGATAACCTCCTTATTCGCCGCTTACGAAATACATGGAAGGTAAACAGTTGCTATTCTTTGCTTCCCTATCAGACACCCGGCAACACGAGGGCGAGTTATTAGATCTTATATCGGAAGAGACATAACGAAGTAAAGTACAATGATAAGACGGCATTCCGATGGAGTTTGAGAACGAACGCACACGAAGCAGAAAAAGAAAAGTAAGAAATATGTGTCAAACCGAATACGCAGATATCGCAGCAATGCTGTAAACCATGACACAACAGGAAATATTTTAAATACTGGAACATTAAAAATTACAATTGATTATCTCAAACTCCTGCAGATCAGCAGGAGGTAGCCCAGAGGTCGGTGTATCTGTCTAGAATAATTGTAAGAAAGGATAACCTAGTAAATCTTCTTCTTCTGCGTACGTACTCAAACTACTGCAGATTATCATAATGTAGTCCGGAGAACGGAATACGTTGTGTCATGGCTTACAGCATTGTTGCGATATCTGCACATTTCGTCCTGACACATCTGACGTGAGCATGGCTTTAGGTCGCTGACCCTATCTGGGATGGGGCAGCCAACTCTATCCCATAACCTCCTTAGTCGCCTCTTACGACATACATGGAAGGTAAACAGTGTTGATATTCTTTGCTCACGCAGTAGGAGACAAATGGATAACGAGCTGGTCTCCGTTTTCGGGAGTGCGTCAAAGTGATTGAAATCCATGCTGAAGTCGGATGTATCAGGCCGAAAGCTGTATATGCCGCAGCAATGCTGTAAACCGTGACACAGCGTGAGTGAAATTTAAAAGAAAACGTGCAATACAAAATTAGATTAAGCTTCTCAAACTCATGTCTGTCACCAGGAAATGTGAGTCCCGAGAGAAGTTTTAGAATAAGTGTAAGAAATAATACGTTATTAGATCTCATAAGATGGGCTTCATAAAGAGACAAAATAACGAAACAAAGTACAAGGGTCAGAATGCACTCCATTCTTCGGACTACGTCCTGGTAACCTGCAGAAGTTTGAGAACGAACGCACACGAAGAAAAATAAAAAATAATAAGAAATCGGATGTCAGGAAGAAATAGTGTAGTTTTCTCAGCACAACAACAGCTAAATGAAATTGTACTGTTTCTGTATGCGGACTCTGACGAAAATTCTTTTTGACATTTTTTGACCATGTACACTTTTTTTTCGCCTTATAGAAAAAAATAAAGACTTAAATTGTAGAATTATATATAATCAGGATTCACTATTTATCAATCAATCAACTCAACCGTGGGTCACCGAGCTCATTTTACCCATTTCCAACTAAAAGCCATTACTTTTGTACTGTTTCCGTATGCGGACTTTCGTATCTTTCTGTCCTGTATCTTCATGTTTACAGTTTCGCTTCTGTACAGATGATCATTTCCTCTGTTGTCAAGTCGGTTTGAAATATGTTATTGTTGTTATGATTTCATCTTTTCCACTGTTTTTATTGATACATTATTTGTCATGCCTTTTATTAAATAATTTTCATTGTTCGGCATTAACCTTGAGGGTTGTTTTTTTAATCGTATAGATCGTAGTTTCCAATTCATTTCTGTGTTTCATCTGCAACATAAACATTAAAAATATGTGAAACATAAATACATATTTTCATGATGTGTAGTGCATATTAATACTTGTAATTGTTGCTTAAAGTACATTTCTTCTACGATTCTCTGCAGTACACTTCGGAATGTTATTTCCCAGAAATTTAGCTGCCAATAAATTACGTTAACGATTGTCTGCTTATATTTTAACCCCCACCCCTCCCAGTCAATAAATTTCCAATTGTTCAGGAATCCCCGTCTGCATAATAAAATTCAAAAAAATATCCCCCCCCCCCCCCGATAAATGTTTTTCACACAAGGTACTAAAAAATTACAATATTTTTTCAGATTTTTTATGGGAAATGTTCAATTTAATAAATTATAACAGATTTGTTGGTGTCAACTATTATCAACCCCACCCTCCTCCACCTTCACCAAAAACTGCCAAACTTTCTCATATTCCCCCGCCCCTAAATGTTCACGTAATATATGGACAGCCCCGATATCATATTTGTCTGCATCTCTTGGTGACGGTATCTGATAATAGGTACATCAGCAAAACTCAAGTTCAACAGGAGAAACTATTAAACAGTGTAATCAAGTCTCGCTAATCGCTGTAAACGCACATGATAACACATGAGGATTGATGTTTCGACCAAAAAGCCGTTATCAAGACTACATTCACAATTCTAATGTCTGAAATGTCGTTTTCCGCATGCGATAGGTCTTAAATGTGTTAGCATTGACCCACAAGAATAACTTCCCCGCACAAGAAACCACTAGTAGATTACATAACTATATAGTGAATCTGTCCTCTTTCGGGGGTTCCCCAACATCACTTTTTCTGTAAAATTACCAATTTCTTTCTCATTTTAATTCATAAATATCGGTATCCTATGCTATTCGGGATGTAGTTAGTCATCAACACAATATGTTTAAGCTGTAGTAATGTTCTTCGCATTATATACTGTCAATAGTTTTCCATTATTTTCTGGACGGTCCGGATGTACAATTGTCAGCGGGTGATTTCAAATCAGGTACCTTTCCTGTCACCGCCGCGCAATAACACCGCCACATGCTCAGTATCTGTCAACCACAGAACTGGATAATACCAAAAACTAACGAATAGAAGACTTCTCAACGTTCTGCCTACCATTGAATCATGGAGCCTTCTGGGTATAACAACAAAGTTTTCTAGAAACTTCTCCTTTCCAAGAGAATTGCACAAAATAGTGCAAGATTTATAGTCTATTAATCGTAATTCTACAGAACAAAATTTAAAACAATTTTTAAAATAAGGATTAATGAAGGTTGTTTTTTTTTAAGTTAAACAACGTTTTCTCCAGTTGTTTCCCTTGTAATTGCGTTTCACAGAGTATCCAAATGTAGCTGGTGATTGTGTTTTACAGCTTCTGAGATGTCAAAATGTCAGGAGCATGCAATCTATATCAATGATGCTCATTAAAGAAAACAATTTCAATTACAACCATTATTTTAACAGCTATAGATCAGAAACATGAACTGTTCGAGAATAGTTCACAGTTCATTGTAGACTAATGAGTTTGTGTATGCGAAAAGTTCGTTGAAGATACCTCGTTACCTCTTATAATGCACAGGTAAGAAAACTTTGGTCTTAAGATACGTTAGATTACAGAAACTAATCATAGCAAACATTTGATGCTGATTAATAAATTATGTGATGCTGGTAGATCAGATTTATAAGGTATGTGATGCTGGTAGATCAGATTTATAAGGTATGTGATGAAAAAAGTGAATATTGTAATGACCACAAGAATGATCAATGGTAGAAGAAGCACAGAAACACAAAGAGATAGGTCACTGATTGCCACGCCATGGGAGGAGTCACAGGTTAGATTTGCTAACAATAAAAGAAATTGTACATAGTGAAGAAACATGATTTGATTTATTGACTGATTGAATGAATGTCTGAATTATGAATGTCTAGTTGAATGAGTTATTTGATTGATTGATTTATTGATGCTACATGTTCCCGATGCGCATGGGGTTGCGTCTCTGGGTCTCATAAATGGCTCACTAGACAAACCAACCGTGCAACAGAAAACCTTAGTAGATGACAAGCCTTTATATTGCGGTTATCTTCTTATAGAAGCTTCATGGCACGTCATCTATACAATCCCGTAGTCGTAACCTTCGATAACAGTTACCATGTTGTTCTGACAGGCCGACGTTGTGCTTGAACTAGTTATGGGCAAGGCGTAGGTGGGCGGAACAACAAAGAAACCTGTTGCATTGGCCAGAGTTGTGCCCTGATGTCGACTTCTGTTTCGGCAGCATTAGACTCGACACACCATTGAGTCGAATGGCTGCTGAAACAGAGGGCTGAGCACTTATGGGATTGCCCCACGTGCTGTGAGGCCAGTTTTCTAATCAAGAATCATGAAGAACATGTTCCCGATAAACATTGTTGGGAAGCAATAGAAGACGAATTGACCCCCAACGATGCTAAACGAACTTTACAGCGCAATTTCATTACAAGATTTGCTTGACTCGCTGTCCTATGGTTCGGGAATTATGATACTAGTATATTTTCTATTTCATTGATTTCTCGACATCTGTAGGCGACATTTCTCGACATCTGAATAACTATAATCAAATAGTTATTTATCTCATAGAAGTTCCGCTCGCGAAGTCTTGCTTACAAGGTGAGTTTTAACAACAGGTCACTTGGAAGTATCCCATCCAGCTACCAAGTTACGTGAATTGGTGGTATTCTAGGTAGGCGAAGTGCCGCTTCGTTGAGAGGGACATAGCACATATGGGATAACCGGTGTATAATGAAGTCAATTTTTTACGCCTTTTAAACTATCTTTAGCTTTATTTAGAATTGCTCGACAGTTGACTTCAAGTACACATCCTTCTTTATACCCAGAATTCATGACAGCTGATATCATTTGGTGAAACAACCAAACCCACGTTCAACCTCCTTAGACGACTCTTAAGCTATGCATTGCGGGTGGAATGGTTATTATTATTTAGTCCCTTTCTGTTTACGTTTCTGTTGTTGGTGATTTTTTTAAATCTTGAAGCTATGGAAAACAAGACACTGATGATGGTAAAGTTTGCTTGTTTGTGAGGATTCTTGATCAGTCAGATTCTGGGTTCTAGAGAAATCTGTTGCAGTGTGAACAGGAAAGTAGTAGGTCTTGACATGAGGGAGATCAGTATGAACTATTCTTTCGTGTATGTATCTTTCAAATCGCCTGCAGTGTTTTACTCCGATCGAATCTGTTAGTATTCACACTGATCTGACCATACCAGGTTGGACTATCAAAAGCTGTGGTTTCAATAGAGTCTACCATTGATCAATCCTGTACTGCTCGAGAAATGCCTTCATGTAGTCCTTACAGTATATTTCATCTGGCCTCCACTTAAAAGCTTAGCTAGACACAATTCACCATAAAACACTATCTTTGGAGATGCTGACCTGGCATGAAGATGGCATGTCCGGCCCATCAAATTGATACCTATTAAACAAAGCGTAGATGTTTCTATCTGAGACTCTTCGTGGATCACTCTGTCTGTTGTCAATCCTCAGGTGGATGATAGTTAGAATATCCACACTTGCCGCTAAACGTAGGGGTAGTAACTGGGAATTTTAGTTATTTATCCAAACAAGATGTGTAGCCTTGGCTGTGTGGAATCAATATTTGTTCAGGGTTGTCTTGATGTTATCAATCCATCTTTTTCGAGGTCTTCCTCTGGCCTTGTATCTGTATTTTATGATATATGTTCTTGTTGGTAGTTGGTAATGGTTTATTCTCATAATGTGTCCAACTCATGTTGTAAGGCGTTGTTTCTCGATGTATTATGTGCATGATCTTACATCGATTATTCTCTGGAACCTATTTCATAACTTCTTATTTTGATTAGCTTGGTAAATCTTACAGCATTCCTCAGTCATTTTATCCCACATGTTGTAAGTTTTCTCTGTTGGGATAATGTCAGCAGTCATATCTGGCATTGATAGCAAAGTGTTGGCATAAAACTACTGTTTATCATCTGTCTCTTGACTTCCATCTTGATCTTTGGGTTAAGCAGTAATGGTGATAGCTTGTATGTCATTATGTTTGCCTTCGGGCATCTTGTCTCAATCTCTCAATCACCGTGTCAGAAATGTGAATCTACCATCATCTTAGACTCTTCGTGGATCACCGTGTCAGGAGAAAAATCATAGTGAATCACCGTATTAGGTAATTTAATCTACTATCGTACAAAAAACAGCTTTCTCGGGCATCATAACTTGAAAAAGTAAACTTTCTTGCAACCCTACCATAGACATTCAAGGATTCAGCTGCATAAAGCAGCAAAGGCAGAATCAATTCACGATAGACCTTAGTTTAGTTTGTGAGGCTCACATCACGCCGGATTAGACATTCGCAGGAATACGGCCAAAAGAGGCTTTGTCGTGTGCAATGCGCAGGGGGACATCCTCGATGATTGTTGTGGTATTTGACAGAATGCTGCCGAGTTAGACAAACGTTTATACACTGCTGAATATTTGTGTGTGTTTTACCTTGAACGAGCATTGAGTTTACGTTTGAACAGTCCGCCATCAGTGCCGAAGTATAAGTAGAGTCCTGCGCTTTAAAAT
Source organism: Meghimatium bilineatum (assembly GCA_034231615.1). Taxonomy (NCBI): domain Eukaryota; kingdom Metazoa; phylum Mollusca; class Gastropoda; order Stylommatophora; family Philomycidae; genus Meghimatium; species Meghimatium bilineatum. The sequence continues at coordinate 39,294,406 of CM067308.1, read as the reverse complement.
CTCCAAAAATATTTATGTGCCCAAAACTTTGTCTAGATTTAGCGCAACGACACACACAAAAACTTAACAAGAAACAATTCAATACTTCTCATTAATTGACACTTTCAAAGCTTCCCACTGTACCAATGCATATTAAATGGTTGTACCATGGCATAGAATTATTGTTGTTCATGTGGTGGAGGTACCGTCTATACTTTTTAGACTCCATCATAGATTTCAGAGTGTTCATGCACATTTCAGTAATTCTGTTAGTAAATAATGTCATTAGACATGTTAGAAACACTAATAACAATAATGAAGAAATACAATTTAAAACTAGGTCTACCACGCAGGTTTTAGAAATAAACCAAGATTATCTTTAAAAAAATATCAGTCATGATAAAAAAAGACACATATCTAATGAGAAAATTCTAACGGTGGCATCGCTTGTTATAACAGTGATTAACTAATGATTAGTACTTATTTATTTTTTACTAAATTGTAAATTGTGGTTGAGAGTAAAAAGTAAAATAACCCATAACATTTATTAATGCCGTAGGGGTGTGAGTTGCTAGCGATCTCACATCTCAGTAGCTCTGCAAATGAGGGTGGTAGCCATCTCCTCTCCCTCGAAGTCTTTACTAACCCAGATTAATCTGGTACCCATTTAAGGCTGGGTCGACCCGGGAGCCGTTGCGATCTGAAAAAACATTTCCGCCTTAAATGGGGAATGAACACAAGACCACTCATATGCAAAGCTACTGCGCTAAACACTGCGTTACACGGCTCCCAAAGTGTGGCACACTACTATTAAAGCATATAGTTCAGGGTACAGATTATGAAAGTTCCTAAAGCTCATTGATTGAATGTCTTCCTCATCCCCAGTGAAGTGTTGCGGAGATGGAGCGTAGTCCAATCACCAGACGCTGGAAACTAAAACTGGTCAGGCCCTCCTAGCAGCATAAGGAAGGTCGGGTGACACCCACCAGTTGCCACCAGACCAGCCACCATTCAACATTATATGTCTAGATGTTGATATGACTGTAAAGTAAGGTTTTCTTTAATGAAAAACTCACCAGCATTATATCTTTACCGTTATATAGTTTTATGTCCTTATCCCTGTAGTTGATAACCCCCCCCCCCCCCCACCCTCACCCTCGTGAAGTAAATAGTCATCCAACGTGTGGCACTGCTCTCCGCCATAAAACCTAGGTTCTGTGATCCGTACTGTCGAGATCTCATCGATTTGATGCTGCATGTAGAACTGACACCTAACAACCAACTGGGGAAGGGGAGACATAAGGCGAAACCATTCCTTTCCTGAGGTGACGATCCAACAAATTTACAGTCTTTCCAAATTTCGCAGACATGATACACGTCTTCTGTGCAGGCAGACTGTAGGTGGATTGGAATGCAGAGTGATGAAGCACACCTCAGATCCACTACCCATAGATGGGAGTTTGGGAAGAGCCAAGATAAGGCAGCATCGTATTAGTTGGAAAATAGTGCACCTAGTCCCAGACCTTAATTTGTTGGATAAGCTCTCTGCGTTTGAAAGCAAACTCCAGAATAACAAAAATCCTCCATGAAAGGTTATAAACACAAAATACGACATGAGCTCAGACGTCGCCTCATAAAAGGTTCACGCCGGACAGTTCGCCACCCGGCTGCCTTAAGCGAAAAATCAGCCGGTGCGGGGCACACTACACATACTACAACTTAACATATCTGGACACAGAAATAAGACCCTAGAACTGAGTAGAACACTACACAAACATGATACACACATCACAATACTGTAGGAAACACTACTAGAAAATAAACAAAAGACATAACACTTAAGATCAGATTAACAAACCCCTGTCCCCCTCCCTTAATAGAAATTGATTGCATATGCTGGCAACGGTGCTTTCAATTGGTACATATTCGGCTCAAGATTCAGGAAAAATTTTTGAGGTAAAATGAACATATTTTTGGAAATTTAGCTGAATATGTGAAGTTATATGCGATAAAATTGGGAAATCTATGTGCCAGTCATTAGGTTTCTATCTCAAAAACTAACATAGGTAGCGTAATGATATTTGATATACACATACAACATAATGGTACCTTTCGGCTGAACCTTTTAAGTCTTTGATCAGAGATATGTTTCAAATGGAATACTACGTTATGTAGAGAACATTTTTTTTAAAATTAAGTAAGGGGTATGGGTTAATACCAGGCTAAAACATACACAAATGTAAATGTCAGAAGAACAGAGGCAATGCAGCACTCATACGAAATGACATTCAAGGAGAGGTCATAAACATTAAAAAACATCGGAAACTATATGTAAGAAATAAATATATGATACCATGGTCTGCGATATACACTGTTCAATGCATACTGCGCACCCAACTGTAAGAAACAAATAGACATCAGCACCACATATGCCAAGAGAATTATCATTGTGGGAGATTTTAATGCACACATACCTGCCACAGGATACAAGGACACAAATACCATGGGAAACGATATAGAGGAACTATGTAACACCAACAGCCTAAGGATATTACAAAAGTCCTCATTCCCACCCACACTCCTTCACAGAGTCAATATATTTACATTCAGACCTGACCTTACCATAATATCTGAAGACATTCAAATTTGCATGCTGAGAGTCCTTCGTGACATAGAATATGACCACCGCCCCATACTCCTCCAAATCTCACAAACAATGCCCTCCTCCTCAAGGTTCCAAATCTACGTGCTTGCCCTGATAATTAATAGAACCTTCGGGTTTAATGAATAGCTTACCACAAACAACAGAACTCGTCTGTTCTAATCAGTCATCTTACCTGTCCATGTCTGTTATCTCCTCTAAAACTGTTGTACATTGTGACCTCTTGATTTCATCGTGAAGAACAAAGACCATCTTCCTGCGAAGATCACGCCTACCGCTCGGACTGACACTAGATTTCCTGTGACGGTGCTTACTTGACATCCCGTCAACGCTTGAGTAACGCGGAGAGCTGGACCTAGAAGGGGTATTAATACTCACGTAGAGGAAATCTGCTTTTTAACAATATTATATTACTCCGATTCTTTATTGTTCCATATATATATATATATATATATATATATATATATATATATATATATAACAGACCTGTGTACAGTCTCAGAAATGACTGGATTACAGTATAACAAACCTGTGTACAGATTACCTCAAATCGCGATTTTTATTATTTCCTTGATTTTTGTTGGTCAGCATTGGCTATTTTTGGCAGAAAATTGCAAGTATATAAATAGTGATCAACGAAATTCACTACAATAATCAAAAACGTAACGAATGAAGTCCGGTTTAATATCTGTACAGAGGTACTGGCGAAAGTCACGTCTCAACAGTGTGCAGTACTTGGATAAGTCACCTCTCAGCAGTGTGCAGTACTTGGATAAGTCACTTCTCAGCAGTGTGCTGTACTTGGATAAGTCACCTCTCAGCAGTGTGCAGTACTTGGATAAGTCACCTCTCAGCAGTGTGCAGTACTTGGATAAGTCACCTCTATGCAATGTGCAATACTTGGATAAGTCACCTCTCAGCAGTGTGCAGTACTTGGATAAGTCACCTCTATGCAGTGTGCAGTACTTGGATAAGTCACTTCTCAGCAGTGTGCAGTACTTAAGTCACTTCTCAGCAGTGTGCAATACTTGGATAAGTCACCTCTCAGCAGTGTGCAGTACTTGGATAAGTCACCTCTCAGAAGTGTGCAGTACTTGGATAAGTCCCCTCTCAGCAGTTTGCAGTACTTGGATAAGTCACCTCTCAGCAGTGTGCAGTACTTGGATAAGTCACTTCTCAGCAGTGTGCAGTACTTGGATAAGTCACCACTCAAAAGTGTGCAGTACTTGGATAAGTCACCTCTCAGCAGTGTGCAGTACTTGGATAAGTCACTTCTCAGCAATGTGCAGTACTTGGATAAGTCACCTCTCAGCAGTGTGCAGTACTTGGATAAGTCACCTCTCAGCAGTGTGCAGTACTTGGATAAGACGACCCCGACTCAGGGTGAACATCCTAATATACATATGGGTACATACAAATGTATGCAAGCTTTGTTTGTCTCTTATCTCTCTTTCTCTTTAAGAAATAACATACACAGGTACATTTAACTCTCCCAAACACACACACACACACATCATTGATTATACCCCCACATCAGTATAGATTACTGCACACAAATATACGTGTACACCCATGTGCACATTCGCAAATGGGCATTTGATTATATTCAAAATAACAAAATAACAAACGGTTGAACTGAGAAAACAATGTTCACAACCTTTTTAGATGCTTTGTGCCGCTGCGCTCGTGGTATTTCTCCGGTGGTATAGCGTAGTAGAGGTTGTTCCTGTCACAACAACACAACATAGAAATATTTTACAACTCACAGATATGTGTATAATCATCTATATTCATGTTCAAAAAATGTATTGCGTATGACCATATTATTCTCTTCACAGAACTGTATACGTCTTTCTCCTATGCAATTTTGTTTGTCCCTAGCCCAAATGTTCCTATAGTTTTCTTTGTGTCTTATTTTCCCTGTTTTAACATTCATTTACTCAATAACTATTAGAATATTTATTGATTTTACAGGCCTGGGCAGGTGTTAAAGGTCTTCGTAGTAGTAGTCTTTTTATTTGGTGTGGTCTATAGTTGGTGCATATGTTGGTATATCGATTAGATCAATAGTTGGTGCATATGTTGGTATATCGATTAGATCAATAGTTGGTGCATATGTTGGTATATCGATTAGATCAAAAGTTGGTGCATATGTTGGTATACCGGTTAGATCAAAGGGTTTCATAATCAATGTATAATTGTATGTCCAGTACCTGCTGACATAATTTTGAACTCTTTCTTAATGAATATTTTGCTAACACCTGTTCATGGTAATATTCCCCTGAATGTATAAAATTACATTCTTTCTTTCGTGAATAATCATCATGCTTCCAACTCGCTCTCTGCTACTCCTGAAATATCTACATTTAAAGCTTCTGCTTCTAATATTAAATTTCTAATTTTCTTGCCTGGTTTAGTGTTTTAACATTCCACATATCCTACTTATTCTAATATGTTTCTTTCAACATCAACTTATTCTTCAAGTGTGGTTGGTCCGTTTCTTGGCTTTGGGATGCACGTGGTAAAGTCTCTCGAACGCAGCCACAAAGTTTTTGTATCGGGATGGACATTCCCTGCTGTTGACTTTGGTTCTCTCCTTGTGATCACATACTATGCTGTTACATTAGTCAGTAGCTGGAGTAGTTGGGACGCCATTGTTATCGTCTTCGAAAAAAAGGTAGCTCGAAAGTCGGAATAAACAAGAGACTTACATTCCTCTTATGATAAAATAAGACTAGAAATCACCTATTTTATATGATGGAACTCAAATTTGACATCTCACTCTCTCCGGTAAGAAGCTAATTGTACCTACCTACATATATATACGTTAAATATATATATATCTATAAATGTTACTATCCGATAATAAATATTAAAACCCAGTTTCCGTACATTTGAGTCTGAGTTTATTTATTAACGTTCATTTGTTTTAATTGTCTATTGCCTGTCCCCATGTGGTTTGTTAAGCATAAGGGTGATTATAGCTCGAGCTTGTGTTCCAAGGTTAGATGTGTTGCTTCGGCTGTGCTATGACCCTGTTTGTTCAGGATGTCCCTGATGTTTCATCATCCATCTTTTTCGTTGCCTTCCTCTGGCTTTGTACCCTGATCTCATTTGGTTATATGCCTGTACCGGCAACTTGTTGTGATGCATTCTCATAATGTGGCCAAGCCACTTGATCTGTGTATTATGTGCAAGGTACTATACCTATTCTTTCTCTATATCGTCATTTCGTAATCTATCGAGCCAGGTAACCCCGGTTGCTTTCCTCAAAAATTTCATCTCACATGTCACTGCAATGTGAAGATGAGAGAGAACAGGGGTTTGGCACTGGCATTACAGTGTTGGTAGGAATATACTGTAAATCATGTGTCTTTACCTCCCATCTCGATCTTGGGATGAAGAAGTAGTGGTGACAGTTAGTATGTTACTGTATTTGTCTTTTGACATCTCGTCTCTATCTCTCTATAAAGGCTTCCATTTTCTGTGAAAATACTACCGAGATAAAAATTTGCTTTAATTTGCATATATTAACGAGAGTCGTTGTAACTCCTTATTACGGTGAATTTATAAGTAGCACATCCATGATCTGAGACCCTCGTCATTTATAGAATCATGTGAACTCATCGGAACATCCTTCAGAAGTGATGCTATTTGAATTTCTCCGGAATTTTCATTGATCGCTTTGTGTCAGCAGCAAATGAAAATGAAGGCAAAAGTAATAAATTGTCACTTTTGAGGGATGATACCGATCAGTCAACATGACTGTAATACACGAAGGGAACTCGGCAGTAGTATGAACCCCGTCTTATGGCAATAGCAACATCATAAATCCCAGTCCGCCGTAAACTATTTACTTATCTAGTTAGTTTCATCGGTTGCCTACACACAGTACATACCAAGTGACTAACGACATTCACGAGAACATTCAGACATCTTCACTTTTGCGGGACAATAACTGCTGACTTCAAAGAACTGTATAATTGTTCCGGGACTCGATTGAGCACACCGGCAGCAACACATAATCCCCTTTGCATTCCGTCAAATATAATTGGATTTCATATCAAATCTACAACATACTCATGTCTCTGCCACAAATTGTATTAATAATTCTTTATTATGTTTCTTTCATCTGTTACACAGTTGTTGTTTTTTAAGTTTGCTGTAGTTTGAAAATTTCAGTACATATTTGATATAAATCAAACTCATCTGGGTAAATAAATAACTCACATGGCTCAATATATCACACTCTTCTGGGTAAATATACACTCACCTGGGTCAATTTATCACACTCATCTGGGTAAATAAATAACTCACCTGGGTCAATATATCACACTCATCTTGGTAAAGAAATAACTCACATGGCTCAATATATCACACTCTTCTGGGTAAATATACACTCACCTGGGTCAATTTATCACACTCATCTGGGTAAATAAATAACTCACCTGGGTCAATATATCACACTCATCTTGGTAAAGAAATAACTCACATGGCTCAATATATCACACTCTTCTGGGTAAATATACACTCACCTGGGTCAATATATCACACTCATCTGGGTAAAGAAATAACTCACCTGGGTCAAATACATCACGATCGCCTGGGTAATTAAAACACAATCACATGGGTAAATACATCACACTTACCTGAGTAAATAAAACATCCTCACCTGGGTAAATAAGTCACACTCACCTGGGTAAATAAATAGCCCTCACATGTGTAAATAAAACGCACTCACTTGGATAAATACATCACACTCACCTTGGTAAATACATCACACTCACCTGGGTAAATAAAACATCCTCACCTGGGTAAATAAGTCACACTCACCTGGGTAAATCATGAACCGGGCAGCGTATGAGAGAATCCTAGAAATAATATAAATAGTACCATTAAACACACAAATTACAAAAATTAAGACAACAAAACAAAGATCAAACCGATAATCAAAACAAGACAATATAGAACTAGAATGTGTAAACAAATCCGAATATCTGGTAGCAAATATAAACATTTCTGGGGATTGTTCAGTTGCGATTAAAAGAAGACTCACAAATTGCAACACTCAAATCAACACAAATGAGAAATATGTGGCAGAGTAGTAAAAATGATACTAAATAACCCTTTAAGATCATGTGTTTTCCCAGTGGAAACATATGGATACGAGACTTGGACTTTAAACAAGACAATATTCACAGGAATATATATAAATTCATTTGAAATGAGGTACTACAGAAAGATCTTTTCAATATCATGGACAGAGAAAAAAAGAACATTGTAATTTTCAAATTAATTAAAGCTAAATGAAGAGTGACTTCTAAATACTATCATAAGAAGGAAGCTACAGTGTTTTGGATACTTAAAGATACACGATGTCATTGAATGGTTGCTTCTGGAGAGCAGAGTGGCAGGCACCAGGTAACTTTGTAGACACCAGGTATATCTGTAACTTTGTAGTCACCGGTATATCTGTAACTTTGTAGTCACCGGTATATCTTTAACTTTGTAGACATCCGGTATATCTGTAATTTTGTGGACACTTGGTATATCTGTAACTTTGTAGACACCGGTATATCTTTAACTTTGTAGACATCTGGTATATCTGTAACTTTGTAGACACTCGGTATATCTGTAACTTTGTAGACACCGGCATATCTTTAACTTTGTAGACATCCGGTATATCTGTAACTTTGTAGACATTCGGTATATCTTTAACTTTGTAGACATCTGGTATATCTGTAACTTTGTAGACACTCGGTATATCTGTAACTTTGTAGACACCGGTATATCTTTAACTTTGTAGACATCCGGTATATCTGTAACTTTGTAGACATTCGGTATATCTTTAACTTTGTAGACATCCGGTATATCTGTAACTTTGTAGACACCCGATGAAAACATATACATATTTTGAGCTTAAAACACTAAAGTCAATTAACTTAACCATGTCATAAGCCGAATCAGAGCCAAGAAATGTGGATGTGCCGCCTAAAGTGGCCAAAAATGATTCAACCAAAGGTGATCATCTTCAGTTTAACTAAAAGTTGTCAATATTACTTTAACCAAAAGTGGCACCCGTTTGTAACATAATAGTGTGTCGACACACTGTGCAAGTCTGCCGTGATAATAATACTACTCAAATATGTCTAGCTAATCTTCACCTTCTCAGTGCCATTGCAATCTCCTGTCGAATTGCGGTTCGTACTCCGAAGAACGAGTTACAGAGTTGGATAGAACTAGGCTGTAATTTCTGTGCCTGTTCGTTTCACACAACCAAACTACACAATAACATATTTTTTGATTACTTTGATCTTCTGCTGGTAGAGTAATGAGGCTCACCCCAACCTCCTTAATTGCTCCTCCTCTTACAACATTAATGTCAGATCACTTATCACTCCGCTCCCATCTTGTTTGGGCTCCACTACACCACACAACCCCCACTACACGACACCATGTACCACTCACTATCCTAATACATTAATTATATTACAACAACATCTCTTGAAAATGATAGTGCTATTGTTTCTATTGCTGTGATGGTGATCATAGCTGCAACATAGCTGCAACATAGCTGCAACATAACTACAACATAGCTACAACACTTACTTCATGACTGAATTCTGAGTGTGTGTAGGGAAAATAATAACAAGCTCCTGACAAGGATCTGGATCTGAAATGAAGCAGTGTGTGTTTTCATAGAGTTATTGTAATAATAAACAGGTACAACTAATTACTTCACTATCTCATTGGAATAAGCACAAGCTATAAATAATTATTATTGTAAAAATAATACAAGTATTATTAACGAAAATAACAAATTCGTAACAACAGCAATATTTAGCAAAAAACAAAAGCTTGAATGAACACATAGTTATTTAATTCCCTGAACCACAACCTCTATTATTCATTATGGTAAAAAAAAAACTGATACATTCACAATAGAATAAAGTTCGTAGTTGAAAGAGGCGTGGCATGAACATGTGCATATAGAATACCTCTGCACGGAATTAATTAAGACTTCATTCGTAATGTTGTTAATTATTGTCGTGTTTTCGGGTGGTCAGTAGTCGCCTTGACTATTTTAGCATGTGACTCCAAGTATATTAAACAGTGACTAATGAAAAATTACGATAATAATTTTTAAACAGTAACGAATGAAGGCCAAATTGAATATGTGCAGAGATCTTCTATTGCAGTCGGTCATGGCTCTAGATTAGTGATTGTTGAGTTACTCAAGAGTTTCTGTGCCTCTAAATTAGTGATTGTTGAGTTACTCAAGAGTTTCTGTGACTCTAAATTAGAGATTGTTCAATTACTCAAGAGTTTCTGTGCCTCTAAATTAGTAATTGTTCAGTTACTCAAGAGCTTCTGTGCCTCTAAATTAGTGATTGTTCAGTTACTGAATAGTTTCTGTGCCTCTAAATTAATGATTGTTCAGTTACTCAAGAGGTTCAGTGCCTCTAAATTAGAGATTGTTCAGTTACTCAAGAATTTCTGTGCCTCTAATTTAGTGATTGTTCAGTTACTTAAGAGTTTATGTGCCTCTAAATTAGTGATTGTTCAGTTACTCAAGCGTTTCTGTGCGTCTAAATTAGTGATTTTTCAGTTACTGAAGAGGTTCAGTGTCTCTAAATTAGTGATTGTTCAGTTACTGAAGAGGTTCAGTGTCTCTAAATTAGTGATTGTTCAGTTACTGAAGAGGTTCAGTGTCTCTAAATTAGTGATTGTTCAGTTACTGAAGAGGTTCAGTGCCTCTAAATTAGTGATTGTTCAGTTACTAAAGAGTTTCTGTGCGTCTAAATTAGTGATTGTTCCGTTACTGAAGAGGTTCAGCGCCTCTAAATTAGTGATTGTTCAGTTACTCAAGCGTTTCTGTGCGTCTAAATTAGTGATTGTTCAGTTACTGAAGAGGTTCAGCGACTCTAAATTAGTGATTGTTCAGTTACTCAAGAGTTTCTGTGCCTCTAATTTAGTGATTGTTCAGTTACTGAAGAGTTCCTGTGCCTCTAAATTAGTGATTGTTCAGTTACTCAAGAGGTTCAGTGCCTCTAAATTACTGATTTTTCAGTACTTAGGAGGTTCACTGGCACAACTTTGAGATCAGACAAAAATTCATTTGAAACCGTTTCACAACATACAGACATAGATGAATCAGACATCACAACATATAAACATAAATGAATCAGACAACACAACATACAGACATAGATGAATCAGACAACACAACATACAGACATAGATGAGTCATACAACACAACATACAGACATAGATGAGTCATACAACACAACATACAGACATAGATGAGTCATACAACACAACATACAGACATAGATGAGTCATACAACACAACATACAGACATAGATGAGTCATACAACACAACATACAGACATAGATGAGTCATTCATCACAACATACAGACATAGATGAGTCATACAACACAACATACAGACATAGATGTATCATTGAACTATACCGAGATTCAGAAGATGTATACATAGCTTGTTCCTCAGGAGAATTATATCGTTTCTGCATATACATCTTATTCATCTTCACCAACTCCTGAGACGACTCAAAAATGATGGATCTCGCAAAGAACACAGCTGTCTATGTCAGATATACAAGTTCCGGGTTTGTTATGCCGATAGCTAGTAAGGGCTGATTTTGTTAACCATTGACTGACCATGGTCAACTTTTGATGATGGTGTTCCTGTGATGCTGCCGGCGGTGGTGCTTGCTGAATTAAAATAAGGGGTAAAGAAAGCTACGGTCAGCCTGGGTTGCCTGAGGATTTATACGTAACATATATATAACTTAGTAGATGCCCCTATGGACTAAAGCACGTGAATTCAATTATATATATATATATAATATGTATACACATATGTATGCATATATTTAAATATATACTTATTTATATACATATTTTTATGTATAAGTACATTTATTTATATACATATTTTTATGTATAAATACATTTATTTATATACATATTTTTATGTATAAATACATTTATTTATATACATATTTTTGTAAACAAAACAAATCGGAGTAACTTAGAAACCCTGAAGTTTCAATTATGTATTAACCTATGTGTCTCTACTTGGACATTGTGTATCATGTGACAAATTCTTTCCAGAACGTAGTCTTCCTTATGAATCTCCTGAAATCCCCGCGGTCTCTGACAAGTCCCGCTTCCTCTAGCGACATGTGCATGTATTCCTGCATATATCTTGTCCAACGACGGCTTGGTCAGCCCTCTGCTTCTACTGCTTTCTATCGCCCCCTCCAAGAACACTCTTTTCATGCCATTGTGTCTCTTCACATGGCAGAAAAAACCTAACTTCCTTCTTAATACGGTGTTTAAAAGCCAACCTTCTTGAACGTTGATTTTATTTTTCTTTAACGTCTTGGTTGGTTCTTCTTGCTGTCCATGGTATTCTCATGACTCTTCTAAGTACTTAATGTTGAAGGGACATTGACTACCACAATAAATATCGCCTTCAGAATAGACTTGGCAGATGACATTGATCACTTGTCACTTCGAGTCAATCACATTGCAAATGACAAAAATCACTTTGCTTTGTGTCACCAGCTAATTGAAATCTTGCAACAAGTATCTGGCCTGGTAAGACACGCACAAATCACCTAGATTTCTATTTCTATTTGTTAAGCGGCTTTGATATCAATTCTCTTTAATACCCTGTCAAAAATAATATTATAGGGACCAGTCGAGGGGAAAGAAGCAGACAAAATAAGAAAATCCTGGACCGACAACATCTAGGACTGGAAAATATTGGTTGGGATTTCTCGCATCACTGTGGATAGAAATCGATGGAGGACCCTGTTTGTTGATGCATGTTAGCACTATGACTACATTTACTTTTCTTGCTTGAACAGAATAATTTCTTGTGGTAATAAGAATCATTCATTCTTGTTGCAGGTGGTAATCTGTATCATTTGTTCTTGTTGCAGGTAATAATCACGTGCTTCCAGAATTTGCCACAAAATTGCAATGTTACAGCATTTGACAATACTGGAAAATGAACTCAAACCGAAATTTTCCTGAACTCAGCTATAGATGAGGAGTTGCATTTAATATGAAATCCATTCACATTGAGTTCCTGAAGATTCTCATAATGGATTTCTAGAACTGAAAATTGATTCGGGAACTAGAGATATGCTTGATTGGTTATTTAATTCAATTAGTGTCTTCCCAGTGGCGTCGCGTGGGTCAATGGCGCCCGGGGCGGAATCATAATTTTCCGCCCTTGTGACATTAAAAAAAATATGTCAGTGATTGTGACAGACTGGAAGAAAATAAATTTGCTGCCCTCCCGATGATGCCGCCCGCGGCGGTCCGCACTTTCGCCCCCCCCCCCTCGCTACGCCACTGTGTCTACCTACATATTTTGTGGTTAACTGACATAAATATAATATTAATAATTAATCAATAAGGAATCTAAATTTCATTTTTATGCTTAGTGCTTGGAATTAGTCATGTTTTACATAACTAATCTTAACCCAAAATATAGTTATTTTTAAATTAATAAAAGAAAAACATAAACTGATAAATATAGACAAGGGAAATAATCACACAGGTAGGCAGTAATTGGGATACAAGAAACGTTTCATTAATCACTGAATTATGGCCCTTGATTCCTATCCAAACGTGGAGAAAGAGTTATCCATGTAATTATTTTCATTTGTCTACATATCTGTGTGAGGCTTGATTTCATCTATGGTGCCCTGGGGGGGGGGGGGGCGACCATCCCCTACCAGGCGCGTCCACAGGTTGCGGATCGTGGAGCAACCTCCGGATATGGAGTCTCCATATCTGGTGGTTGGCTGCAATTTAAGACAGATCTCTGGACGAATAATCCAGATTTCTGGACGAATAAGCAGTCGCGAACAAACTGGCGATGTTGCCCAACAGGACGGGGTGGGATATCAGGTGGCACTGATATCTCCACTGAAATACCCCATGTGTCTCGTGACGGGCAGCATCAAGCGAGTATGAGCCGCTATAAGCTCAAGCCAACAGCGCTGGGGTCATTGACCCCAGCATGCGCGTCCCCCAGGGTTGGGGGGACCTTTAAAATAGGGGAATATGGGAAACTATTTTCTAAAACATACAAAGGGAGAAGTCAGTAAAACCCCCCTTAGGCCCCAATGAGCTCCATCCTATAAAGGAAAAAGGCAGGAAAACTTAAAAAATTCCCCTAACTGCTGGGCAGGTGGCGCTCAAGAGTCAAGAAAGACAGGCCACCTAGGAGATGGAAAACTCTACACAAAGCCTGGACAGATGGTGCTCATGATCCCGGGAGGGTAGACCATCTAAGGAAAGCAAACCTAAAAAAAATAGCTGGCGGAAATCGGATGCACTTGGCCATATGGCGCATAACAAAGTGCAACGTACCTCATATACACTCATGCAGATCTATGGTGCAAGTGAAAATGATGTAGCTAAATATATTATTACACGTTGAAACTACATGAGATGTGTCCTTTCAAGCACTCTTCCACATATGGCATATTCAAGAATTGACATAGAATACACCAAGGTGATTACAGTCTTCAGCTACTTTGATTTACATATAGTCTGGGAGTCTTTTGAATTGTTAAAGTATGACATTTCGCAATGTAAACTAATTATTTAGTTTCTTTACTTTTCATATATTATATTATAATAAAAATATTCATTACTTTTTAATTAACGTTATAAATATTATTTTACATGACCTTTATTAAAGCTTAAACATCCTTACATTTGTTTATTACAGTTAAATTTGTGAAATTATAACTATAGAAATAAATCAAGTGGCTATAGAACTGTATTGTAATTATTACAATAATCATTCACATTCACTATTACAATATAATAATATAGACAAAAGAGACTTTCTATTCTGTATGCACTTTATTAGAGAGGGGAATGACATTTTATTAGTGGTCAGAGGGGGGAATTTGATCGAAAAGGTTGAGAAAGAAAGATTGATTTAGAGTTTGCCTATTTCATATCCTTTCGGTAGAATATATCCAACTTCAGCATAAACTGGATCACTTTTTTGATATTCGGGATTGCACCGCGAAACCCATCCCCAAACGACCTTTGTCGCCTCTTAGAGATACTTTATCTTTATTACATTTTGCATGTCAATCGTTTTCTCAACATTCTTCTATAAAACCATTTTACACTCAAGTAAATCTGCGAAATAGAACAATTAATATTTTTCATTACCCCAGTATTGTCGAACCTAAGACAGTACACTGTGACTGTCCATCAGAAATCAAACATTTAATAAATGACAGATATTCTCTACCTGTCAATCTTACGCATTTTCAATTATTGTTCCAAAGCCTTGATATGACAAAAATCATAACAACTACTTTGAACAGGAACAGAACTTGATACAAGTGGTAAGCACCCCCGCCATATTATTCTTTCAGTAGAGCAGATTACATATGACGTCATTACAACATGTGACGTAAACGTTAAAGATGCGGCTTCCGTTCAAGACAGATTATCATGTTTGGTAGCAGGCAGTACTTTCGGCAGATTGTACGCAAATGTTTGGCGTAGAAATGGCCTTAACCTACAGACTAAGCTGAAAGTTTACAGAGCAGTGGTACTTCCAGTATTGTTATACGCTAGTGAAACATGGACTGTGTATAGACGTCATGTGAAAAATCTCAATCATTTTCACACAAATTGTCTCAGAAAAGTTATGAACATCAGATGGCAAGACAAGATTCCAGATACCACTGTCCTTGATAGAGCTGGTATCCTCAGCATTGACACGATCCTGATGCAGACACAGGTTCGTTGGGCAGGTCATTTGGTGCGTATGCCAGACCATCGTCTGCCAAAGATACTTCTCTATGGTGAGCTGGAGAAGGGCACACGATCTCAAGTTGGCCAAAAGAAGCGCTACAAGGACTCGTTAAAGAAATCACTGAAAGCCTTTGAAATAGACCACGATACATGGGAAAAACTTGCACAAAATAGATCTACATGGCGTTCTAAAATAAACAAGAGCGCATCATCTTGTGAAAAGAGTAAAAATGCAGCAGCTCAACAGTGGAGAGCAGCTAGAAAGTCACGGATAGACCAAGATCTGTCTACTGTCGTCATTCCATGTCCGAACTGTCCAAGAACATTTACAGCTCGAATAGGGCTCATTAGCCATCTACGAACTCATAATCAAGGACATAACTAAAATTGTATTTTCAAAAGTCGATGTAACAAATGGTCATCATCACCTGTGATAGACAAACAACATCATGTGTGGTGCACATTTGACTCGTATTCTGATTACGTCTTTATAATGATCGCGTGTACCAGCACAGACATCTTAATGTCGATGGTTTTAAAAATGGAGATTGACTCAGTTATATATGACGGCCTTTCAATTAAAGCTTTAGCAGAAAGTGTTATGGTTGTTAAACACACTCAATAGTTTGCAAAGTACAGACTGAATAATTGATAAATATTAAGTCCATTGCGTCGTGCTACCCGTAGGAAAGTGTATGAATAATAATGTCTGGTCACTCTTTAGTACAGAATAATGAAATCTTTATTTTTGATTAGAAACTGGCTTCACAGCACGCGGGACATTCCCATAAGTGCTCCGCCCTCCGCTCCAGCAGCCATCTCAGTGTATGTAGACTCATAGTTCCGGTCAGGTGTTGATTGTGTGATCTTCTGGACATTCCAAAAAATTTACTTTTCCTTCCCTCACCTCTGAATACTCCCATTTCTAACATTATCTGTATGTGTACGTTCTCAACCTCATTGACATCATCTGCATCTTGAAATGAATTTATTACTGCCTTCATCAAGTCTGCTTTATCTTTTCTCAGCAATGTGCCGTCTATCGCCGCATTGCCTGTCAATAAGTCGGCTCTCTCGTTTCCTCTGACCCCAGCATGGCCAGGGCAGTATATCCATGTAATGCTCTGGACAACTGAGTTGTTCAATAAGTCCTACCATTCTTTTCTTAGCATGAACTTTTCTAACCTGCGCAACATGCTTTGAGAGTCTGTGAGTATTACCGAGTGTGTTGATGTATCAGTTATCAACCAATTAAGAGCTGCTGTAACTCCCTCTATCTCCAACCTCATGATCGATGTGACAGTGAAATATATTGAAGATTTCTCAACCAACTTCACGCCGTTTCTGTAGGCAACAAAACCCCAACCGCTTTTATTTGTGTTTCTGATAACGGAGCCATCTGTGTATATAATTATGTCTTGTGGTTTCGAGTGTAGCCAAAATAATGAAATATTTGGTTTTAAGTTAATCTAACAGGTTTGTTTGTTTGTTTGTTTTTCGTTCGCTCCATTGTAACCATCACGGATATCCGTGCGATTTCCGCCGGGAGCGTGATTACGTTGTGCCACCGTTATGCGCCTTGTAGGCCTAGCACATCCGATTTCGGCATGCCTTGACAATTCGGGTGGGCTACCCTTAGCCTGTGACAGCCTCTATATCTGTCTCCAGGCACGCGTAGTGAAGACTCTTCGCCCAGACGATTTTCTTGCTCTCGTCTCACTCGAACGAGGTGTTCCACAGTCTATGAACTTGCCTCGTGTAATTGGACGTGCTGTGCCTGTGCCCATTGGGTACTGAACCGTTTCTCATCCATGAGCCTGGTTCCTTAAGGGGAAGAACTCAACAGAGGAGTTGGACCCTGGCTCTTTCGCCCTCTTAGCCGAGGTGTCATTCACCGACATCGTGTACCCCTTGTCCAAGTTCGAGTCTCACACCACGCGTTTGAGAGCAAGGCGTTCTCAAGCTGAGCGTCCTTGTCCCAATAGCGCATGAGCCCATCAGGTACTGAACCCTTTCTCTCTTCAAGTGTATTTCCGGTGTAGGAAAACCTGACAGTAGAGTTGGGCCAGGGCTAAATCGTTGTCCCTTTTGTGCCTGAGCGAATCGAGTACGGAACCCTTTCTCTCTGCAAGTTACTTCCGGTATAGGAAACCTTGACAGTAGAGTTGGGCCAGGACTGCCATCGTTGTCCCTTTCTTGCCTACACCCATCGGGTACAGAACCCTTTCTCTTTGCAAGCATATTTCCGGTTTAGGAAGGCTCGACATTAGAGTTGGGTTACGTCTTTTGCTTTACCAAACGCCGATGGATGGGTCTGGGTCTCTGCCTGTTAGGAACTCTGGTAACTAGAAGCCCGTCTCGAGTTGACGGAGCTTGTAGTTCCCTTTCCTAGGGACTTTCCACTTTCTATTTGCAGTTCGCGCTGCCCTCTAGCGCTGTTCTGCCCTTTCATTGTTTCATTGTACTCTGTATGAAACATATTTGTCTCTCGCCATGCATTTACCTTTACGTGCATTTTACATTGGCCGCCCCTCCAATGTTCGGACTGGATTGACTAGCTTCACTGTATGTCGACAGTGTCGCTATATGTGGTGATGCTGGTGGTGTCGGAGATATTGTCTGTCTCTTGTGCAGTCAAATCTCTTTCCATCTGCTACCTCCACATTCTCGGACACGATCCCCAAATGATTTGGCCAGAATCAGCACGAGCTGCTGTATTTCTGTTTCCAGGGTGCACCACGTGGAGGTACATTTGGGATCTTGGTTATCTGCTAACCCTGGGTCCGCCTAGAGCAATGCGTTCCCTTTGCACCCCAATCTAACAGGTAAATCCAGGAACATATTAATAAAGTTTTGTTAATTACTCAGGACACATATATTAACACACACAAATCGGCGTTTCAAAGAAAATGAAGACAAAAATTAAAATAAAATTGAAACATACAGCAGAAAGCAGACAGTAAGAATTGTATTCCTTCATGTGGTCATGTGTACTGTAGATTGACCGGAAGAGTTTTAACTAGGTAAGAATTTAAAGACAAGAAATCTTTGAACGGAGCTATCACTGAAGTAATGGGACAGTTTTCCTTTTGTGATTAAAATGTTGCTGTTTCGGATCTTTCAGAGATCATTTGAACGAAAGTTGTTACGTGTTATTTGTAGTATTCTCGGCAGGCGACAACCAGCTTCCTTGAGAAGGATGATGCATATTTGTTATAACCTAAGTATAATGAAGTCATTCCTCTATGCGTTTTGAGCTTTTGTCTTAGGTATACTGATCAGAAAACGCCGTTGGTCCTGCATCGGGCATGTCCTACGCGCAGACACCAACAGAATACACCACCAATCTCTTGAATGAATACCTACAGGCAAAAGAGCTTAGGTAGACCAAAAGAAACACTCAGAAGAACAATACTTAGAGAAAATAAAACAGTCAATATTCATACTATTCAAGAACTGCACAGAATAGCTTTGAACATACAGAATTGGAGAGATCTGACCTCTGCCCCATGTGCTAACTTCAGCGCAAAAGGAAAATGCATGAATACTAATCATGAATAGAATAGATATTAACCATATAAAACTTGGTGTGCCCTACACTAATCATGAATAGAAGATGCGTTAACCATATGAGCACCAACTTGATAATGAAATAAATAATGAGGTTTTTTAATCTAAATTTTCGTGAACTAGAATTATGTCTGTAGAGAGCACACAATTTATAGAAGTCTGAAGAGAGATTTAACGCCTTCCCATTCACTGAATGAAGCATGGAAGACGACAACTAACCTGTCTCGATTAAGTCAGAAGACTGAAGAGAGTATTAGCGCCTTCCGTTTCACTTCACAAAGCATGAAACACGACAACGTGGAACAGAATACAACATAGAATGGCATAGTTCCACGATGGTATATAAAGAGTGTTGTTGAGGTGGTGATAGAAGACGCTAATGGCAGAGGCCGACCAGGACGTCGTTGGACAAGAAATTTTCAGAAATACATGCACATGTCGCTAGACGAAGCAGGACAACTTGCCAAAGACCACGGGGATCTCAGGAGATTCATAATGAAGACTACGTTCTGGAAAGAATACGTCACACGATGATGATGACACATAATCCATGCTGATGTTGAATGCGTCATGTAAAAAGGCGCATATATCGTAGCTAAACTGTAAGCCATGATAACACATTCTATTCTCCGGGATCATTTCCTGTTTATCTGTTCTGAAACAAAGCAAAAGAAGAAACCGATCCTCAATGTTTAAGTTCAGTATAGTTCAATAGAACGTCCGTGTGTTGCCGGGGCCCGAAAGGGGAGCACAGAATAGCAACACTGTTTACCTTCCACGCATGTCTTAAAAGGCGACTAAGGAGGTTATGGGATTGAGTTGGCTGTCCCATCCCATATAGGGTCAGTGACCCAAAGCCATGCTGAAGTCAGATGTGTCAGGCCGATAGGCGCAGATATCGCAGCAATGCTGTAAACCATGACACAACGCATTCCGTTCTCCGGACTACATCCTGCTAATCTGCAGGAGTTTGAGAACGAACGCAGAAGAAGAAGAATACATCACAGAAGTTATTAGAAAAAGGCGTTGGGCATCAATCGGTCACGCACTCAGAATGAATGAAGACAGAATACTACGTCAAGTATTTACATGATGACCGAGTGGCAAGAGATAAAGGGGAAGACCAAAAACAGCACTGAAAAAGAATTGTAAAATAAATCACAAAAACTGGTATGAAAACGAACGATCTGGAACAACTGGCTGTTGGTCGACAAGCATGGAGAGCTATGACATCTGTCCTATGTGCCAAGCTTGGCATAAGAGAAAATGATGATGATAATAGTACAAGTGCCACTATCATTATACCAAATATAGCACAAGTGCCACTATCATTATACCAAATATAGTACAAGTGCCACTATCATTATACCAAATATAGTAAAAGTGCCACTATCATTATACCAAATATAACACAAGTTAATAGATTTTGGACACTTAAAGCGACATGATGGTATCAAAAAGCTGATTCTAGAGTGCAGAGTGCCGGGAAAGAGAAGAAGAGGAAGACCAAGAAGATGATGTACCAGCGACATCGAAGAATGTATGCACATGCAGACATGCTTGCCCAGAACATAGAGGCGTTCAGAGTATTCCCAATGAAGCCAAAGTTCTGGAAATGATATGTTACTTCATATATATATATATATATATACACTGTATATATATTGTATTGCAAATGCCGCTATCATTATACCAAATATAGTACAAGTGTCACTGTCATTATACCAACTCCTTGAGACTTATAACTGTGCCCATGTTGCCTCAACCGCAGTGACTCCTCTTGACGGATCTAGACATAGAACATAATCATACATTTCTCATGTGAAAGATCGCTTTCATTCATTGCAACAATTGCATAAACTTAATAATCACCACACTACCACTCATAGAGAAACCAAATGTATTTACTTTTCTTTATAACAAATTATCTGTTTGTCGTGCTCGCACTACTTGTAATTAATTCTTGTTTTCTAAATGCAGTGGTCAAGTGCCAGCATATATTTGACGTCATAAAGAGACAAAGGTACTATTAACTGGTCATTTTACTCGTGAAAGCCTGGATCTACCGTTACCACAATGATATCATTCTTGTGCGACAGGGGAAGAATATCCCTAATTATATTGTGACACTATTGGTAAAGGGAAATTCCACAAACGAAGGGATAAGGGAAGTTTCGAAGTGGAATTGGATTTCACTAATTAAAATAGTGTCGCCCGTGTGTTGTCGGGGTCCGAAAGAGGAGCAAAGTATAGCAACACTGTTTACCTTCCACGCATGTCGTAATAGGCGACTAAGGATGTTATCGGATGGAGTTGGCTGTCCCATCCCATATATGGTCAGTGACCCAAAGTAATGCTGAAGTCGGATGTGTCAGGCCGAAAGGCGCCGATATCGCAGCAATGCTGTAAACCATGACACAACTCATTCCGTTCTCCGGACTACATCCTGCTAATCTGCAGAAATTTGAGAACGAACACAGAAGAAAAAGAAGAAGAAGAAAACAGTGTTAATTGAAATGAAACAGTTGCAGTATCGGCATAATATAACTGGCGTCTTTTCTTGATGATATCTCCCATATGGCATTTCCATGACTCTGATGATATCTCCCATATGGCATTTCCATGACTCTGATGATATCTCCCATATGGCATTTCCATGACTGGTGATATCTCCCATATGGCATTTCCATGACTCTGATGATATCTCCCATATGGCATTTCCATGACTCTGATGGATTATTAATCATGAGCCTTATTAATTATTTTTATTAAAATTATTATTATTATGACGCAAATTTATAAATCTAATGAAGTATAATAATGATGTTCATACATCAATATTTTTTGTTTTCTACTTTTATGTCCTGTGGAAATTTAATTTAAAATATTTGCATTAAAATGAGTGGGGACTCTAGCCTAGTTTCATTACTTCACTGACGGCAAAATCTGCTCATTTCATGGTTGTTTAGATTTGTATTTAGTATTCTCTATGTTTTTTAATTCTGGCTTGGCCGCGAGATTAGACGTTGATCTTACAATAACACGGCAAGGGTAAACACTTGAGTTATTCTTCCTGAAATCAAAATTATCAATCCCACCGAGTGCATGTCGTAGCTGGAGCAAATAACTTGCCAAAATCATACAATCACAACAACCATCTATTCAGCAGATACATACATATACAATAACAAAGAATAAACACGAGGGTTAATTCAAATGTGTTTATTTGCATCCCGAGAGTGCAGTTGATTCCGTTCCGAGTGTCTTGACTAGTTTCATTAACAAGATTCTATCAGATACTAGTAGAATGACAAGATTTCCTCCAACTGCAACTATACAATAGAAATGAAACGAAGGCGCGCCAATGGAAGTCACGTTAACTTCAGTCGCTCTAGTTGAAAACACTGTTATTCATGTGATGTAGGTACTTTCTATATTTCTTAGACTCCATCATGGACTTGAGAGTGGACATGCAGATATCTGTGATCCTGAAATATAGAACATTATGTCAAGATCCCGAAATAGAGAACATTATGTCAAAATCCTGAAATAGAGAACATTATGTCAAGATTCTGAAATATAGAACATTATGTCAAGATTGTGCCGAAGGCCTATATTATGGGCCGAAAAGAGAAAATATTGCTGCACTTATGTGAACTGGAAGCACAATGAACTTGTAATTTGGGAACCGAAATAGTGTAGTGTTCTGTTGCTCCCACATCGACGAACAGACCTAGGGTTTCTATTTCACTCGTTATTGCTGATTTATTCATTCATTAGGTGACATGCCGGCTGGCGTAGGCGATCATTGCTCTCCACAGTTCTCTATCTCCAGTATTATGTATCAAGATTGTTGTTGTTTCCCTTTGTGCCTGGTTTTTTAACTAATAAGTTATCACGTTGTAGCCATCTATCTCTGCTGCCTTCAATCTTACCTGTTATGGCTATATTCTCTAAACCTCCGTGTCTCATAACGTCGCAATGAAAATGAATATTGTCTTTCTTATATTATTGACTAAGCTCCGTTTCGCATTTGACTCTTTCAACACCTCCAAATTAGTTTTACTGGCAGTCCATGGTACTATTATATTAAGAGACAACAGATCAAATGGTTTGAACACATCAGCAGACTACCATCAGACAGCATACCACAGCAAGCTATGCTACACAGATACAGTGAGGGCAGACCTAGAGGCTGACCACAAAAAATATGCACCATCGATATACAAGAGGCCACAAATTCCACAATATACTCAGCACACACGAGGGCCATCTCTAGAAAACGCTTCTACCCCTGACGCTGAAAGGCAACAAAGGGCTTCATTAGGTGACCTATTCTTTCCAGAACGTAGTCTTCCCTATGAATCTCTTGAATTCTCCGCGGTCTTTAGCAAGTTGTCCTGCCTCTTCTAGTGACATGATCAGGCATTCTTGAATATCTTTTGTCCAACGACGTCTAGGACGGCCTTTGCCCCTGTTGCTTTCTATCATCTCTGTCAAGTAACTCTTCATGCCGTATTGTCTCTTAATTTGACCGAACAAACAAGCTTTTTCTTTAAAATGGTGTTCAAGACAGTCTTCCTGGACCTTAATTGTTCGTAACGCCTTCTGGTTTGTTTTCCTTGCTGTCCATGGTATTCTGAAAACTTTTAATCGCACTTTAATTCAAATGATGTTATTCTCTTGGCCACTGTTTTATTTAGTGTCCATGTTTCACATCCATATGTCGCCACAGGAAACACACATATTCGTAGTAAATACAATTTGGTTTTTATGTTAACACACTGCCATAGTTTCTGTAGCTGCTTTAATTTTGTAGCGCCATTGCAGTTTTTCTCTTAATCTCAACTGCGCAGTCACCCGCATTATTTATATTAGTTCCTAAATAAGTTCAAACTGTGGGACTTCTTCTAAATTTCTTCTAAATTATCAATATTAATTTTGGATCATGATTTCATTTTGTCAATTGCTATTATTTTTGTCCTTTTTCATATGTAAGAACAAGTTTTGCTGTTCGCTGAATTTTTAAGTTGACTTAAGTATGTTTAGTACGTCATGTTCGTTTGTTGCTAATAGAACTGTGTCGTCTGAATATCTAATTTCTGATATCTGCAGCCCTCCTATATTTATGGGTCTGAAATCATGCTTCATTGTTTCTTGTCTCAAGTTTCTCATTATATTTTCAGCATAGATGTTTAACATGTATGGAGACAAGGTACAGCCTTGTCTTACTCCTTTCTGTACCTTGAACCACTCCTACTTTGCACCCTTCACTTAACTGCTGCTTCTTGGACTTTATACAGCTCTGCTATTAGTCGTGTAATGTGTTTTGGGAAACCCATGTCGTTATTTCCTATACTTGATGGTGATTGACACAGTCGAATGCTTTGGTGTAGTCTATGAAGCATGCATGTAATTCTATGTTATACTCTCTACATTTCTCTATGATCATCCTCATGTTAAATATATGATCTCTCGTGCCTCTGCCAGTTCTGAAACCTGCTTGCGCTTCGTGGATCTCACCTTCCATCTTGTTATGCATTCTTTTCATTATTATTAATAGTAGTATTTTATAGGCTTGACTGATCAAGGCGATTGTTCTATAATTTGAACATATTTACATATCACCGCTTTTAGGTATTGGTATATATACTGAACGTTTCCAGGCCAAGTTTCCGTTCTCCAGATCTAATTGCATAACGGATAAGATATTTATGCTGCTTTCGCCCTCAGCTTGAATGATTTCAGCTGTTATATCGTCGCAACCTGTTGCTTTCCCTCTCTTCAAACTGTGGATTGCTGATCTAATTTCTTCTATTGTAAGCTCTGGTCAGGGCCGGCCCTAACAATTGAGGGGCCCAATGCGAAACGGATTGCGCGGGTCCAGTCTGGGTAGGGAAGAGGATAATAAAATAAATTCTAATATGAATTTATGGGCCTATGAAGTGCGGGGCCCGCTGCGGCCGCATAGGTTGCAATGGTCTAAGACCGGCCCTGGCTCTGGTTCTTGTGTATTTCTGTCTGTGTTTATGTAGTTCAGTAGGTCATTTTGGGGTTGTTCAAATTGCATCTCTTTACGGTATTCTTTCCACCTTTCTAATATGTCACATTGCTCTGTAAGTGTGTTTCCTGATTTGTCCTTGATGACTCGCATAGGTATTTTATATGTTTTGCTCTTTGTGGTATTTGCTGCGAGAGACATATCTTTCATTTTTCCTTCTTCGTACAAGTCCTCTATGTTTTTGCAGGAGTCCTTGTTAAACTTTTGATTATTCTTTCTTATTTGTCTTTTTATTTCCTTTGTGAGTTGTTTGTATGCTGATTATTCTCAATGCGCAACGGGTTTAGCTGATATATATATATATATACGCATGATGCGGTTGCGTATGTGTGTCTCAGCAATGGCCCACTAGACAAATAAACAAAACAGCAGAAAATCTTAGTAGATGGCATGCCGTTATATTGAGGCTTATATTGACTTTTTCTTATATGGAAGCTTTGTAGCATGTCATCTATAAAATAAAATTATAGACTCCATCCTCTGCGTAGAATGCTCTTTCAGTGGGCATTGCACTAAGCCAAAATCTCCTGGATATGAAAGGAAACTCAGAAAAACCACCCCAATACAAGTAGGAAGTAAGAGCTAACCGCTCGCAATTCCTGTACTTCTCAATCATTGAATGTATAATCGATGAATATTTATATATATATTTCTCACCTTATTATATGTATATTCCCATGCATGTTTCGTTGTTGTTATTTTTTTGTCAAATGTTATACGTCCGGTGAAGACATTTTAGTCGAAACGTTGATTGCTCTTGTCTCTCGCTAGTAATTGTCATGTGTACTATTAGTTAGTTGGTTATTCCTCTAGGGCCAAAGGCGGCACATAGGGTTGATGTCATAAATTTCCATGTCTCTTGTTTCATTGTAATTTGCTTTAGATCTTCATTATTTCTGATACCGATGGTGAAACGTTCTCTTGTAACGTTCTCGAGATCTTCCAGACTTTTATTTTTTAGCCATTCAATACCACGATTTTTATCGACTGTGCAATTTCGCATGACTCAATCCATTGTAATACTAAATAACATCGGTGACATGACACATCCTTGCTTCACTCCTATATTTACTGGGAACCATACAGAATTGCCAGCTTACTGTTTACTATTGGTAACATATTAATTTACTTATTTCTATTTTCATATTGGACAAATACTTTAAAAGAATAATCTGAATTAATGAACAAACTTACCTGTCAATGTCTGAGATCTCCTCCAAAACAGTGACCGAAGGGGACAATCGAATTTCGTCATGAAGAACAAAAACCATTTTTCTCCTGAGGTCAGTTGCTGTGGAACGACTGGGACTTATCTTTCTATGACGCTGGGTGTTCTGTTCGCCATCGGGACTGGAATGATTTTTCATGTTTGATCTGTGGAAGGAAGATATTTAAAAAGAAAGACTATTTCCCTCTGTGTGTATCAGGGTGGGGAAAATACGGTCTGTCCAGCTATTTCTACTGACCACAAGGTTTGTTTAAAATGTCTTTACCAGCTAGCCCTTGGGCCCAGAAATTATCAAATCATAAGATATCTGTGCCACCCTGAAAAATACGATGCTAAACGAATGTAAGGATGAAATAAATTACGTCAATCTTGTAAAGTCACTAGTCGAATACAGTTACGCCTGCCGTTAACTTCTAATGTTAAACATTAAAGACAAGAAACTCGGCAAGCCTTATAATATAAAGAATTTTGCGGTTAGCGTGTAACTACTTCGATGCCATTTAGAACTTCAAACGGCTAAGATACATAGTAAAAATCTAGGCTACAGCATCTATCAAGAATAATGTTGAACTTGGCCTGCCGCCACAAAAACAGTTGCCTATCTCTGA
The DNA here is from genome assembly GCA_034231615.1 of Meghimatium bilineatum. Classification (NCBI taxonomy): domain Eukaryota; kingdom Metazoa; phylum Mollusca; class Gastropoda; order Stylommatophora; family Philomycidae; genus Meghimatium; species Meghimatium bilineatum. Next base: position 39,267,461 of record CM067308.1, on the reverse strand, counting down.
TGAATATGCTAGAAAAAGAAGGGGAGAAATATGTAATCGTGTGTACCTGTCCAGATCACTGTTTCCCAACGTGGGGCGCGCACCCCATAAGGGGGTTAATTTGATGGGTGGCAGGAACACTGGTCTAGATCATAGGTTCCAAAACTTTTAGGGCACAGCCCACTTTGCAAGACATAAATGTTGTAAACCCTCCCCTTGTCTCTCCCCCCCCCCCCCCCCCACCGCCACCATTATAACAGTTTTCCGCGTTCGATCGCTCTGATATTGTTGACGTTTGTTTGTTTGTTTTTTCGTTCGCTCCATTGTAACCATCACGGATATCCGTGCGATTTCCGCCGGGAGCGTGATTACGTTTGGTGCCACCGTTATGCGCCTTGTAGGCCTAGCACATCCGATTTCGGCATGCTTGACAATTCGGGTGGGCTACCCTTAGCTGTGACAGCCTCTATATCTGTCTCCAGCACGCGTAGTGATGACTCTTCGCCCAGACGATTTTCTTGCTCTCGTCTCACTCGAACGAGGTGTTCCACTGTCTATGAACTTGCCTCGTGTAATTGGACGTGCTGTGCCTGTGCCCATTAGGTACTGAACGTTTCTCGTCCATGAGCCTGGTTCCTTAAGGGGAAGAACTCAACAGAGGAGTTGGACCTTGGCTCTTTCGCCCTCTTAGCGAGGTGTCATTCACCGACATCGTGTACCCCTTGTCCAAGTTCGAGTCTCCCACCACGCGTTTGAGAGCAAGGCGTTCTCGAGATGAGCGTCCTTGTCCAATAGCGCCTGAGCCCATCAGTGTACTGAACCTTTCTCTCTTCAAGTGTATTTCCGGTGTAGGAAAACCTGACAGTAGAGTTGGGCCAGGGCTAAATCGTTGTCCCTTTTGTGCCTGAGCGAATCGAGTATGGAACCCTTTCTCTCTGCAAGTTACTTCCGGTATAGGAAACCTTGACAGTAGAGTTGGGCCAGGACTGCCATCGTTGTCCCTTTCTTGCCTACACCCATCGGGTACAGAACCCTTTCTCTTTGCAAGCATATTTCCGGTTTAGGAAGGCTCGACATTAGAGTTGGGTTAGATCTTTTGCTTTACCAAACGCCGATGGATGGGTCTGAGTCTCTGCCTGTTAAGAACTCTGGTGACTAGAAGCCCGTCTCGAGCTGACGGAGCTTGTAGTTCCCTTTCCTAGGGACTTTTCACTTTCTATTTGCAGTTCGCGCTGCCCTCTAGCGCTGTTCTGCCCTTTCATTGTTTCATTGTACTCTGTATGAAACATATTTGTCTCTCATCATGCATTTACCTTTACGTGCATTTTACATTGGCCGCCCCTCCAATGTTCGGACTGGACTGACTAGCTTCACTGTATGTCGACAGTGTCGCTATATGTGGTGATGCTGGTGGTGTCGGAGATATTGTCTGTCTCTTGTGCAGTCAAATCTCTTTCCATCTGCTACCTCCACATTCTCGGACACGATCCCCAAATGATTTGGCCAGAATCAGCACGAGCTGCTGTATTTCTGTTTCCAGGGTGCACCGCGTGGAGGTACATTTGGGATCTTGGTTATCTGCTAACCCTGGGTCCGCCTAGAGCAATGCGTTCCCTTTGCACCCCTATTGTTGACGTAAATATCAACTAATGATACATTACTTATTATGCCATTACATTATTGAAAAAGTAGTGGTCAGTATGTGCTGTATCTTGAACACAGTTATTTCTATACTGATTGTGATGACACATGGTCAACATGTAAAGATAGTGATTTATATTCTCGATGAACATTATGTACAGATTCATACAATGGTTTAAATATAAAAAATTCAGAATACATATTAAGAGATTGCATTATATTAGTAAGAATCTTGTTGTAATAATTTAATAATTAAAACACCACAAACTTTATTACAAAATGTATTGCAAAATCACGAAAATAAATACATTTTATGAATATATTATTTTCAATTTCTTCTATAAGGAGCCACAGACCTCTTGACCGCCAGTATACTCCTCCCCGCTAGTATACTAATATACTAATATACTAATATACTAATATACTAATATACTAATATACTAATATACTAATATACTAATATACTAATATACTAATATACTAATATACTAATATGCTAATATACTAATATACTAATATACTAATATACTAATATACTAATATACTAATATACTAATATACTAATATACGAATAATTCATCAATAATTACCTCCATGTCCAATCAGTGATCTCTTTCTGTCGCGAGGTCACTGTCGGTTTGTCAAAAAGACTGTACCTACAATGAAAGAATAGAGAATAGTTAAAAATATGCGTGAATGTTTAATTCACTTCACTTGTTTATTAAATACCGTGCTCGCCTGTGTGTTGCCGGGGCTCGAAAGGGGAGCGAACAATAGTAAAACTGTTTACCTTCCACGCATGTCGTAAAAGGCGACTAAGGAGGTTATGGGATGGAGTTGGCTGTCCCATCCCATATAGGGTCAGAGACCCAAAGCCATGCTGAAGTAGGATGTGTCAGGCCGAAATGCGCAGATATCGCAGCATTGCTTTAAACTATGACACAACGCATTCCGTTCTCCGGACTACATCCTGCTAATCTGCAGGAGTTTGAGAACGAACGCAGAAGAAGAAGAAGAAGAAATACCGTGCTCACAGTTTCTACGTAATCGTCCGGTCGTAATTATGATAGTAGTTTGTCATGTTGTCGCCGAATGTAACTCAATTAGTTAGTAGTTTGTGACGTCACTTTTCTGGTTCATTTCTATTAGCAAAATGGCTGCCTAGATGAACGCATCGATCTGCGCGTTATGCACTGAGAGCCCCCCCCCCCCCCTCTTCCATTTTCTTCTTGCTGAAAAGAACAAAGTCTCAAAGAAGAGATCAGCACTACCGAGTAAACTTATGTCTACTGACATGGTATCATTGTAGTATCTGCATAATATGAATCTTGTCTTTTATGTTATGTTTCTAATGCTGCACATTACGACCGCAACAGGATGTGGACTTTAATATTATTATTGTTATTATTATTAATTAGAACTATTATTTTCATTATTATTATTCTTAGTCAAGATGTGTAGACACATTGTGCCACTGTATACACACATTCACACACACACACACACACACACACATATATATATATATATATATATATATATATATATATATATATATATATATATATATATATATATAATTATTATTATTATTATTAGTTTATGAGTAATTTTAAAAAGATGAGGTCCTTATATTGGATCAAAAATGTTTGCTTGCCAATGTATGGACACTGATATCCTCTGGTTAACAACTGCCAAGAGTTCCCGAACATGCCCTTCGGTTTATTTATCTCAAAACAAAAATGTTTAACTCCTCTCCCTTACAAAGAAGTATAATCAGATAACGAACGCAGAACGATGCACTCCTGTTCTGGTGTTTAGAAAAATGTTTTACGTTCAAACAATTTAATAGATGTATTTTTTTTAAAACCAGTATAGTTGATATCAATCGTTTCCAAACTACCCCCTCCCCCCCCTCTTGTCAATAACTGTCAAAATTTTTCAAACCCCTTCTATCCCTCCCCCTTTTATAATTGTTGACGTAATTTATGGACATCCCCTAAGAAGATTCAATTAAGTGTTGTGAGCATCAGAAGGTATCAAATAAGATCCTAAATTGTATATCCTTTATAAAATCAATGGTGACATTGATATATATACCTCTGTGCACAATCTCTATAAAACACTGAACATCCTATACAGACCTCACTGACATTCAATGACTGTACCCTAGCCTGAAAATGAGACTTGTAGGGGTGTCCTACGCCAGTCTGCACGGAACCTGATGATGAACTTATGGACAAATATACCTCTTCTTCTACTGCGTTCGTTCTAAAACACCTGTAGATTACCTGAGTGGGGTCTTGAGAACGGAATGCGCTGTGTCGCGGTTTACATCTTGGACACCAGCCCCTATCGGCCTGACACATCTGACATCAATAAAGCCTCTGGGTAGCATTGACTCTCTGTGGAATGGGGCAGTCAATTCCACCACAACACCTCTTTAGTCGCCTCCTACGACATGCGTGGCAGGTAAAAGTATTAATATTCAGTGCTTCTCGTTCGGGCTCCCACCACACATGGAAGTGACAGAGATATATTGATGTGAACTGTAGCTAGAGTTCAAGGCATGCATATATGAGAAGAAGAAGCGAGAGGTGGATGCGAGGAAATGCACAATTCATATGAAATAATACGACATTTATTATTGATGAAGCATATGATGAGGCATCCGGGGCACTTTACGTGATTTGCTCCTATAGGAGCATAAATCTACCACTGCACTCAACCGCACATTGTGCACACAAAGAATGCAATATAATACATCTGACACGGAAAACACAATGATTCTTTAGACTGTGAACTTCAAAATAATTATAAAATGACTCACCTGTGGGTATCAAGAAGTGGGCGGTTGGTGTACGAGCCCTGGACGTTTGAGAAGAGATAACATGCTTAAATCATATGCATTTAAGTTGTGATAATAATACTTGCATGTTTATACACTCATATGAGACCGCTGGATCAGCAACCAACCAACCATACAACTCATATGTATGCTTATATATATATATATATATATATATATATATATATATATATATATATATATATATATATATATATATATATATATATATATATATATAATATATATTATATATATATATATATCGGTGACGTAGCGTCAATGGACGCCAAAATGCTCGGCGTCCCCTCCCAGTATTAAACATCTTAAATAACGTACACAAATTTAGTCATTTACTTTTTACTTTTCATAAACATTACAGAAAGATAATCGCAGGTTCATTCTTGTTTTGCTGTCCTTGATGCCAATGTGTTTCAGCGTACGATTTCGTTCACAGTCGAGAATCTGTTTTCATTGGCTGTCGAGGATCTGACCTTTGATCTTTCAATATCGATTTACTTGTTCTTTCAAAAGCTGGCTTGCGAAAAATCATGCGCCTTGAAATAATATATAATGATTGGTACTCAGAACTGAAAACGGAAATTCTGTTATAATGTGACGTCATCACGAAAACATGAGGCTGTGTTTTTTCTCGGTAGTGCAGACAACAATGTAATTTAGTGACTAATAATTCATTATTCCATAAGCCAACGGCTTTCTGGATAATATTTTGAAGGCTTTCTGTAAACAGATTCAATGAAATCACCAAGTTCTTCTTTTTCTTCTTTCTTTCACTTGAAACATGTCTATATCTGTAATTCTGTCTCCCGAATAAAACTCACTTTTTTTTGCAGTTCATACAGTGGCCCATAGAGCTTTGATTCCAGTGTTGTTTCTCTGGCCAGTATGTCTGCCTCAACGTTTCATACTCAGAACACTCTTGAAGTATATGTTTGACCTCTGTGCTGCCTCTTCACGTGTACATGTGGTCGTATTGTCAATCTTGATTTTTTTGTACATGTGACTGTGGAGTCGGTTGTGTTCCGTTCTGAGGTGGAGTGAACATATCACCAAGTGAATGTTATAATCAAGATTAGAAGCCTTAATATGGAATCATATGCTCCTGAAATGAAGGGGGGGGGGGGGGGTCATTCCCTACCAGAAACAAACCGAGAACCCCAACATGGACAAAGAGGGAAACAAATTCTGGAAACTTGCCAAGCCAATGAGCGATGAAAATAGCAACCGCCCATAATACTTAATTGACTACGATTTAAAAAAAACTGCACACGGGAGGAGCAGCAGCAAACATTCTCATTAAAAATTATGCATCCGTGAGCCAGATAAACATACCAATAGAAAGAAAAACAGAAATAAGAATGAAATCCATGGACTAAAGGATATGGCCATGGTGATAGAAGAGTAAATGTCAAAATTTACAGAAACTGAGCTAGAATAAGCACTTCAGAACCTCACACTCAAGAAGTCACCAGGCAAAGATGAGGTTACCAATGAGATGCTTATGAAACTGGGGCCTAAAGCAGCGAGAAAACTTCTAAATGTAGTAAACACTAGCTGGAGAACTGGACAGGTGCTCACTGCATGGAAAGAAGAGCTATCACGGTACCCATTCTAAAGCAAGGAAAAGACAAACTCGACCCAAGT